>OY804606.1:20539045-20725582 GCA_963680895.1 Fragum sueziense
AAAATAAACACTGCATCTTTATCAGATTATGGAGCATCATAATCTCTGTTAGAGGCACTTAAGTTAGTTTACTTTAGGGATCAACTAAATGCTTTAATCCTTTCCTGAAAAGACCTTGTTTTGAAGTCCTTATTAGAAAAGGCTTGGGAAATTAATGAGTCAGATAAAGAAAATGCTGATAAAAAGCATTTAATTTCTCCTCTTACCTCAATATTTTATATGCTAGTTTATTGTAAATGAATCCTATTTGTATCGCTGTCAATTTTGTCTTCTGAACTTTCAAATTGGTACAGTCTATTTCCTTTCTGTATGGGAAAGCATTATGCCCTTTCTATACTATACACAGGCAGGGGTTCTGAAATCTTTAAATTGGCTACTTGTCCGTGCTTGTTTGTTTGACAAATGTCACTTGTCCGTATGAACAATAAAGAGCAAAATGTTGGCAAATTCTACTTGTCCGTAACCCCTTTGGGACAAACTGGGCAACTCGGGCAATGGATTTCAGAACCCCTGACAGGTTTGCCTCACTGACAGAAAAGGCATGGAAAATCTTATGGTAAAAGAAGAAAATGTTGATAGCCTGTGTTTTATCATTTTGCCTCATCATTTTCTTTGCAGTTTTATACATGAATGCAGTCTTTATCAAGATCTGTTTTATCAACGACAACAGCTTTTAATTATGTCTGCTCTTATGTTATGCTGTTTGGAAAAGGTTCAACCATAGCCAAATCCTTACTGTTCAATGAATATTTCCCCTATGTTGTGGGTTCCATATAAAATTATAGAGGGCAATGTTTGACAATCTTTTCAAATTGTAAGGCGTGAAGATAATTTGTTTGCCTAGTTTAATGACTGTTAAAATTATTCCTATGCTGTAGGCTCTTGCATTTTATACAGAAAAAAGTGCATAGAAGTTGTGTGTTTTGTATTGTCTTGTTAATCGGAATAGTTCAAGTTATCATTACGCTTTGAAAATAAGTTCTACCATGAGGTATTCTAGATATGAAAAAGAGGGAACAGGTTTAGAATTGTCTAAGAATTTCCAAACCTTTAGTTATATTGTTTCTAAATGTTATAGCCCAATGACCGCTTCCCAAATGCTTCGAATTGTCTATGTGAAATGGAAATTCAGCAATATGTTGTGGGTTTTCTGATTTTAAATACTGATATAGAGAAAAATCTTTGACAATCTTTTCCCAAATTGTGCTTTGAAATTGAGTGTGTACCATTTTCATATGACTCCTGAAGATTTAAAAATTTTGCTTAATGTATGTCTCGGGTCTCTCTCAGGTGAGCGATATAGGACCATCTTGGTCCTCTTGTTTGTAAGAAATTATTGTGAGAAATGAAGAAATTGCTTGTCACAATTGCTTTTCCACAATGTTTTTCAAAGGATTTTTCTTGAGGGGCGTCAAAAAGGGTCACATTGTGGGAATGGCTTAATTCTGCTTTAGATTATTTATTTAGAAACGGTTGTGGATACAGCCTCTGAACTATTTTATGATTTATCTTGTTATATAATTTTCTGTTTTAGGAAGAAGTTGTTAGAGATATTACAAGCTGGTATAGATCTCCCTGTACTTATATTTGTCAACCAGAAAAAGGTGTGGATGTACTGGCTAAATCACTGGAAAAAATGGATGTTGATTAAGATAAGATTTGTGTCAAATAGGGTATAGAAAATATTGAGACAAAAGGAGAAAATGCTGATTATCAGCATTTTCTTATTTTGCCTCAATGTTTTCCAAAACTCATTGTATTAGGGGCTTCAAAATCAGGTCTTGTTTTGGAGAGGTTTAATAACAAATGTTTGATATGTGTTTTAGGAAGAAGTTGTTAGAGATATTACAAGCTGGTATAGATCCTCCTGTACTTATATTTGTCAACCAGAAAAAAGGTGTGGATGTTCTGGCTAAATCACTCGAAAAAATGCGTGTTGATAAAGATAAGATTTGTGTCAAATAGGGTATAGAAAATATTGAGACAAAAAGGGGAAAATGCTGATTATCAGCATTTTCGTCTTTTGCCTCAATATTTTCCAGAACTCTTGCCTCGATGTTTTCCAAAACTCATTTGGTTAGGGGTTTCAAAACTAGTTTGTGTTTTGTAGAGAGTTAATAACGAGTGTTTTCTATGTGTTTTAGGAAGAAGTTGTTAGAGATATTACAAGCTGGTATAGATCCCCCTGAACTTATATTTGTCAACCAGAAAAAAGGTGTGGATGTACTGGCTAAATCTCTGGAAAAAATGGGTGTTGATAAAGATAAGATTTGTGTAAAATAGGGTATAGAAAATATTGAGACAAACGGAGAAAATGCTGATTATCAGCATTTTCTTCTTTTGCCTCAATATTTTCCAGAACTCTTGCCTCGATGTTTTCCAAAACTCATTTGGTTAGGGTTTTCAAAACCAGGTTTTGTTTTGGAGAGGTTTGATAACAAATGTTTGATTTGTGTTTTAGGAAGAAGTTGTTAGAGATATTACAAGCTGGTATAGATCCTCCTGAACTTATATTTGTCAACCAGAAAAAAGATGTGGATGTTCTGGCTAAATTACTGGAAAAAATGGTTGTTGATAAAGATAAGATTTGTGTCAAATAGCGCATAGAAAATATTGAGACAAAAGGAGAAAATGCTGATCATCAGCATTTTTTTCTTTTGTCTCAATGTTTTCCAAAATCATTTGGTTAGGGATTTTAAACCCAGGTCTTTTTGGAGAGTGTTAATAGGGTGTTTTATATGTGTTTTAGGAAGAAGTTGTTAGAGATATTACAAGCTGGTATAGATCCTCCTGTACTTATATTTGTCAACCAGAAAAAAGGTGTGGATGTACTGGCTAAATCACTGGAAAAAATGGGCGTAAGTATTCATTTAGTTTCATCTGCAATGTCACAGATGTGTGTTTCTTTATTTCTCAAATAAAATTTAATTTTGAAACATTCAGTGCTCATAATATTGGAAATGGTACACTTTGCTATATTATGGAAAAAGCCACAAAATATTTTTTGTCTTTTTATTATACGCCTGAAGGGTCATATTATGTTATGGCCCAGCTCGTCTGTCTGTCCGTCTGTCTGTCCGTCTGTTAGCAATTTCTTGTGTGCGCAGCTCCTCCTACAGTTTTGATCGGAATTTGATCAAACTTGCTTCAATGAATCTCCATGGTGTCTAGTTGTGCACCTCGCTTATGGAATTCAGATAACTCTTTTCGTTCTTGAATTATCTGCCCTTGAATTTAAAAAATGCCCATTTTCTTGTGTGCACAACTCCTCCTACATTTTGATTAGAATTTGATCAAACTTGCCACAATGAATCTCCATGGTGTCTAGTTGTGCACATCGCTTACGGAATTTAGATAACTATTTTCGTTCTTGACTTATCTGCCCTTAAATTTAAGGAAAAATGCCCTTTTTTTTCAAAAATGCTCATTTTCTCCTGTGTGCTACTTCTACAGTTTCAACCAGAATTTAATCAAACTAGCCACAATGAATCTCTATGGTCTCTTGTTTTGCAAACAAAATTTTGATAACTTTTCATGTTTGAATTATCTGCCCTTGAATTGAAAAAAAATTGCCAATTTTACTGACAAGCCCCTCTCGGGCGTATATGCGCCGCTCTGCGAAGCTCTTGTTCTCACATTATTTCTGAAAGTAATCTTCAAAAATAGTTAACACTTCTAATTGTTATTTTTTTTTTCTTTTCTCCCAAAGTTTCAAATTTTGAGCAATTGATTGGTAAGGAATGTCTGATTTTGGTTTGTACGCCATTATTTTCATACTTAACATTTTCAGAAGTAAGATACTATTAAGATACTAGGGTAGCAACAAAGGATTGTGAACATTTTATACTTTTCAGTAATATTTGTGTTCTTTTGTGTTCATTATTTAAATTACCATTTTATTTTCAGTTCAATGCTACAACACTTCACGGAGGTAAAGGTCAGGAGCAGAGAGAGTATGCTCTGGCTGCACTGAAGGGCGGAGTTAAGGATATTTTAGTGGCCACAGATGTAGCAGGTCGTGGTATTGATATTAAAGATGTCTCACTGGTTATCAACTATGATATGGCCAAGAATATTGATGGTAAGGAATTATTCTATAATAATTTTGGAGGTGATTTATTGAATTGCAAGGATTGTTAATTTGAAGATACAATAATGCAAAACTGTAAAATACACAGATATTGAAAACTGAGCATATGTCTTATTGCTGATGTATCACATTTAGATCTTTGTACTTAGCGTATGAAAATTGATACAGCTATTTTCCATGTTTGAGCTTTATCATTTGAAGTTTTAACTTTCAAGTTTTAACTAGATTTTTTTCATCATTCTTAAACAGTTTATTGAATGTACAAAGGGTACCGATTATGTTACAGTAGTTTTTTCTCCTTTTCTGTATCCAATACGTATAATGTACAAAAAATCCATCGTATTGCATTGATATTTGTTTCTCAAGTTGATTTCAAATTGGGGCAGTATGAAATATTTGTTGTTTGGGTATGGGTCAAAGCATGACACAACATAAACCCAGAGCTAATTGCTTTTCAAAATTAAATATTTCACTAAATGCTTTTCAAATCCTTTGTTATGGGTACTCATTAGAATTGTCTCATTGAGACAATTCAAATGAGTACCCACAACATAGGGTTTGGATTTGAAATAAAGAATTTAGAATGTCTTCATCCCTTCTTATCTGTAACTCTGATATACATGTATTTTTGATACATTTCAGATTATACCCATCGCATTGGACGTACAGGTCGTGCTGGTAAATCTGGTGTAGCCATCACCTTCCTCACTAAAGATGACACGGCTGTGTTCTTCGAT
The DNA here is from genome assembly GCA_963680895.1 of Fragum sueziense. Classification (NCBI taxonomy): domain Eukaryota; kingdom Metazoa; phylum Mollusca; class Bivalvia; order Cardiida; family Cardiidae; genus Fragum; species Fragum sueziense. The sequence goes on from OY804606.1 coordinate 20,543,873, forward strand.
CTTAAACAAGTGATCCAGGCTAGTCCAGTCTCGACGTGCCCACCAGAGCTAGCCAATCATCCTGAGGCACAGAATAAACCTGGTGCAACTGTGTTTAAAAAGAGGAAAGATGAAACTGTATTTATAAACTGATGCTCCGCCTAAATTGATGAATAGAACGATAGAAACCAGAAAAAAATGTTTATGTGGTTTAAGCCATTGCTAGACCACAAAATTCAGACTGGTCCAAATTGAAAGACATTTCAGATGACAATTTCAAGTGAATTAAATTCTACATTGTTGGGCCTTTCTGTGTCAAAAACATTGTGGGCAATGAAGAAATTGCATGTCACAAGCAGATTCTTCATTTTCCTTAATGTTTTCCAAAGCCTTAATTGTGTGGGGCGTCTAAAATCTTCAATGTGTGGTGATTGGTTGAAGACATCCCACCGTAACTTGCTGACCAATGTCTTTGGTTTAGCCCTTTCCCAAAACAACAACATTTGAATTGTTGAAATGTGTATTAGACAACGAAACTAATTCAATTGTTAGAATTAAAATTCTCTTTGATAGAGTGGAAATGGACAAGGAAAGGGGAGAAAATGCTAGTATTCTATTTCAACATTTACTTCTTTGTCTTCAATATTTCCCCAACATTAAGGTGCTTCAAAAGGCATCATTGCCTGGGAATGGATTAAAGTCTAAAGTGAAGGCTTATTTAATCATGTGTACAAAGTGGAAAAAAATATGATGTATCTGTAAATTGAGAGTAGTTCATGAAATAATAGAAATACCAAGGAGTTCATTAAACTTTTGAAAGGATAAAGTAAGATTTAGAAATTTTGTACTTATGTCCACTTGTTATTGTAATGCCATTAAAGAGTCAAAACAGCATTCTTAAAGTGTTATTTCTTTATGGCCTTGCTTTGACAAACAACCATTATTAGTTGAAATATGTTGCTGGACTGTAAAACATGGGTGTAACTTTCATATCCGTGCCAATCCACTTATTTTGCGACTTTAACGCATTACCACACAATGTTGCTTTTTGACACCCCAGAAGATGAGGTCAATGGAAAACATTGTGGAAAATGAATTAAGTGCTTGTTACAAGCAATTCTTTCATTTTACACAATGTTTTCTACTCAGAAATATCCAAAATGCAAGATTCCATCTGACATCTGCAATATCATTGAATGTGGACTAGTATAAAATTTTGTTGTCTGGTAATTGGTTCAACCAAGGCCTGTTGCATTGGATGTGAAACAATGTTGTCCATAGTCGAAGAGCAATGCATCATCCAAAAAAGAATTTGAAATCCCAACAGAACATTAGGGGAAAAAGGTAGTGGGATGAAGTGGGTCAAAAGAAAACGTAATCAATTTTCACACAATATTATTTTAATTTCATTCTTCCATTCATTTTCCAAGAGTATATGATATTAACATCCAATCAATGGAAGAATCAATGCAATGAAAGAATACTGGTAGCAAGATGAAATACATTTAAAAAGTAAAATTCGTGACTGGCTAAAATGTAGAAAACTTTCTTTTGAAAAACTAGGCTCTTAAAGAAAATACTTGGGGAAAATTAAGGAAAACGAAGAAAATACTGAAAACCAGTATTTTCTCCTTTTGCCTCAATGTTTTCCGTGCTATATGATTCCTAAATTATACCTTTAGGAACTTACGTTTTATCGCCTGCAGTAGCTTTCAAATTGGACAACCCAATTTTGGTTTGGGGTTGGGTTAATAAATGTTCAAACCATGGTTATCATTAGGCACGAATACTGACTACCAGTATAAACTAGGATTTGATTGAAAATCAGTGCAAGATGAATTGGTATACAAAAAATGAATGATAAAGTAAAGCAAACACTTTTGATTGAAAATATTTTTTGAACTTTTATTTATATGTACAAATACAGCGTATGACAGTAATTGTCCCATTTTTGCGTGCAAAAGTGTAAAAACAATGTAAAAATCTATCTACAATCTAACTGCTATGTACATATAAACATGAACTTTTATTATGCAATAATAACTATATGGTATTTGGATCAGAATAAGAATATTCGGTTTAAAGGCTCTTCGAAAGTGACACCAACGTGTGTGCACAATATAGCATAGAAAATGTCGAGGCAAAATAGAAAATGCTGGTTATCAGAATTTTTTTTCTTTTAGCCTCAATAATTTTCGAATCCTTTTCTACAAGGTGCGCCAAAAAAGCGTTATTGTTTTGCATATGTTTCGGCATGTATTGAATGCATGATAGATAGAGCTTAATCATTTCAAAAACGCTCATTTGGCTAAAATAGATTGATGCATACTTAAAACTTTGTTCTGATACTGTAGATGCAACAATGGAGTGGAATGGGCATGTATACGTAGAATGATAAATGAATGAAATTGCTGATTTTCTTACAAAACCTCGTAACCACAGCTTGAAACAAGCTGTGGTTACATAGTTTTTGAAGAAAATTGATGACTTGTTATAGGTGACTACATTTCTAGTATGTAATACAGCACCGTCATAAGATGCGCAGCTGCAGTGCACATCTGAGTATCGGGTACATACATACAACAAACCATTCTAAATATTGTGAATTTGGAGTCAGATTTAAAATTTTAATATGACATGACATTTGCCAAAATATACAACTTAAAAAATAACCTAGTATGATAAGAGTGAATAAAAAGAAGACAATGCTGATCAGCTTGCCAGTATTTTCTTCTTTTTCATCCATGTGTTTTATTCTGTCGAATGACGTTTTCAAGTTTAAGACTTTGGAATTTTGTTTGATCCATAATAGTGACTTTAAAAAATTGTGTCCAGAAATTGTTACGGCAAGCGAGACATAGTGGATACTGCAAAATGATCACTAGTTACGATTTATCAATCGCCACACAAAACATGACAACCAACACATCGTAACTAATCGCAGCCAGTCGCGATGTATCGCTCGCTCCACGACGATTTATGAGGTTTTACAATAGAAAGAACAGAATACTGCATAATGATGTAACAGCGAGGACTAGACCGAACGTTGTCTTTGGCGCACTGTTGTAGATGTTGACCCACCGTCCACCGGTTTGGCCTGGAAATAGATTTTAGTACAAAATTAAGCATTTTATAAATGATTCAAAATGTGGCAGTGCAAAACTGAGAATTCAAATGTCACAGAAATGTATGATCGCATCATTAAACCTTTCTCAAAAAACACGATTTTAGGGTTGTCAAACTTTAAACACTACAGAAGACGATAAAATATATACTCAGCAAAAGAGCTAACGCATCACTTTTTAAAATTGCATAACTTCTTTATTGTCAAAGATTTAGATTTATAATTTGGCAAATGTTTATCCCACAAGTTTCTGCACTCATTCATAAAACTATTTCTTAGTTTTCTTTCTTATGTGACCCTGTCATACGAAAGGGGGGGGGGGGGGGGCAAAACAGTTTTTCGGATCTTTTTCAATAATTTTTGTTTGAATTGATTTTGAAAGCTGATTTATTGTGAAATTAAAAGTCTGAAAAAAAAATTCTATCTAACATAACAAGGGCTGTTCCGGGACAACGTAGCTCGCATAGACGCACATTTTGGAAAGAAAATGTCAAATTTTCAAGGTCAAGGTCACAAGGTCAAATTTTATAGTGTCAGGTGAAAGGTCTTGCTGGGGCCTGTCTATGTGTGAAATATCAAGACTACATCTTATACAGTTCATAAGATATAGACCGATACGTTTTTGTCTACGTAACCTACGTCGCCGTCGACGCCATCAACGATACATACGGCACTAGTGATGTAACAATGCCTCTGTGGGAATACACTACGCGCCCATAAAAAACTTGAAGCCGTCGGTTTGGTTTTTGAGGGATAACTTTTATAAACAGAAACTCTTTCAGCCTATACAAAAGGTTTGAAAGTTATGCGTGAATTTTCCATTTTAATCAAATTTCAGACTTTATGAATTTTAGAATTAAGGGTGTCCTTATTAAAAGTTCAATATTTTACAAGATACGGTAACATTTACTATGAAATTTCGTAGATCTCTTATCAAATGGTGGTAGTCAGCATGTACAAATTTTGAAGGTTTTCTGTATATTCGTTAAAAAAAATATATGCAAAGATCTGAGTGATGCGTTAGCAGTTTTGCCTAGTATATATGCGCATTTGTCCCTTTCAAAAACGACACGCGGCGCATTTGTCCCTTTCAAAAACGACACTTGAGGTCCAGGCATAATTAACATTGAAAGCGGTTCGTTTTCGTTTTTGGAATTGATTTTAGTAACCCAAGTAGTAAGCACTTGCATTTATTTAATATGTATTCGTATAATAAAAAACAAATGTCTGACGAACGATTTGTGCCATAACATTCTAAATGATCACCCATAGAATATATGGTAGACTGGCTCCAGTCTGGCTGATCTGATTTTTGCTAAATATGTATATGACAACTTCCCGTCGTTTGTGTAACACATAGATCTACTACAAAAAGAAAGCGTTTGAATTATTGCTTCGGAATTAGTCAGATTTTATTATATCATCATATAAAATGTTCTCATAAACTTGAGACTAACTACATTTTTAAGTCGCATATTATTTGCAGTACACGTCTTCTATTATATCAGATAATCGGTGATTAGAATTACATTGCGTTATAAACCAGACTGCATGAAACAAGTAGTTCAGAATTAAGGCACCACTTCTGGCCATGCATAGTTTCATAGTCAGTAATTTTCTGATAATATCGTCGCTTTTAAACGAAAATCTCGTAACTGTAGCTTGTTTTAATTTGCAGTTACGAGGTTTTCGTTGAAAAGCAGCGATATTTTGAGCTTGCATGGATTTTGGGAATTAAGATGAATTGTTCGATATCCATTAAGGCTTAAAAAGTACACACATCTTCCTTTCAGCGAACTAAATATTAACCTTTTGCCAAACAATGCATGTTCTAGATGCATTTGGAGATGTTTGGAGAAACGTAGGCCAAAAAGGAACACCAATCTGACAATAATTTCTTTCTTCTTAAAGGGCGACGGTAACAGATGGTCTAATTGCAAAAAATGAAATTTTTTGAAAAAATATGCAAAACTTTTGTGTTGACCACCTCGGGATGGTTAATAATATGCGATTCAGACAGAGAATGAGCCGAAATTACAAGACAGATAGCTGAATTTAGGGAGAATCCAAGCCTAGATTCAACCCCATCACTGATGGGGTTAGAATTATTTTTAAATTGTTGCGCATGCGCATACAGCGCGGACCATGATTCAAACGAGATTCATACTTAAATTTCAATATGACGTCATCATGTATGTTGTGACGTCATTTAAGAAAGTCGCATGTCCTACTGTTTTGACCTACTTTCGACATCGCTTCATGAATTTGGTATCAAATTGCGAAAAAATGAGTCGTTGCTTCAATAGTTTCTCGTAATCATTTAATCAGGTCATATAAAGCTTAAAAAGTGTACATTTCGTTTGTATTTGACAATTTTTGGGTCCAAATCTGGGAAATAGTAGCTTTAAAGGTTTTCGTGATATTGCATACGGTTTATCTGCTTTAACCCTTTCCCAAACAAGACCTGGTTTTGACGTCCCTAAAGAAAGGCTTAGGAAAACATTGAAACAAAAGAAAAAACTGCTGATAACCTGCAGTTTCTCCTTTTGTCTCAATATTTTCTATGCCTTATTTTACACAAATCCTATCTTTAATAACTTCCATTTTGTCATCTGTGACAGGTTTCGATGTGGATCACTCTAAAATTTTGCCGTTTGGGAAAGGGTTAAGTAACACGCTTTACGTATCATAAGAAAGTATATGAGCTGATCAAAAGTAGTTTTCTTTTTTCACCAATGTTTTCAGTCTGAATCAAATAGAGTAGTCAAACAGAAACACATTCTTCAATTTGACGTGTCGCACATATTGTAAACGACGCACCTCACGTCCCTAGAGGTGGTTCTCTTTCATTAACTCTCTTTTCCATAACATTTGACGCCCTGCCTTGGAAAACACTGGTAGAAAAGAAGACATTTGTGATAAAGAGCAATTTCACATTTTCCTAGACCGTTTCTATGCTACCGCTTCCGTTTTTGACATCATGTCGACTCCGTCGAGTCCCTTCGTTTTAGACTCGTCTTATTATATCGCTCAGTGCTTTGCAACAAAAACGTAACAGTACCTTAAAACAAGCTGCAGCTACGAGGTTTTTGTTTTGAAAAGCTACAATGTTTTATTGTTTGGGAAAGTGTTGATTGACGGATTTCTCGTGATATATATTGTTATAAAATCCTTATAAAACAGAGACTTAATCCCTTGTCTAAACCCAAACGTGAGACGCTTGTTAATCAAACTTTTATCGAACAGTGTCTCGTATTTTGTCAACGAATGTCGAAATAAAACACTGGGGAATGACTTTCCATTTTCAGTCATGACCTCTACCACGTCCAATGTTTTTTCCTCAAGTGAATCCAGGATCTAGAAAAAAGAGGGCTTAACCCTTTCCCAAACAAGACCTGGTTTTGACGTCTCTAATAGAAAAGGCTTGGGAAAACATTGAGACAAAAGAAGAAACTGCTGATAACCAGCAGTTTCTCCTTTTGTCTCAATATTTTCTCTGCTATTAGGTACACAAATCCTATCTTTTTTCACGTATATTTTGTCCAATGCAACTGCTTTCAAATTGAACCCCCCTAAAATTGTGTCGTTTGGGAAATGAGTTAATGCCATTTGAGACCAATATGTGTACACGCTACTTCTGATCAAGAGCAATGATTTTCTGTAATACCTTCTATAATTATGATCTACAGCAACTGAGATATAAACCTTTTCCCAGATCCTGACTTCGACGAGAGTATGGTAATTATGACCACAAGGTAGATCAGATAGAGACTCTGTGCGAGATAGAGAGAGGGGGATAGATGGAGAAACATATATAGGTCATAGGCTATCTTGGTACAGAGCAGTTGCAAAATATGCTTAAATATTATAGAACCGAAGAATTATATTTAGATAGGATTAATTGTAAAATTGTAAAATGAAACAAATTTTATTTTGAACAGTTGATTTTCATTTGATTTATTGATCAGAACTGACCAGTCAGAGTATAGTAATGTACAGAAAGAGAATTTCATTTCATTCCGGTTTCCGATTGCGCTTAGTGTGAAAATATTGTTCTGTATCCTTTTGGACATACTTTTGGGCCAATTGGATCACCAAGGACAACTCTATCGAATCATACCTTGGATGAATCTCGTAGAACTACTTTCAGACGATGAATAGAATAGAATAGAACAACAATTCAAAACGTTCGTATGTGACTAAATGTCAACAATGACTCGACAATGATACTGAAATACATTGTTTGCAATTCCAGTGTCCTCTCTTTTTAGAATGATTACAACCTGCAAGTCCCGCAAGTTGCCATGGTTGTGCATTTGGTTGACCTCGAAAACTACTTTATGAAGCGTAGCTACTTCCGGCTAAGAAATCGGATTTTTTTCAAGATTTCTTCATACACACACTTCCGAGTCGATGATTCGATCTTTGGTCGATATCATCCGAGGATATCCGAACGACTTTTGGGCATACGTAGAAAGAATTTTGTAAAAAGTTAGATGGTTTTAGAGAACTAGTCAAAAGCCCGGATTGTTTCCGTTCGTCCCTCGCACAATAGCACAATCATACATATTATGAGCATGTCACACATGACAATTGACAAACAAAAAAGTAACAAATAAACAATAAATTATGTTGTGTTCTATGTCTAGACAACGAAAGAGAACGGACATAACAAGGAAAAGGGGGCTGGGGAAACCTGTATGAAGTATGGATCATTAAAAGCTTTATCTAAAACATCTTAAGAAATCTTAAATCTCGCTCTAAAGAACGCGCCACGAGCTTCATGTTGGAAAGGGGTAATGTAAAGTCGAAATGATATCAACATCGAACGTCCGATTGATAACACATGGTGTACAGAAAGACAATACTAAAAGTGAAAAAGTAAAAACAGGTCGAATATGGAATGAATACATAATTTACAAACTGCACAACAGCAAGCATTTATGCGCTGCATGTTATACAGGACACTCAGCTGTACTTTAAATCAAAGACCTTTTCGGTTTGCATGAGCTTTTAAGCTCTTGTAAATTATTGACTCTGTGGTATTAATATGGGACACCCTTTGAAGCGGGGAGTTTTTAAAATACTTTTCATGTAGCCTTGTAATGGCAGACAGAATATTTGATTGAAGTTGTAGTACAAATACATGTTTTCAAAAACTCTTGCAAATGAGAAAATTAAGGATTGTCCCATTTTGGGAAATTATCAAGAAATTCCAGAACTCATTACACCCAACCTGCTAAATAGAGAGGGGGTATATTAGTATCACCATGTCTGGCTGTCTATGACAAAGTGCTGCTGATGATGGGGTGAAGTGGGGTATTTGTCCGCTTCGCAACAGTTCTTGTTAAAGTATCGTCTATGCACAGAAAAAGAAACGATTCCATGATAAAGCATATAATAAACTGACACGATTTAAAAACGCAAAAAGGTACTTTTACAGATGGTATCTACTAGTATTACAGTCTACAAAAACGATGTATAGCCATCTATAATTGTAAATGTTACAATTGTTAACTTAACAGGACATAAAATGACATTTAAAGCCATAGATGATGCCTAAATGGACGTCAGATTATGCCAAAATTCACGTTGAGTCAAGAGCCTGAATCGAACAGGACGATGACAGCGAACCCCATGTTTTCACAGGCGATTTATCACCATGTCGCGATGTATAGGCCGTCCATGATTATCAACCATATAATTTGCTATAGACTGAGCCGTCACAAATCTGTTGCGTTAGTGACGTTGACGTATACTATTGTGTTGGCGTACAGTTGTTACACGCGGCTGACTGGGACGTGGGCGGTCTGTAATTATTTATAAATATTCCCGTGTTGTTTGCACGTCTAATTAACAGTAGAAGCATCGATTCGGCTGCATTAAAGCGTCTAGCTACCTTAATATGCGAAACACCGCCAACCAAAAGCCCCAAAATTTGGTTCCTTTTTCCCAAAGTAAGCCTCAGCATTTTTTACACGAACTGTTTTCGTAGTTCTCGTATATTTTCAAAAAGTAAATCTAAGTGGCAATTTGTACACAAAACATCTTAGTGATTTAACACGTGGTCTGAATGCACGAGACACGCGAGCATTTAGTGATGGGCGGTTCAGATGTCCGGATGTTTTGCAGAAAACACGACATAATTGCTGGGGCATGAAGTGTATATATTCCCTCATACATGTCCCTAAATATTGTGCCGATCGAGGCAATAGGAAAGGAATGGTTAATGAAAACGTGTTTTGCGTTTTTAAATCGTGTCAGTTTAGTAGAACATTTAGTCACTTTTGACACACGACATTTTCAAATGATATACAGCTCAGGGAGCCATTTTCCAGATGTCAAAACATGCACATATACCACGGAATACATCAGCGGTGATTTTTTGACTTGTTAGTAAATATGTTACTCGTATACTGAACCTCAGAAATAACGCACCACTTTTTCTTGTTTTATATTTCTTCAACAAAGTAATTCATTTTGTTGACACAGTGTTATTCGGTATCCGCTGAACACTAGGTATGCACACAACACACCCCTAAGCACAAAACGCATTCATCCGTGACGCTAGCCGTCAAAACTTGGTAAACAGGTTTCTGCACGTGCCGCAGGTTTGAAATCGTGCACAAACTAGCTAATCGGTTTATATGGTACATGCAGTCGATGACAGAAAGAAAACACCCAAACATTTCATCGGTCGGAAGTGTTCGATGCCTTAAACAATACCAAGACTTTCCACTGACGAACGTAATCGTACTATTGGAGTCCTGCAGGTAGTGATGACGTCATGTGCTATTGCACACATGATGTGTTTTTATCACAAGACTATTGACCGGCTTAGAGAAGGTTTCCAACAAACTGGGACAGTGCTAGACTGCCAGGGAGGGGTGCGCCAAATGCCCCAACTGCAGCTCAAAACAAGTAACCATGTTAAAATGCAAAGTGGTACAGGGAAAGTGGATAGTCATGTCAAAGGCCAGGCCAGAATCCAAAAGGTGACCAGTTCCATTCGTTCACGAAGCACAGACTGTATTGTTCTGCAAAGTGGTCACACGCAGTACTAATTTTGTGAATTTAACTTTAGAGGGTAGTCACGTTTGAGCGTTCGTTACGCTCTGTTGATTTAAGTTGGAGAAGTAATTTTTTGACCAGAAACGAATAAGCTGATATCAGTTCATGTTGTGATTGTGCACTTTGAAAAAGTAAACATAATAAACAAATGATAGCGAAAAATGTCAGTGGTGCGTTATTTCTGAAGTTCAGTATATTTTGGGAAACTATGACATGTTTGAGTTAAGATCTCCCGACAAAGTTTTGTCACTCTCGTTTACAAATACGCGATACATTTTTTCTCTGGACTACATTGAACTTAATGGTTTACATTAAAATCTAAGTGATTTTTGAAATTTAATAGATTCTGTTTCTTTTCTTTTCTTGATAATAGATCTCTCCAATGGTTAGTTTTCGTAATTCGATTCTAGATTCAAGCTTTTTCAATGTGAAAATTGCATGTTTTAAGTAGCCAGGTTTCGTGAAATGTCAAAATGCTCCATCTATCATTGTTTATGGAATGAAATTATAAGTAGTTTTGGATATTAATCCTTTACTAAGAAAACCAATGGTAGACAAGACTATAAAAATGCGTCAAGAAAAAAAGAAGAACTTACATATAATAAGAATTCGATTCTTTTCCTGCAGAATACACTGGTTGACAAACATTTCGTGTTTATAAACGTCCATTTAACCCTTTCCCAAACAAAACCTGGTTTTGACGTCCCTAATAGAAAAGGTTTGGGAAAACATTGAAACAAAAGAAGAAACTGCTGATAACCAGCAGTTTCTCCTTTTGTCTCAATGTTTTCTGTGCCATTTTTTACATAAAATCCTATCTTAATATCATCCATTTTGTCATTTGTGGCAGTTTTTGAAGTGGATCACCCTAAATTATTGTTGTTTGGGAAAGGGTTAATTTTATCATCTGCAAAAGCTTTTAAATTGGACGTTTTGTTCCTGGAGAGATAGCTAGTGAATAAACTAATGAGTCCGGATCTGGAAAAACGTCCCTTAAAGCATTTTTTTTTCAAAATTGAGTTTCAAGATCAGCCTGTTGTAAAATGGAGTCCAATATGCATCCATGCTACTCTCTTTAAGTTACTATAGGTCACAAAGAAGCTATTAGAGAACAACATGGATCCTGATCAGACTGTGCGTATGCACAGGGTGATCTGGATCTATGGTGGGCTCAAAAGCCTTAAAGGACGTTTTTCCAGATCCTGGCTCAATGTTTGGTTATTATTCATGATGCAGATCGGACTAGGATCCATTTTTATTTTCGAGAAAAAGAATATCATCGCTTGAGAATTTAATGATTTATGAATAGTTATATATCTTATCTTTTTATATGCCATCTAATTTCAATTGAACATCGGTCAAATGGTCTTTGATCTTTTATTTGTGCGAATAACATCCGAAGAAATGTGTTTTGCTGGAAATATTGTGACAAAATAAACAAAGTGTCCGCTTAGACACATTCGATAAATAAGCAGGAGACCATGCCTATTTGGCTAATACATAAAACACTCGTTCTCAGAATAGGACGTCGATTCCAATTTGCTAATTGAGCAAAAATGAACTTCTTCAAAACCGTTGTTTTTCTTTTTCATTCCGTAGAACAACCATTTATGAACAATAATGCGAAATATCAGAACTCAAATACAGTGATTTCTTATTTTTTGCAATACTTTTCTTAACTCTAGTATAAATGAAGTGTAATCTGCGTTATGAGTAAATAATTGACAATATTTTACGGATTATTTTACATTTTACTGTAAGAAATGATTTAATCATATTTCTTGATATTAAAACTGAGAGGGTTTGTTATTTTTTATTCTGAATTCCCATTCTCAGTCTTTAAATAGTCATTTTGATATATCTCTCGACGGTGAAAATACACAATCTTTCAAAACTAAAAATGAAAGTAGATAAAAAATTATAAAGCTGTCAATCTACTACTGTTATCCTGTGAAAAATGTAATTTACTACTTAAACAGATATGAAAAGTATCTATTCCCTGTGCTTGTTTGCGAAATTTTACTTTCAAAATTGCCTGTCCTCTTCATAACGTAGATTAAATCACGACATAGAGTAGATTACACCAAATTATAAATGCCTTATTTGAGCTTAACAAACCGTAGGCTGCCAAGGAAAAGACTATAAATATGCTAACAATATATGGGAAGAAGTTTTTAGACATTTATGACTAAAAATGTCTAAGGGAAACTATATTTACCGTAGACAGAACAAGAACAGAAACAACTTTAAAATTATAGACAGAAATTATCCGCGCTATTGCTTTTACTTCCACGATTTTTTTTCTGAATATCAAAACCTTTCATTGAATAGGTATAATGATTTTTGAAAAAGTTCCTTATAAATTTCCGAAACAATCTTAGATGTGCACAAGCGAAAAGAAAGGGGATATCATACACAAACAATAATACCCCTTTCCTCCGAAGTCCTGGTTCTGATCACCCTCTAAAATGGAAAGCAAGAAATAGATAACGGAAAAGAAAATGCCAATAGTCAGCATTTTTTTCCTTTTCCTAAAAAGTTTCTATGTTATGAATAACACACTGTCTGTTTTGAGTAACATTTGTTTCACCTTCAAATTTGGGTTTAAATTTAGACCAGTCTAAAATTTCCCGTTCAGAATTATCCATATTCAGAATGCGTATGCTATATGATTTAATATCATATGAATATAATAATAAAGGCTCTGTGATGCAAAAGTCAAATTTGCACGGATCTTTTTTTGTAATGAATATATTGTTTTCAAAATATAAAAAAAAAATGAAAGAAAGAAACGAACGCATCCATATCAATGTACACATTGATGCAGAACATTTAAGTGTCTAAATTCTTTTTTTTTTCAATGCACTCTCCAATGATAGTGTATCTGCGACAGCCTTGAAACATGGCACATGGTGGAATGATTCTGCGTACAATGCCATCACGCTTAACCAACAGCTGGTCAACAGGGACAATTTCTTAAACAGCAAACAATCAGCCTTGCAATTCAAACGATTCTGTTGATGACAAAGTGGGTGTTGATATTGAATGAATTTATGTGAAATATAGTTTAGAAAATAATTATTCAAAGAGAGAAAAAAAAAAAACTAAATAGAAGCATTTTTTGTCTTTTGTTTAAGTGTTTTCTCAAACCTTTTTGTTTAAGGGCATCAAAACAGTGAAAAATCAGTAAGAATTAATGTAACCAGTGCATTATGACACTTTTAAAATGTAAAATTTGATTTGTAATCTACGTTATTTACTTTGGTAATCTACGTTAAGATATCGAGTTAAATAACTTTGATTCCACATGGAAAATCCATATCTAATTGAGTAGATTTAGAAATTCGACATCTTAAGCCCATGATAACATAGGTTAACATGCTATGATATCTTAAAGATATACTGGTAGAGCTTTAGAGCAGATATATATCCATTTTTGAAAGCTACGTTATCGCCTTTTTGCACAACATGTCAATTCAATCTTTTGAATAAAATTACAATTAAAACATGTCAGACAATTATTGTGCTTTTAAATTTGAAAACAATCCACAATTCTTTAAGGATTACATTTAGGTTTCTGTAATAATGGACTATGAATATTAGAGGGTTAGTCAAGAATTCTCAACACAAATTCAAAGTTTATGTTAATAAGTGTGCTTTAATCAGGTCTGTTGTCACAATTTGGATAACATCTTATACAGTTTTTGTATCAATATATCCTTCATAATATGAAAAATTATAAAACCGTAAAGAAATTGTGGAAATTCTTTAAAAACATGTAACTTACCTCGAATTCTGCCACCCGTCATATACTTCTAATGACACTCCACGAGACTGGCATGTTGGACAATGAAACAAGGAACATGATTTTTTCAGACTTTGTATGTATACCCTACAGTTTAACAACCAATTTATCTCTCTATCGGGCTCAAAACATCGAATTTCGTGTTTTTCACTAACGTAGCTTACATAACGTAAATTACTGCAATGGAAACTTTTCTCGATTGACAATTCGGAAAAGGTATAAAAGAGTAATTTATTACCACTATTTCCTTCTCAAGTTCAATCCTACTTCCTACTATATTGGTATTTTTCTATTTCTTCTTGTATGGGAACAATGTCACTTACGTAAATTACAAGCTTAAAACAACGGTCGTACCTTGGTTGCATTATTGTGTTTTTAAACAAAACATGGAACACATGCGTGTCTATATTGCAGTCTGATCATTCAAATGCTTGTTTAAGATGCTAATTTCGTTGATAACCGTTGTTTTAAAGGAGTTCTTGAATTATTTATTATTTTTTTAAACGACGCTTAACGTAGATTACCTAAATTCGGGGACAAAATATTATTGCGGATATTTTTTTCTTTTTACCTCAATTAGTGAAGTATTACTTATTTTTACGTTGGCACATAGTCATTTATCAGTTTCGAAACTATCTTTTTTGTATTGCATTTTGCCAACTTGCCCATAAAAGCTTCAAATCAACAACAAAGAGCGCGGGGACATGCAAAAAATCGACCCCTTGGTATAAACAGGGATTCCCCAAATCCATACAGTTGTAGACTATGATGAGTTTTACCCATTTTTTATTTGTACTATAAATCATATTGAAGGTATGCAAACTTATTTTGAACTATTGATGATTTTCTATTTTTTATATATATTTTAATTGCGAAGACAGCCTTTTTCAGAAATCGACGTCCTATTCTGAGAACGAGTGAAAAGACACTTTCTATATATGGACTATTACAATGAAAGAACATAAGAATGATAAATTGGTCCATTTCTATTTGAATCATGCCCATGTGAATTAGTCTAAAATCTAATTGAGATCCCCTACCCTTTCCCAAAACAAGACTTGGTTTCGAAGTCCCTAAGAATGAAGGCGTGCGAAAACACTGACGGAAAAGAAGAAACTACTGGCAATCAGCAATTTTCAATCAACATTTCCTATATGCTTAAATGATATACGAACCGGTATTTTCTAATTTTGATATCAATTATTTTGACATCTGCAACTCCTTTCAAATTAGTCACGGGTCTTTTAATTGCACCGTTTGGGAAAGGGCAACAACCATTGGCATTGACGCCACCAATGCCATTGAATGGTTGTTGTTGCTGCTGTTGATATAGTTGTTGTTTCGTTATTCAATTTGTTCCACTCGAGATGTAAAACCCATGGGTTTGTCTGTGAAAGGGTAAGGAAGCGCTTGTAAAGCTTCCTAAATACTACAACAGTCGATGTTTTCCTGTTACAGACGATTTACAACTTCTCTAAATCTGAACGGATTTGTGCACCTACGCTGATTGTACTTAAGTGATGCAAATTGCTGAAAATAAATACTAAATGTTTCATTAAGTTTTTCTCAGTGTGAACCCATTACTACACATTGACACTTTTTGACGCCCCACAAAATATAAGCATGGAAAACATAGTGGAAATTGAGGAAATTGCTTGTGACAAGCAATTTCTTCATTTCCCACAATGTTTTCTACGCTAAAAACAATTAAATTCAAATTCCATTCACTTGAAATTGTCGTCTGTAACATCTTTGAATTTGAAACAGCCCAAAATTTTGCCGTTTGGAAATTGGTTTAGGAGCATTAATATTTTTAATGTACCAACTGTCAATCAGGGCCAGGCAGTGTGAAGTTTGTGTTGAAGTTTGTGACCAGACGAACTTGAAATAATCTCCAGACGACAAAAAATAACTAATGTTAAAGTAGAAAAAGAGTGTATGTAGTAATACAAAAACGTTTAATTAAAAGGAGAATTTTCTTAATATAAGTTCATGTATCTTTTTTTCTTTTAATGTATTCGTTTTATAGTATGTCCTTTTCCCAGCTACAATATTTGAAGAAATAACATGATACTTTACCCTTCCAAAACAAGACCTTGTTTTTAACCCATTCCCACACAATGACGCCTTTTGACGCCTCTTATGAAAAATGCGTAGGAAAACATCGTGGAAAATGAAGAAATTGCTTGTGACAAGCAATTTCTTCATTTTCCACAATGTTTTCTACCCCAAACATCCCAAAAAAGCAAAAATTCATCCACTTGAAATTGTCGTCTGCATGATCTTTGAATTTGGAACAGCCAAAAATTTTGTTGTTTGGGAAAGGGTTAAGGTACCTACCAGAATTACTTTTTGGAAGTATTGAGAAGAAAGTTACTGAAAGTAAAGGCTGATGAAAGGGTTGAGACAAAAAGAAAATAATGTCATTTATCAAAAGTTTGTCTTTTTGTTTAAATGTTTTCTTTGTCACATCTTTAACAAATCATATTCTCTTCAGATTTCGTTAGTCGTTTGCAGCATCATTCGATTTGAACAAGTCTGAACATTTCGTCGTTGTAAATGTAAAAGCTCATATCTCGTTTTTGGAAAATGTTAAAGGGGAGAGAAAAAAGTGTAATAACTTTTCCCAAATGAAATGTTTTACTTGAAATTTGGACATATTGTTCTCAAATGATTTGTCATTAATATTGATCAGTAAAAATATCTCAAAACATGCAAGAATTTCTTTAACTGGGAACACAAGTTTGTTCTTTGAAAATCGCAAGAATCGACTTACGAGGTTTTGCATTTATAACCACGATTTGTCGTTTGGGAAAGAGTTAAATTAAAATTCTCAGTGAACTGTGGATAATTTAGCTTGAAGAATTGGTCGTTCAGTTTGCATTTCATTCTATCTTCAAGAAGTGGTTTTCTTAAAACATACCCAAGGGAAATTTATCTTTAACATCGAACCACATTCAAGAAATTTGGTTTGTGTACAAATCAAGAAAAACTAGCAATTTGAATCACTTAAAAGGCAGCGTTTCACATTATCTTTAATTTTTGTGCATTAGATAGAATTTTTGTATATGTTTTTGTTGTAATTGGATGTTTTCAATCGTAAATTGAGACATTAATCTCATTTTTTGCCAGTTACAGGTTGCTCTGCGACGCTTTCTGGGACATACACAAAAAACCCATTGGTTCAATCTCTATCGGAACCTGTATGGGACATATTCCTAATGAAAGGCCACGACCGGACAAAATCATTCCCAAAATGATTCATTAAACACGTCCTAGCAGTGCACTGATGGTCTGTCAGTGTGCAGAATCATATTTCATACAACTGTCTATTTATAGACATAGAATCATTGCAACAAAAGGAGGAAATCATTTTGGACCGGAACTCATTTTAGATACTACGATCCGGAATCATTTCCCGTTGGGGGGGGGGGGGGGGGGAGGTGTCCCCATAATGTGATGTACTCTATTTTATGTTATACGACATCTTGTTTTACACTATGATAGATTTCTATGTTTACGGAATGAGACATTAAAATCTTGTCTACGATTGTGAGACGAAAAGCAAACAAGTTTCGGAATTAATACGTCTTGCTGTCTTAAGCTGAAATTGTTCTATAAACATTTCTCGACGAGATATTTTGTCAGCGTAATAGTTTTAATTGCCATTCATTTTTCGTCTTTCATGGATGATTGTTAATGTTGTTTTCGTTGCTTTTGTACATAATCACAATCTTAACCCATTACCACACAGTGACCCTTTTTGACTCCTCTAACACAAATGGCTTGGGAAAACATTGTGGAAAATGAAGAAATTGCTTGTGACAAGCAATTTCTTCATTTTCCACAATGTTTTCTACCAAAAAAGACAAAAAGATTTAAAATTTCCTTGACTTGAAATTATCGTCTGCAACATTTTTGAATTTGGACTAATCTAAAATTCTGCCGTTTGGTAATGGGTTAAGTCGATGATTTTCTTAATGTGCATTTTGCCATCTGTGGTACTTTTGAACAAGAAGCAATCTTATAGAAATGTACATGTATAGGCATTATAGAAAATGTAAAGTAAATGATATAATATCTGTGACAACTTATCAAAAATCAAAGATTTCTAATGAATTCGAATTAAGAAAAATCTACAAGATTAAATTAATCCTTTCAAAAACAGCAATATTCGAGGGTGGTTCAATTCAAAATGGATGCTGATTAGGATTAGACTTGTGTAAAATTTAGTAAAGAAGAAAATTGAGGCAAAAGGAAAAAATGCTGATCAACATTTTATTCTTTTGCATTAGTGTTTTCCTATGAACGTCAAACCCAGATTTTGTTTCGGAAAGGATTATACATTCTCAGACTATTGACTCGATTGTAGTACACCGATATTAATCCAGAAAAAATATTTTCGTCAACAAAGTCCGTAAGTTCAGCGTTTTATTGTCCACACAAATTAACCCGGGACAACTCAATTTTCGTGTGCAAAGTCCGTTACATGAGCGTCTTAACAAAACATCGTCGAAGAGGGGTCATTACATATGCAGATGTCCGGGTTAATCTTGCTGGACAATAACAAAACTATACCGCACTGCAGTCATTACATGTACAAATTCATATTTTCCGGCAAGATTAACCCGGAACATCTGCATATGTAATGACCCCACTTCGGTCATGTTTTGTTTAGACGCTTAACTAACGGAATTTGCACACGAAAATTAAGTTGTCCCGGGTTAATTTTGGTGGACAATACGTTTCGGTTAATGTTTGCTATTGGATCAAATAGATTGTAAACATTTCATTGATTGGTGGACAAGAACCAAAACAGATTCTCGATCAATATGTCTTAACAAACTAAATCAAAGATGATTTTATATGTAAACATTCATAGAATATAAACCTTGTCAGTTTAATATGTTCCATTGACAGTAAGGCCGTCTTCCTTTGACGGCTTCATTTGCTTTTTGGGTCAAGTGCTATTGCAAGTTTACATTCCTTATCCTAGCTGGTTTGCTCTAGAAATCATAAAGATATTCCAAATTTGAGTAACTAGGTCGTATATCGATACAAAATAGCAGTAACGTATGTATTGTTCTATGTGTAGACAACGAGAGAGAACGGACATAAAAAGGAGGAAGGGGACTGTGGAAGCCAAAACCGGGCCTTATGTAGGAAAGGGGTAAGGATAGAAATGTTAAGTCGAAATGATATCAACATCGAACTTCCAATAGATAACAAAATTGTACAGAAAGACAATACACATAATTGAAAAGGTAAACCGTCTGTGTTATTGCAAAACCTCGAAAATCCAGCTTGATTAAAGCTGGAGTTACGAGATTTCGCAATAACACCTACAAAATACAAAACAAATATGCAAAGGAAACATAATTTACAAACTGCGCAACAGCAAGCATTTATGCGCTGCATGTTATACAGGACACTCAGCTGTACTTTAAATCAAAGACCTTTTTCGTATTGCATGAGCTTTGAAGCTCTTGTTTATTATTGACTCTGTGGTATTAATATGGGACACCCTTTGAAGCGGGGAGTTTTTGAAATACTTTTCATGTAGTCTTGTAATGGCAGACAGAAAAATTGATTGAAGTTACAGCACAATTACATGTTTTCAGAAACTTTTGCAAACGAGAAGTTAAAAAAATTGTCGCATTTTGGGAAATTACTACGAAATTCCAGAATTCATTATACCCAACCTGCTGAATTGCTAAATAGAGGGGGTATATTAGTATCACCATGCCTGGCTGTCTATGACAAATTGCTGCTGATGATGGGGTGAGGTGGGGTATTTGTCCGCTTCGCAACAGTTCTTGTTAGAGTATCGTTTATGCACAGAAAAAGAAACGATTCCATGAAATAGCATACACATATACTAGTAGAACATTGAAGTCAATTTGGACACACGGCATTTTCAAATAATATTCAGCTCAAGGAGCCGTTTTCCAGATGCCAAAACAAGCACGTATACCACGGAATGCATCAGCTATCACGTGATTTTGGACTTGTTAGTAAATATGTTACTCGTATACTGAACTTCAGAAGCAACGCACCACTTTTTCTTGTTTTATATTTCTTCAACAAAGTCATTCATTTTGTTGACACAGTGTTATTCGGTATCCGCTGGACACTAGGTATGCACACAACACACCCTAAGCACAAACCGCATTCATCCATGACGCTAGCCGTCAAAACTTGGTAAACAGGTTTTCTGCACGTGCCGCAGTATTGACATCGTGCACAAACCAGCTTATCGGTTTATATGGTACATGCAGTCGATTACAGAAAGAAAACGCCCAAACATTTCATCGGTCGGAAGTGTTCGATACTTTAAACAATACCAAGACTTTCCACTGACGAGCGTAATAGCATATTGGGTGCTGCAGATAGTGATGGTGTGTTTTTATCACAAGACTATTGGCCAGCTAAGAGAAGGTTTCCAACAAACTGGGACAGTGCTAGACTGCCCGGGAGGGGTGCGCCAAATGTCCCAACTGCAGCTCAAAACAGGTAACCATGTTAAAATGCAAAGTGGTACAGGGAAAGTGGATAGTCATGTCAAAGGCCAAAAGGTGACCAGTTCCATTCGTTCACAAAGCACAGACTGTATTGTTCTGCAAAGTGGTCACACGCAGTACTAATTTTGTGAATTTTACTTTAGATGGTAGTCACGTTTGAGCGTTCGTTACGCTTTGTTGATTTAAGCTAGAGAAGTAATTTTTGACAAGAAACGAATAAGCTGATATCAGTTCATGTTGTGATTGTACAGTTTGAAAAAGTAAACATAATAAACAAATGATAGCGAAAAATGTAAGTTGTGCGTTATTTCTGAGGTTCAGTATATTTTGGGAAACTATGACATGTTTGAGTTAAGGTCTCCCGACAAAGTTTTATCACTCTTGTTTACAAATACGCGATACATTTTTTTCTCTGGACTACATTGAACTTAATGGTTTACATTAAAATCTAAGTGGTTTTTGACTTTTAATAGATTCTGTTTTTTTTTTTCTTTTCTTGATGATAGATCCCTACAATTGTTAATTCTCGTAATTCGATTCTAGATTCAAGCCTTTTCAATGTGAAAATTGCATGTTTTAAGTAGCCAGGTTTCGTGAAATGTCAAAATGATTCATCTATCATTGTTTATGGAATGAAATTATAAGTAGTTTTGGATATTAATCCTTTACTAAGAAAACCAATGGTAGACAAGACTATAAAAATGCGCCAAGAAAAAAAGAAGAACTTACGTATAATAAGAATTCTATTCTTTTCCTGCAGAATACACTGGTTGACAAACATTTCATGTTTATAAACGTCCATTTAATTTTATCATCTGCAAAAGCTTTTAAATTGGACGTTTTGTTCCTGGAGAGATAGCTAGTGAATAAACTAATGTTTGGTTAATATGATTCATGTTGCTGGTCGGACTAGGATCCATTTTTATTTTCGAGAAAAAGAATATCATGACTTGAGAATTTTTGATTTATGAATAGTTATATATCAAATCTTTTTATATGCCATCTAATTTCAAGTGGACATTGGTCAAATGGTCATTGATCTTTCATTTGTGCGAATAACGTCCGAAGAAATGTGTTTTGCTGGAAATATTGTGACAAAATAAACAAAGTGTCCGCTTTTATTAGACACATTCGGGAAATAAGCAGGAGACCATGCCTATTTGGCTAATACATAAAAGACACTTTTAATATATGGACTGTTATAATGAAAGAACATAAGAATGATAAATTGGTCCATTTCTATTTGAATCATGCCCATGTGAATTAGTCTAAGTCTAATTGAGATCCCCTACCCTTTCCCGAAACAAGACTTGGTTTCGAAGTCCCGAAGAATGAAGGCATGCGAAAACACTGACGGAAAAGAAGACACTACGCGCAATCAGCAATTTTCAATCAACATTTCCTATATGATTTAATATACGTACCGTATCTGCAACTCCTTTCAAATTAAGGTAGGTTCACATTGACGAATTTTCTTACGATTCCTTACGAATTGGACATTCGTAATCACATTGCCGAAAGGTACACGTATTGTTACGATTTGAGCGAATATAACGGACGGTTTACGTATTTCTACGACTAGTTTACGGGCTGGTTACGGATTATTTACGAATCAATAGGAGTATTACCGACTTAGTTACGCATGTTTGCGAGTCCTTTGTTATTATTTTGTTGTTGTTGTTGTTGTTGTAAGAAAGACAATCGACAAGACAACATGTCTTACGAACGAAATAAGCTTAGGTTATACCAACAATTTCTTCAAAACAATTAACCCTTTCCCAAACAAATTCTAGTTTTGACGTCCCATGGTTTTGGAAAATATTGTGAGAAAAGAATAAATTGCTTAATAATCAGCAATGCAATTCTTTCTGTTCACTCAGAATTTTCTATTCAATAACATACAAAGTTTCCACTTCTTACATCAATTAATTGTGTCGTCTGTAACTCCTTTTCAAATTGAAACAATAAAAAATCTTGCCGTTTGGGAAAGAAACCCTTTGTGTTTCTACCGTAATAACTCTCATACATAGTTTGGGGTCATTAATTCTGTAACCCCAGAAATATATCTATGCTTGATATATTCAAAGTTATTCTCCGATGCGCGTTTACTTTTTTACCTTTTCTATCTATAATTCGTCGATAATAAGTCAAATTGTCTTGAACATCGAATAACGTTTGAAGGGCTTATAGTCAATTTTGAGCTGGGATAAAAAAAAATGACCCCAGTGCATATAAACGCATTGAAAAAATGGGCTCTTAGTCCTCATTTTTTTGCAAATTCAATTAGAAATCATTTGACGTTTAGCAAAACATTAAATAGTATTTCCTATATCATTAATTTTATTTGTCAACAATTTTGACATACACAATCAAATCAAATCAAATATTTTTTATTGTTCACATCATGTACAAAATGATATACGAACTATTCACACATAAGCAAAACACACATGTATAACAAACGATGACGTTCATATTTGTTATAATCTAGGATGTCTATCATCATAAGACTCTACATATACTCAAGGTCTTACTAGGACTCACCATGCCCTTTTTTTCAGCTTCTCCATCAAACATAACCCTATTCAGGCCTTTTGCGGAGCCTGGTCTGTTTTTAGTACCATTCTCGGACTCTTATACCATAAGTGCGATTTTTTAAACATCCCGGCTCGTTTATATTCGTAAAGGTATCGTATATATTCGTGAATCACACACGGATGATTTGCGAGTGATTTGCGATTGACTAAGAGTCATTTGCGAATGAATAACGGGACATTCAATCCGTGGACATTCGTGAGAACATTTTGGACATGCCAAAAAACTTCCCCGTATGAACACGAATCATTGCGATAGTCGCCGATTTATTGCGAGTTATTTACGAATGTTTAAGTATTGTTTACGAATACTTACGTATGTCGTTTCGAATGGACCACTGAAAACGAAATCTATGAGTATGCACGATTTTTTACAATGCCATTTAATTTTTTTTGTTGTAAACAATAAGATATCATCTCTATATTATCATTCAGTAGCTGACATTGAGAAAAAAGGCATTTCATTCTTACGAGTTATTTACGGATGCTAACGTATTGTTTAAGAATGTTCACGAATGGCCTACGAATGTCCAATTCGTAAGGATTCGTAAGGAAAAATCGTCAATGTGAACCCACCTTTAGTCACGGGTCTTTAAATTTCACCGTTTGGGAAAGGGCAACAACGATTGGCATTGATGCCACCAATGACATTGAATGGTTGTTGTTGCTGCTGTTGATATAGTTGTTGTTTCCTTATTCAATTTGTTCCACCCGAGATGTAAAACCCATGGATTTGTCTGTGAAAGGGTAAGGAAGCGCTTGTAAAGCTTCCTAAATCTTACAACAGTCGATGTTTCCCTGTTACAGACGATTTACAACTCCTCTAAATATGAACGGATTTGTGCACATACGCTGATTGTACTTGACTGATGCAAATTGCTGAAAAAGAAATTACAAAACGTTTCATTAAGATTTTTCCCAGTGTTATGGAGCATTGATATTTTTAACGTGCAATTTGTCAATCAGGGCCAGGCAGTGTGAAGTTTGTGACCAGACGAACTTGAAATAATTTCCAGACGACAAAAATAGCTAATGTCAAAGTATAAAAAGAGTGTATGTAATATCACACAAAACTTTTAATGAAAAGGAGAATTTTCTTATTATAAGTTCATGTATCTTTTTCTTCTTTTGATGTATTCGTTTTATAGTATGTCATTTTCCTTTGAAATAATAACATG
Source organism: Fragum sueziense (assembly GCA_963680895.1). Taxonomy (NCBI): domain Eukaryota; kingdom Metazoa; phylum Mollusca; class Bivalvia; order Cardiida; family Cardiidae; genus Fragum; species Fragum sueziense. The sequence goes on from OY804606.1 coordinate 20,568,145, forward strand.
ATACTTTACCCTTCCAAAACAAGACCTTGTTTTCTTCTTTTGCATCAGTGTTTTCCTAGTTAAGGTACCTACCAGAATTACTTTTTGGAAATATTGAGAAGAAAGTTGCTGAAAGTAAAGGCTGGTGAAAGGCTTGAGACAAAAAGACAATAATGTCATTTATCAAAATTTTGTCCTTTTGTTTAAATGTTTTCTTTGTCACATCTTTAACAAATCATATGCTCATCAGATTTCGTTAGTCGTTTAATTCGATTTGAACAAGTCTGAACATTTCGTCGTTGTAAATCCAAAAGCTCATATCTCGTTTTAGAAGGGGAGAGAAAAAAATTGTAATAACTTTTGCCAAACTGAAATGTTTTACTTGAAATTTGGACATATTGTTCTCAAATAATTTTTCATTAATACTGATCGGTAAAAATATCTCAAAACCTGCAAGAATTTCTTTAACTGGAAACACAAGTTTGTCCTTTGAAAATCGAAAGAATCGACATACGAGGTTTTGCATTTACAACGACGATTTGTCGTTTAGGAAAGAGTTGAATTAAAATTCTCAGTGAACTGTGGATAATTTAGCTTGAAGAATTGGTCGTTCAGTTTGCATTTCATTCTATCTTCAAGAAGTGGTTTTCTTAAAACATACCCAAGGGAAATTATCTTTAATTTTTGTGCATTAGATAGAATTTTTGTATAATTTATGTTTTTGTTGTAATTGGATGTTTTCAATCGTAAATTGAGACATTTATCTCATTTTTTGCCAGTTACAGGTTGCTCTGCGACGCTTTCTGGGACATACACAAAAAACCCATAGGTTCAATCTCAATCGGAAACTGTATGGGACATATTCCTAATGAAAGGCCAAGACCGGACAAAATCATTCCTAAAATAATTCATTAAACACGTCCTAGAAGTGCACTGATGGTCTGTCAGTGTGCAGAATCATATTTCATACAACTGTCTAAAAATCAACCATTGGGTCAATTTGAACCAAACCTGGCAGGAATGTGCTTTGAGTCATTCTTGTCAAAATTTGTTCACAATATTTTACATTTGTCAAAAAATGTGGCCGTGGCAGGGAAAAAGGGGCTTATCAGACTTAAAGAAATCATAAGAAAATTCTTTAAAAATCAACCATATGGCCAATTTGAATCAGACTTTGCAGGAATGTTCTTTGAGTCTCTTTTCAAAATTTATTCACAATTTTTTACATTTGTCAAAAAAAGAGGGCGTGGCAGGGAGGAAGGGGCTTATCGGACTTAAAGAAATCATAAGAAAATTCTTTAAAAAATCAACCAGTGTGCCCAATTGAACCAAACTTTGTAGGAATGTGCCTTTAGTCATTCTTTTTAAAATTTGTTCACAAATTTCTATATTTGTCAAAAAATGTGGCTGTGGCAGGGAGAAAGGGGCTAATCAGGCTTAGAGAAATCATAAGAACATTCTTTAAAAATCAACCATTAGGCCAATTTGAACCAGACTTTGCAAGAATGTTCTTTGAGTCTCTCTTCAAAATTTATTCACAAATTTCAAGATTTGGCTGCTGCTGTGTAAGGCTTACAAGAAATCATGGGATAATCCTTCCACTTTAGCCAGTGGAGCGATTCAGGCCCTCCTGGGCCTCTTGTTGACATTCATTTTGTCGTCTTTGATGGATTATCATTCATTTTTGTTACTTTTGAACAAAATAACATTCTTAAGTCGATGTTTTTCCTAATATTCATTTTGCCGTCTGTGGTAACTTTGAACAAGATGCAATCTTGTAGAAATATACATGTATAGGCGTTATAGAAAATGTAAAATAAATGATACAATATCTGTGAGAACTTATCAACAATCAAAGATTTCTAATGATTTCGAATTATATTTCAGAAAAAAGCCTACAAGATTAGGTTTATCCTTTTAGAAACAGCGATATTTGAGGGTGGTTCAATTCGTAAGTTGTGGCAGACGACAGAATGGATGCTGATTAGGATTTATTAGATTTGTGTAAAATAGTCAAGAAATATTGAGACAAAAGGAGAAAATGCAGATCAACATTTTTTTCTTTTGCATCAGTGTTTTCCTAGTGACTTCAAACCCAGATTTTGTTTGGGAAAGGATTTAATATTCCCAGACAATTGACTCGATTATGGTGCACAGATAGTAACCCGGAAAATATTTTCGTCAGTTCAGAGTTTTAACAAAACTATACCGCACTGCAGTAATTACAAATATATATGTCTCACGCGGTTAATGTTTACTTTTGGGTCAAATAAATTATTAACTTGAACATTTCATTGATTTGTGGACAACAACCCAAACTAAGGTTCTCGGTCAATATGTCTTACCAAACTAAACCAAAGAGAATTTTATGTAAACATTCGTAGAATATAAACCTTGTCAGTTTAATATGTTCCATTGACAGTAAGGCCGTCTTCTTTTGACGGCTTCATTTGATTTTTGGGTCAAGTGCTATTGCAAGTTTACATTCCTCATCCTAGCTGGTTTGTTCTAGAAATCATAACGATATTCCAAATCTGAGTAACTAGGACGTATATCGATACAAAAAAGCGGTAATGCATTGCTTTGATTTGATTTTTTGTAAGTATATTCCAAGTTTCTTTCAAGTTTGCCAAAGAAAATTTTCAACAATCTTTTTTTTTTCCACACAGATGTTTGTTCTCACAATATCAGTGCGTTTTACTGATAGCGCCTCATTGTCTCTTACAAATTCTAAATGGACTAGTCTTTATTATAACAATGTTTCCAGAAACGCGGAAAATGACTTTTAGACCATAAGAATACCAGGATTTCAAAGAACATTTCCACAACACTGCTTTGTTAACCTTTCCCAAACAAGACCTGGTTTTGACGTCCCTAATAGAAAAAGGCTAGGGAAAACATTAAAACAAAAGGAGAAACTGCTGATAACCAGCAGTTTCTCCTGTTGTCTCAATATTTTCGATACCATATTTTACACAAATTCTTTTTGTAATATCTTCCATTTTGTCATTTGTGGCATTTCTTAAATGGGTCACCCTAAAAAATTGCCGTTTGGGAAAGGGTTAAGTTCTCATTCTATGTTTACGGAATGAGAAATTAAAATCTTGTCTACGATCGGAGACGAAAAGCAAACAAGCTTCGGAATTAAAACGTCTTGTCGTCTCTATTAGCAGGAACTTGTACTGTAAACATTTCTAGAAGAGATATATTGTCAGCGTAATAGTTTTTATTGGCATTCATTTTGTCGTCTTTGATGGATTATCGTTCATTTTTGTTGCTTTTGAACAACATAACATTCTAAAGTCGATGTTTTCTTAATATTTATTTTGCATTCTGTGGTGCCTTGAACAAGGAGCAATCTTGTAGAAATATACATGTACAGGCGTTATAGAAAATGTATTAAAGTGATATAGTATCTGTGAGAACTTATCAAAGATTTCTAATGATTTCGAATTATATTTCAGAAAAAAGTCTACAAGGTTAAGTTAATCCTTTTAGAAACAGCAATACAGTGGTGGTTTAATTCGTAAGTTGCGGAAGACGACAAAATGGATGCTGATTAAGATTAGATTTGTGTAAAATAGTCAAGAAATATTGAGGCAAAAGGAGAAAATGCTGATCAACATTTTCGTCTTTTGCATTAGTGTTTTCCTATGAACGTCAAACCCAGATTTTGTTTTGGAAAGGATTTAATATTCTCAGACAATTGACTCGATAATAGTGCATCGATACTAATCCGGAAAAATATTTTCGCCAACCAAGTCCGTAAGTTGAGCGTTTTAACAAAACTATACGCACTACAACCAATACAAATGAGCCAGGATCTGGAAAACCACTTGCTAGCCATACGAAATGCATGAAATTACACACACTTGTGAATATACTTCACATAAGTGGATTCACCGTGCCGTATTTCAAGATTAAGCTGCAAGAAGAAAATAATTTACAAATATTATTTTACTCTATATTCATATGCAAGGGAGGTAATTTAGAATATCTTATCAAATATTTCCAGAATTATGCATTAATTCAAAATTCTAAACCGTGCAAAATGCTTATAAGCTTGTTTGTATTTGGAATGGAAACGTAACATAGTTTAGGAATTATTTGCGCTTTTCAAATTTTGCATCTGGCTCTTTGGAGGTTTTGAGGGTCTGTAAACCTTAAGAGGACATTTCCACAACACTGCTTTGTTAAGTTCTCATTCTGACAAAATAATGACAAATTATTTAGACGGCTAGCTGTTCAAAGTATAATTTTCCGTTCCAAATTTCAAAACGTGTAGACAACTTCACATCGAAAGGGGTTTCAAACTAAGGAATTGGTGTCACAATATGCTAAGTAGAAAGGTTAAACATATTACAATATTATTTGAATCTCGCAATTCATTTACATTTCATTCCAAACACGTACATTTAGTGATTTAAATTGAAATCTCTGTGTCTGTTGCTGTCTATTTTAAGACAGATTTTATCACGTATTACCATATCTGATTCGCTTGTTATCAAATCAATTAATATTGTCTCTTCTTCAATCATTCCGCAAACAGTCGCTCGAGTATAATCTTAGACGAAAAACACTTTCGAGGAGATTGGCAGAAAAGATAATGCCAAAATGGAAAAAATTAGGATGATCCACTGCAAATTGAAGACTGTTGCAGATGAGAAATGGTATGTTGATAAAGATGGGATTCGTGTATGATATAGTTAAGAAAATATTGATATTGATAATTTTATAAAATCTATGAAAATTAAATGGCTTAAAAACATGATAACTAATCAAAACAGTTGCTGTTATAAAATACCAAACATGCTGTTCGATATAAACAAAGTAATCAAAAGTGGAAAAATGTATTGTGAGAAGGCTATTAAATATTTGAATAATTCCTTTTGGAAAGATGTGCTTAAATCTTACATTTCATATGTAGAAAAAATAAAGTTGGAAAATGGAGATCAAGTATTAAATACACCAATATTCTACAATGATGCAATTACAATAGGTTCTAAATACATATATAACGATAGTCTTTATAAAAGAGGAATAATTTTGATCAAAGATCTTCTACAAGAAAATGGTACTTTTAAGACATTTGAATTTTTTAAGGATTTTACAAATGGAGAAATAAACATCCTACAATATTACAGCATAAGAAGTGCAGTGAAATCATTTATTCAAAAATTAGGTATCCAGTTAGATTATTCCACGCTACTGAAGAACCATAACCCTTCTGTTAATTATTATATACTACCAATGCTTACAAAACAAAATTTCAACAAATATGTCCATTCAATACTTATCAATAATGAAGAAACACCGACTTGCCAAGAAAAATGGTCTTTACAGTTTCCACATATCATTAGAGAATGGAGTAAGATTTACCTATCTGTTTTTGTTCTGACAAAGGATACATATTTACAATGGCTACAGACAAGAATTATACACAGAATTTTACCAACAAACACTTTGTTAATGAAAATGAATTTAGCGGATAACAGTTTATGCAGTTTTTGTCAACTTAATGATGAAACTGTCATACATTTATTTTTTGAATGTGAAAAAGTAAAACCGATTCTTAGAAACATTGAATTAACTTTACAGGAATTTTACATAGATTTTAATTTACAAGGTATGGACGTTATTCTAGGATGTGACAATAAACCCAGAATAGATACTTTATGTCTCGAGTTTAAAAGATATGTGTATAACTCGAAGTTCAAAAAAACAATACCGTCGATAAATGGTTTTATCAAACATCTGTCTTTAATCATTAAAATCAACGATGATAGAAAATACAATGCACAACGAAGAGAAAACTGGGCAATTGTGAAAAGGTTGGTACAGAACCATAATCAAAAATAAAAACTATAGCAAATAATGGACATTTTTATAAACTAAATATACATGCACATGTAGCACTTTGCACTTTTTTGTTACCATTTATTTTTCTCATTATCTATCTTTTTTCATCTACCACCCCCTTGAAATCATTATCATTTTCACAAATCCTTTTTGCCTTTGTTTTGCGGTAATAAATCATATTGTATTACATTATAAAACACATTTTAACTCATGTCGAATATAACAAATTCTATTTTGTAAAAAAGCATTATCATTGTTGACCAGGTTAAAAATGCCCATAAAATTTTGTAGCATTTTTTTCAAAATATAAATATGTACTCAAATACGTTAGAAAAGGTTGAGAGAATTGAGGAAAACAATGCCCGTTGGTATATTTCCTCTCTATCTCTCTCTCAACCTTTTACCAGGAATCAATACTTTTTCTTGTGATCACCGAAACCATGATCGATTTTTTGAGGCATAAAAATACTTAGCGAAATGTAAATTGACTATTTGTTAAAATTTATTGCATATTCAAATGTTGTTATTGTACAGTCGGCACTCTTTGTATCCAACATGTAATGGACGCATTCCTTGACCACAAATGAATTGTAACATTTTTGCAGTCCATAAAATATATTCATCAATGGAAGATGGCAGTGAAGGAGGAAAACTGTTCGATTCGAGAAAGCTCTCTCTCCTTTCCTAACATGTTTCTAAAAGTTGTGTCGATCATGTTTCTAAGAGAAAGAGAAGCGAGTTTTTATAAAGAGTGTCAACTGTCAATATGCAGAAAAGAATAAATAAAGGTTTAAAAAAAAAAAAAAAAAAAAAAGGAAGAAAATATTGAGACCAAAGGAGAAAATGCGGATGTGCACAAACCCAATTGCTTGAATGTGGTTTAATGTAAGATAAATTTCCCTCGAGTGCCTTTTATTTTTTTGAAGATGAATTGAAGCCTAAACCGAACGCCCAATTCTTCAAGCTAAATTTTCCACAGTCTTTAAAAAAATGATGTTTAAAAATTTAAAAATGAAAGGTGAAAAATCAATGAAAATCATTAAGCAAATTGCATTGGATATGACTACGAAACGCTGTCCTATATTTGACATATCTCAGTCTAGAAAGTTGAATATTTTTCATTCTGGATGTGGTTGCATCATCAATGAATGTTTTCTTGTCGATTTTGCCGTCATACCTCTTACAAATTTCCCCGTAATTATTTTTATTTTATGACAAGATTTCCCGAATCACGAAATATAGCGATTAAACCAAATGAAAACGATGGATTAAAAGGAGAAAAATGGTAATCAAAAATGTCTGATTCGCTTTTTATCAAATCAACAAAAGGGACATTAGTATCCATAGACCTAAATCACTAATGATCCACAGAAGTTGGCTTTAAGCATGTAGTAGACTTTATAAGACAGAATACAAGATTCATACAGTAAATGACATAAATCGATAATCATGCAGCGGTGTAAAAGTATGTAAAATATTCAAAGTGGGTTGATAGTGTTTTCGAAATGATGTGATATTGGGTTTACATCCGTCGTAATCTAAGCCAATACAGATCAGACAGAGCTGAAATTTTGCACAGAGAAAATTTAAAGGCCATATTTTAATTATACACAGTTATTTTTACAGCAAATTACACCGAAAATAAGTAAGTAACAGTAAATATGTAACTTTAATATTATCCTTTCTACAATTATTTCGCAAACAGTTTCGCGTTTAGAATGTCAGACGAAATCAATTTCGAGGGCAATGACAGAAAAAATGTAACAAACTAAACCAGTATGTTGGACAATGGACTGTAGGTGAATATGTACCTAAATGGACAGATGTTTACCAAAAGGAACCGTTTTGGAAACCATTGGGACAAAAGAATAAATACTGATAACCAGCATATGTTTCTTTTGTCTCTTTTGTATTTCTATTGTTTTTATGGGGGAACTAATTGATTAACAGTCATATTATCGATTGTAGCAAACTTTAAATTGGATGAAACTGTCAATTTATTATTTTCGAATGGCAAAATAATGTATTGATTGATTAATTGATTGATTGATTGATTATTGATTGATTATGTGGTTGGTTGGTTGATTGATTGATTGATTGATTGATTGATTGATTTTACGTTCCACTCAACAGCTGACCTCAGTTTGTAGTCTCATCCGAAATATTTTAGTGTTGGGGGTTCGAATCAACAAGCTGTGAGCTACAAGTCTAGTGTGTTTAAACTGTACTGAATCCATCTTCATCTCAATATTAACCAAAAAGGAAAATTTTGTGTCCCTTCTATTTAACAATTAATCTGTCTTCTGCAGCAACTTTAAAAATTATTGCATTTCCCTTTCTTAATATTTTCTGTACGATAATATACCGTGAAGTTTCTCTCGCTATATCCTATTTAATCATCTTCACCAGAAAGGCCATCAGAAGAGGACAACCTCACTGTCAACGAAACCATTATATTGACAGGGTTAATCGTCTGGTAATGTTTACATAACAATTTCCTGGGTTTAGCTGTAAGACGAATCAATTTTCTCTTTTTCTTAGTCTGTGATGAATACCTTCACGTTTGTTGTAATGCCCAAGGTATAAGTCGTCGTTGGTAGATCAAAACCTCCAGCTATCTTGCAGTTTTAGATCTACCATTATATGGTTAATGGCACAATCTCGTCGCTTTTCAACAAACACCTCGTAACTGCAGCTTGTTTTAAGCTGCAGTCACGAGGTTTTCGGTGAAAAGCATCGATCTGCTCATCTGAACCTTTGGTGAAACTTAATGACTGGCTACTATAGTGGGGCGCATAACTCATATAATCGTTCAGTTTGTGATACAAGCATGAAATTTGGCATATATATTGTTTCAAGTGTACATTTTCAGAAAAAAGTGCTAGCCACTTGAAATTCAATATGGCGGCCATTTTCTGAGATGGCCGCCATCTGAGCATTATAGAGCTTCCCTGTGCAATGATATGACGCACTAAAACTAATAGAACCTTGTATTTTTCATTTCAAACACTCAGACATAAATGCCAGATGTAAAAAAGACAGTATTTGTGCGTGAGATGGCAACCAAAATCTCATATGGCAGCCATACAATATAAAGTCCCTCATTTCTATATGAAAATTGCGAATTTACCGCTGGAAAAAATCTTTGATTTGCTTTTTTCGACTTATAAGCTCTACTGGCTAATTTCATTAATGAATTTAAAAAAAATCAACTGACTTGGTAACAGATGGCAGCCAACCAAGCCCGTGTAATCATTATCTTTTTACTCTTTTAATCGATTGCCATATACATGTATATCTGCAAATGTAATATGTAGTGTATATCAGTTTGGTGAGACAATTAATTAAGAGCCACAGAACCTACTATAATAAGTATATATATAGTTTTAAGTGTACATTTTCAGAAAAAAGTGCAAGCCACTTGAAACTCAATACGGCGGCCATTTTCTGAGATGGCCGCCATCTGGGCATTATAGAGCTTCCCTGTGTAATGATATGATGCACTAAAACTAATATAAACTTGCATTTTTCATTACAAACACTCAGACATGAATGCCAAATGTAAAAAAAGACAATATTTGTGCTTGAGATGGCAACCAAAATCTCATATGGCAGCCATACAATATAAAGTCCTTCATTTCTATATGAAAATTGCGAATTTACCGCTGGAAAAAATCTTTGATTTGCTTTTTCGACTTATAAGCTCTACTGGCTAATTTCATTAATGAATTTAAAAAAAATCAACTAACTTGGTAACAGATGGCAGCCAACCAAGCCCGTGTAATCATTATTTTCTTACTATTTTAATCGATTGCCATATACATGTATATCTGCAAATGTAATATGTAGTGTATATCAGTTTGGTGAGACAATTAATTAAGAGCCACAGAACCTACTACAATAAGTATAGATATAGTTTCAAGTGTACATTTTCAGAAAAAAGTGAAAGCCACTTGAAATTCAATACGGCGGCCATTTTCTGAGATGGCCGCCATCTGGGCATTATAGAGCTTCCCTGTGTAATGTAGACTGGGTTCCAGACTGATCATTTTTCCCTCCTTTACTTTCTCCGGTCCAAAGATCCGTCTGGGGCCAAACGAATTTACTTCGCACTGCCATCTATGATTTTCGCCAATTTTTGGGGATGAAATCACGAACGATAACTCGGTCAGAAATTTATTTAGTGCTATATTTAGTAACAGAAATCCCCAAGGACTAGACTGGTCCCCGTATTTCTTCATGGAAATCAGGTACCCGTCTTTTTGAAGATAATTCTCATTAGGCTAACAAATTTTGCACAATTCAACAATTATTGGATTTCATATCTTTTGGTAAAGTGTTATTGCTAAGGGTTAAACGGTTGGCCACAAATCCTATGGTGTCCGTCGCTTAACCCTTTTAAAAACGGCAAAAATTTTGACCGTTTTATTTTAATTACTGCTGACAGGAATGTTGAACAGAAAAGCATTTGTGAACCAAGCAGGTTAGAAAAAACTGAGGCAAAAGGAGAAAATGATGTTTATCAGCAATTTCTTCTTTCGCTTCAACGTTTCCACAAGCCCTTTCAATTAAACACGTTGAAACCAGGTCTTGTTTGAGAAAAGGTTTGCCCTTCCCCGAAAAAAACCGTGAAACGCTTGATCTAAAAGATGGAGAAAAAAGAAGAAAATTCTTATTACAATCAGTTTTCTACTTTCGTCTCAATATTTTTTTACTGTGAACAAATGCCATCTTTATCAACAACAATTTTGTGGTTTACAGCGTTTTCAAATTTGATCAGTCGATCTTAAGCTTTGTTCCTGTTAGAAAGGGTTGACTAATAACCAGAAAATAAAATTTCAATCTTGTCTCAATTCAAAGATATTGCTGACGACAATTTCAAGTAAATGATATGTAACAATTTTTTTCTTTATGTAGAAAATATTGCGAGAAATGAAGAAACTATTTGCCACAAGCAATTTCTTCATTGTTCACAATGTTTTTAAAAAGCTTTATCATGTGGGGTGTCAAAAGCGTCAATGTGTGGGAATGGGTTAATGTGTGACACACTTACAGTAGACAATAACACATAACACCTCTTCTTATCAGTCTGTTCATCTTATACACCAATTAACCCTTTAACAAACGGCTGAAATTTAGACTTTCCCATTTTAGAAGATGCTTGCAGGCGACAAAATTTGAGATGATAAGGGTAGGATTTGTTTAAAATAATGCAAGAAAATACTCCGACAAAAGGAGGAAATGGTGAGTATCAAAATATCTTCCTAGCCTTTTCTATTGGGAAGGTCATGTTCGGCAAACGATTAAATAGTTTAAAATGACGCATGGATGCGTTAGTTTTTACAAAAAAAAACACATTTTTTTCGAAAGTAAGAAATAGAACAGCATTATTAACAACATTAATTTCTCCTTCAGTCGTAAATTTGAAGGAATTTGATAGTTAAACGAACTAGTGTTCGAACTAAAAACTGTTTTGTAATTGTTACAGAATAAATATATGCAGTTTGGGAATGGCTAATCTATCAGCATTGGATTTGCCATGGCTCACAGCATTATTAAAAATCTATTCATCCGTGCAAAACCAAATTTAATCTAACACTGAATATGTGATTTTTACAAGCAAAACGAAAGAAGCACCTTAGAAAAATTATGGGAAAATAATGAGAAAATGCTAGAATTTGCAGAAATTTAATTATCTATCAACATTTCAAATATAATTCAATCCATTATAGCAGATGTTGCCTCTATCCCGTTAACGAGCCTCGTTTTAAAACGATAGGCTTTACATAGATTATACGGCTAAAAATAGATCATTCGGTTTATCGGCTTATCATTGGAAAATACCATGCTTGTTCCCAGGCGTCAATATCAACACGATCAAAAACGGATGCCGCAATATGTAACGGGTATTGATTTTTTATGCGCTATCTTACAGACCAAATTGTATATTGACGACTGGACCCAGGCTATGTGTAATGATATGATGCACTAAAACTAATATAAACTTGCATTTTTCATTACAAACACTCAGACATAAATGCCAGATGTAAAAAAGACAATATTTGTGCTTGAGATGGCAACCAAAATCTCATACGGCTGCCATACAATATAAAGTTCTTCATTTTTATATGAAAATTGCGAATTTACCGCGGGAAAAAATCTTTGATTTGCTTTTTCGACTTATAAGCCCCACTGGCTTATTTCATTGACGATTTATATAAAATTCGACTGACTTGATAACAGATGGCAGCCAACCAAGTCCGATTAATCATTATTTTCTTGCTCTTTTAATCGATTGCCATAGATATCTGCAAATGTAATATGTAGTGTATATCAGTTTGGTGAGACAATTAATTTAGAGCCACTGAACCTACCGTAACAAGTAGACTACAAGATTGGGTCCCTCAACAAAGAGAAATGGTATGTAGAATACAAGTGAGATATAGTGTTTGTGGACCCGAGATGGCAATCATCTGGAACAAGTCCCCAGTGATATAGTTTTCAAATTTGATAAGATCCCCATGAGAGATGGCAGCCAACCGGCTTTTTTCAAAGAAGGTCTCTAAAAATGTAGCAGACGATTTTCAATTTTGACAATATGCCTACAAGAGATGGCAGCCAAACCCACTGAGGCTAATTATTGTTTTAACGCCGTCTCAGTTGATTCCTATTTTCAACATCCATGTGTCCGGTGTATTCGTTTTTTTGGCCAGAATAGTTCTGTAAATCAACAGCCTTTACAAAAAGACTAGCCCTCATCCCATATGGGGTCCCTCGACAACAAGAAATGGTATGTCGAATACAAGCAAGGTTTAGTGCTTGTGAACATAGTCATATCAACACTGAAGAAGCTATAACATAGATGGCCACTACTGCTTATTTATGATTTTAACTTTCATGTGATACTAGTATTTCACAGACGCAGATATAGAGTGAAGTGCAGAAAAGCCCGGCTTTCTTGAACTTACACCGTCCACTTCAAGTTTTTGCACCCATTCGTAGCCATCTCTCTGCAGCATTACGAAACTGGGTCCAAACAACTCTCCGACATTCATTTTCTTTTGACAATCCCCATTTCGACCGGTATCAATAATTCGGTTGCTGAAAATTACACAGTGACAGTCTCTAAATATGGCCAGCTTTGTATGCAGCCTGTTTTACGCATTGATATGGTGCTTATACAATAGGACTAAGTCATAAAGTTTGAAAACTGGACTTTCTCAGAAGCCACGAATTCCATGATATACCGGTATATAACAAGTTAAAAAAGCCACATGATACTTGTAAATCTTTTACAAAACTATTGTTTATCATATTTTGTTAAGACCTCGTTGAGTTATACATCTCTACTAAGCTGTTTGGGTGATACTTTAACTCTTAAACGACAACACGTACAACTGCGCTGAGTTTTACAAGCAACTTCCCAATGTCTATTGTTTAAACGCATTGATTAAGCTTGTCTCAAATTTTGCGAATCGTGCTACGAATGCATAAGAAACGTGGCATCTTTTGCAAATCAGATTCTATAGACATTTTACAGCTGTCTCCATCTGTAATGGAACCTTGTTTCTGTGCCCGTTTGAGCTTTATATTGTAGATAAAAGACGGTATCGATTGTGATACTTGGCTTATGCAGTGTCAAAGTTTTCTCTTTGCACTCATTATCATCTAATAGAGCTGGATTGAACGAAGTTGGTATATCATTGAAGGCAAGGTATAAAGGAATATCTGTTGCAGTATTATTGTACATTTGTATCCACTAAGATCTTGCTCTTTCTGTAAAATTACTCAGAAGAGAAATAAGCAAATCATTAGATTTGTCCTCTTGGCAGGGATAACATTTACTTTATATATTTTTGTTGATTTGTTTTACAATCATCCATTATTAATGTAAGAAAGACTTCCTTTTACACTATCTGATTTACAATGCATGAGTTTTCTGATACTTTGTGTGGACGATTCCAAGGATGATTTGAACACTAGGTTTTGACTTACTTAGCACAAAGCCACTAATCACACGAAAGTGCTTTAAACCATGTTAATGAAGCTGCTGTTTTTTTTTTTTTTTTTTTTTTTTTTTTTTTTTTTTTTAAGTATTCGACGATAATCGGTATTTAATTATGGAGGCCAATAAGACAGTTAACCCTTTCCCAAACAAGACCTTGTTTTGACGTCCCTATAAGAAAAGGCTTGTGAAACATTGAGACAAAAGAAGAAAATGCTGATAATCAGCATTTTCTCCTTTTGCCTCAATATTTTCTGAGCTATATCATACACAAAACCTATCTTTATCAACATCTAATATGCCGTCTGCAGCAGCTTTCGAATTGGACTGCCTTCAAATTTTGTCATTTGGGAAAGGGTTAAGATAATACAAAAATGGTCGCCATTTCAATACCAAAATATATATTCTCTTAGAACAATTTTGTTTGTATCTCATTCATTTTATTAGCTGATACTTAAAGAGAGGGGTTGATATCTTTTTTGTTAAAAGTAATAAGATTTCCTTGAAGAAACTATGAACATTTGAATATTTTGGCGGCCATCTTGGAAAAAGGCAGCCGTGTTATAAAGACATCAAGTTGGTTTATATTGGTTACAAAAAAGACTATGCAGGAAAGGTATATAAAAATCCCGACGAAATTCATCACTTGGGATTCATTTCTATTTGATATTTTCATATATAGGCCTAATTAATTCATGAGAATGGCGGCTATTTTGAAAGATGGCCACCGGATGCGATTTACATGTGGCTAAATCGGTTTGTGTTTCATTCCATTATGCTGGTTGAAATTCTATGACAAGGATTGATAATATCTTATTAAAAAATAATATCTAATTGAAGAAACGGCCATTTTGGAGTATTTTGGCGGCCATCTCGGATAAATGACCGCAATGTTGTAAAAAAGTCATGCTAGTTTATTAATTAATTACAAAATTGACTATATTGGGACGATTTATTAGAAAAATCTCGGCGGATTTCAGCATTTGGAATGTCTTTCTATCTGATATATAGACTAATTTATCCGAATGGCGGCCATCTTGGGAAATGGCCACCGGATTCGAATTTCAAGTGGCTAGCACTTTTTTCTGATTGAGGGACCCTCAAAGACTTACCATACCAAACTTCATGCTTGTATCACAAAGTGAACGAATAGGCCAAATTTTCGGAGTTGTGCGCCCCACTACTAGCAGTCTATCCATGCGTAACAAAAGTTTGAAATTACCATAATGATGGTTTGCATGGATGAAAATGAAAGTGGTTATGTTAATCAATTACTAGGAAGAACTACATGTACTTGCTTGACATATGTAATTTCTTCGTTTTCCACAACGTTTTCAAAGTCTGTGATGATGACGCACATGCCAATGTTGTCGGTATAAAATGTTCGTAAGGTCTAGCAGGGCTCTTTATTCTTTCTGTAACAGCAAAGATAAAGATATATGATTCGTGCTACTCTCCAAAGCCGATGTCTATTGATTAACCATCAAATATTACCTCTGCCGTTTTGTATACACCAATAGCCTATTTGGTCGTCATAATTTAATTGTAGCACATCATTTGAATTATCGAATCAAAATCATTCAGTTTTATCTTGCATGATCATTACATACATTACGTCGCTTCTACTTTTGGCTGAAGCCAGAAACATTTGAATTATCGAATCAAAATCATTCAGTTTCATCTTGTTTGCTTACGTATACATCACGTCGCTTCTATTTTTGGCTGAAGCCGGTAATCTGAAGCGTCAGCCAATGAAAGTTTGTATCAGATTTTTAAATTGTCGTGTATAGCAAACGATTGGATACTGAAATCCCGCCAAGGCCCCGAGATTAGACGTGAAATGCCCCCGCGGGAACAGAGCATTATTCTATCAAGAGAGAATGTGCTCTGTTCTTAAGAGAGTAGATTCGTGTATAAAGTGTTATTACTTAAATTCTTATTCAAATTTTAAAACGTGTTCAGAAGAGCACTCTAAAATTTTCTAAAGGCTAAGGCCTTTTACCAAATGTATGGAAAAAGGCCCTGCTGACATAGAAAATAATCCGATTACAAAGTGCCATTATACCTGAAAGTTACGGTAAACAAAAAACAACAACAATGTTTGTATTTTATTATTAACAATGTTTGTAAATGTAACAATTAAAGCCAACAATGAAAGAGAAAAGGAAACTACTAAAATCATCCACCAACATGACAAAACACATTCAAAAACACTGTAAAGATAGTTGAAAGTCAACAAGACAAAAAAAAAACTCAAAAAACAGGAGCTTAGCGCATTTAATCAGTATTTTCGTACTGTGGATAGTAACTTAATATTTTTTATCATTTCAATTATTTAGTATTTAATCTGTTTAATCAAACATTTTTGTGATAACCATCATTCTGTTTTCAATATAAAAAATAGGCCAAACAAACGAAATACTAAAAGACAACAAAAATTAACTATTGACACTCGATCATCTAAGATAACAAAATGAATGGCAATAAAAACTCTTACGCTGACAAAGCATCTCTGCGAGAAATGTTTATAGAATAATTTTCTGCTGTAGGTAGAAAGACGTTTTGATTCCGAAGACACTTTACTCATTGTGTTATGATCGCACACGAAATCTTATGTTCTCGTTTGTGTGCAAATCAACAAGAGACACCTGGTACATATAACAGCAGTGTTCTCCCCAGCCCAATAAGCTGTATCGGCCCCACTACAGCTTCATGGAAATCAGTGTATTGCCACTACAGCTTCAAAAGTACCCCACAGCTTAACTTCTTCAAAAATGTCACCAAATAGGGGGGATTTGTAGACATTTCATGTAACAAAGAGATAAATAATGTACTCTTATTAAATTAAATATAATAATTATGTATAAAAACATTATGGGAAAAGAAGAAATTGCTCAAATTGAGCAATTTCTTCTTTTCCCATTATGTTTTTATTCACAATTATTTGCATGAACACAATGCATTTCAAGGTGTACCAATACTTATTATTTGCCACTACTGCTTCAAATCATTTCGGGGAGAACCCTGAACAGTGTTGCACTAATTCCTAACCACTTCCCTCACAAGCCATGCAAACATTTCGGAAGTTTGATCATTTTATTTGTATATTTACTAGATAAAATGTTTGGCACCACCTTTTAATTATCAATTTGTGAGTGTATGGATTTGAAAAAAAGGCATTCACAAAATCATCAACAAATTTACACTACATAGTCTCTGAACAAACTAATATCAAATTTCACCGAAGGAATAATCAAACAAACAATTATACTAAAACAGATTTATACAAATTCCATTACATTCTCAAAATTAAATGTAATGTGAAACGCTACCTATTAAGTGGTTCAAATTGCTTGTTTTTCTTGATTTATATACAAACCAAATTGTTTGAATGTGATTCAATGTCTAAGATAAATTTCCCTCAAGTGCGTTTTATCTCTTTAAGATGAATCGAAGCCCAAACTGAATGTCTTATTCTTCAAGCTAAATTGTCAACCGTCTTTTTCAGAAAAACTATAATAAGAAGTGAAATATTAATGACAATTACGAAAAATATTATATTGCATTTGACTACCAAAAGCTAGCATGCATTTATAGTTCACATACTTCAGCCAAGAAAGTCATTTTTATTTTTATTTTGTCCTGTGGTTATATCAAAAGTGAATGTAGTATTGTCGATTTTGCCGCCATGTCTCTTACAAATTTTCCCGTAATTATTCTTTATTTTATAACAAGATTTCCCGAATCACGGAAAATAGCGATTAAACCAAATGAAAACGATGGATTAAGAGAAAAAATCCATCACGCTCTATTGTTAACTTCTCATTTGTGTTGGGCCATAAAATAAAAATATGAATGGTAATCAAAAATGTGAAGGGTAATTACAAAGTAAACTGAACATAAAAATAAAATGAATTTCTCGATTCAATATGCTACGAAAAAAGCATCATTTTGTTATCTAAATAGAAGAAAAGTTTATATGCAGCATTTCGCGTTATTTTATAGCAAGATATGCTCTATTATGTCACTTATTGGGGGCATATACTTATACGGGGACCTATTGTTGGCGCAAGATCACATGACACATGTTTACGTTTTGTTCAAATGTAAACAAAACATTGTTCAATAAAATGCAGAAAACACTGAACAGTGAACAGAACGCTCTATCACTGTACCTAAATTTTCAACATGTCTACGTCACTACTTATAAAGAATTTATTCATATTTTATACAACACTGTTTTGTTTATATTTGGACAAAATGTAAACACGTGTCATGCGATCTTGCGCCAACAATACAACAAATTCTCTGCTATGCTACACATGGTATAAAAATTACCAACATTAAATTTTATATTGTTTTCGGTGGTAGCTTTTAAATTGGAATAGTCCAGTTTTGACTCTTGGGAAAGGGTAAAACTAGCATCCAGGGCCTTCAAAAAGGGTATTTAATAGGGAAAAGGTTAATCATGGTCCCAGTTATTTTGTCAGTAATCAATGGTACTTAATTCCGTGTACATTAATAGGGTGTCGTAAAAGAGACAAGAACAGCACTCGCTTGACCACCAATATGAAAATTTGTAGAGTAGTAGAATTGGCCGTATTAACCCTTTCCCAGCCATAAAAATGAAAGCTAGTGCATCATCAAAATGGGCGTTAATAAAGATACGATTTGTGCTCAATACAGGACAGAAAATATTGAGGCAAAAGGAGAAATTGCTGATTATCAACAATGTCTTCTTTTGCCTCAATGTTTTCCCAAACCTGTCCTTGAAGGGAGGTCAAAACCAGGTCTTGTTTGGGAAAGGAGCAATGGTAACAACTTGGGCCCTTAGCCCCTCCCCTTCCTCCTTTTCAGCAACTATTTTGAGGTGTACAATAAGCGTCGTGATTGAAATTCCTTCTCATCAAGGTCATATTCTTATATTGCCCAACAGTTGCATGTGCCCTACTCTTAAAAATTAAAATAACTGGTAGGATTATTCTTTATAGAAATAAATGTTCGAGCCCCCCTCCCCGCGAGAAAAAGTCCCCAATCTGAAAGTGCTTCCCACGGGCCTACTATTATTTGCATGCGTTATTTTCATTTGAGCAAGTCGTTCAAAACAAGACAATTGCCATGAATTATTTTTGTCATTTAATTTAACTCAAAAACTTCGAAAACATATATGAAGGTCAATAAAAGACCTCAACTTACCGTGGCATAAAATTTGACAGCTTCTGAAAAGAAAACATGTTACAAAGTTATCTGCAAATGAGAATATTCTATGATCACTTTACGCATGCAAGAATCCTCTTACAAATTAATGGAGGTTCGAATGACTCTCTGAAGTCTGATAAGAAAGCGGTGTTTATCTCTTACAAAAGTTAAAAGATAGCTTCAATCATGCACTGTGCACAATTCTTCGGTCGCTTTTTGTCCGTCGTCCGTCTGTCCACAATTTCTTGTTACCACTGTAGCATCCACAAATATTGACCAATCTTCACCAAACTTGGTCAAAACATGTATGACCATAAGTTCTTGGACGAGTTTGATTTGGGGTCAGATCGGATCAGGAAGTCCTGAGTTATGTGCCTTTGAATATCAAAAATAGCTAGTTTTGACTGTGTTACCACTCTAGCATCTACAAATATTGCCCAATCAAGACAAAACATGGCCAGAATGTTGGTATCCATAAGTTTTTGGATGCGTGTCATCGAAGCAGAAAGTGTGGAGTTATGTGCCCTTGAATTTCTCAAAATTGCCGATTTCGACGTTGTTTACACTATAGCATCTATATTTATTGACCAATCAAGACAAAACTTGGCAAAAATGTTGGTAACCATAAGATGCTGGATGAGTTAAATGTTCAGCTTGATCGGACCAGAAAAAAGAGTTATTGGCCCTTGAATTTCACAAAATTACCGTTTTCGACTTTATTTTCACTCTAAAAAATATTGACCAATTAAGACACAACTTGGTCACAATGTTGGTGACCGTAAGATCTTATATGATTTCATTTTTTCATATTGATCGGACTAGAAAAAACAGAGTTGTGTGCCCTTGACAGTGACAAAATTGTCGTTTACGACTTTAATTTCACTCAAACAGCAATAAATATTGACCAATCAAAAACAACTTGGACATTATATTGATGACAATATCTTTATCAGAACAGAGTTATGTTCCCTTGATTATGACAAAATTGATGTTGCTTTTTTACTTTCTTTGTTTTCACTGTAACAGCCACAAATATTGATCATTCAAGATTAAGAATGCTGTTTTCAGCTGGATCATAATCTCGTATCTTAAGTTGTGTGTTCTTTTCTTAGAGCTATCTAGGTCATGTAAAAAGTGGGTCTTGTTCTGCATGTAGTGTGTTTCAAACTTCTATCAGGTGAGCGATCCAGGGCCATCTTCACCCTCTTGTTTATCTTATAACAAGATTTCCTGAATCACGGAAAATATCGATTAAACTAAATGAAAACGATAGATTCAGAGGAGAAACCTATCACACTATATTATTATCTTCTCATCATAAAATATCAAAAAAATGAAATGTGATCAAACAATGTGAGCGCTAATGATAAACAGAATTGGTCACGAGAACGAAGCTACATTGTGCTACAAACTATCCTTGTTTTTGTTCATCCATTCCAAGATAAGATTTTAATAAGCAGCATTTTCACCTTTTATATGTCCCGATAAATGAGCAGACATAACGTCTCTAGCTAATAGCTAGAAATGCTCTATTAGGTCATTTGTCGGCGTCCATACTTTGATATTTTAAATCTTGATCATCATTTATATTGCTTTCTGTAGTAGGTTTTAAATTGGAATAGTCCAATAGTCTAATTTGGTCTCGTGGGTAAGGGTAAAACCTCCATCCCGTCTTCGAAAAGGTAGTTTGTTTTGGAATTGGTTAACCTTGGTCCTAGATATTTTGTAAGTAATACTAGTAAATGGAACTTCGTCCCGCTCACATTAATATGGTGTCGTAAAAGAGATAAAACCAGTACTCGCGCTTGACCTTCAATATGAGAGCTCTGTAGACTAATCCGTATCTACTTTTTCCCAAACAAAAACGTGAGAGCTGATGCAGATTTCTTACGAAATAAAATACATCTAGCTAACTCAATTGTATACATTATTATTGAAATTCTTCAGTCAGTTACATTTATGACCGAAATACGAAGTAAGGACGTAATGTTTTATATTTTGATAAAGGGTAACGTAGACTTCATTGGAATTTGTGATAAATTTGAGGATGAAAATATTTCACACATCATGCATGAGCGTCATTACAATCAACAATGATCCATGATATTAAATTTGTTTGTATAACATGACATCCTTTCCCATTATAAATAAACCATGACCTCTGGACAGACGAGGCAAACTGAACAGGTAAACCAGGTATGTAAACGTCGTGGTTTTAAGAAGGCGTTTACCGTTAGTTGTAATCACAACACCCCTCTCACTTAGGACAGTCAATAGTTAAAAGTACATTTGAGTCTCAATGTTGACGGTGGCACTATACATGATCTCCTATCGGACTCGATTTATGTATTTTACGATTTTATTGAAATGGCACAGTTTACAATTTTGTTATTATAACTTAGACGCGTGGGTTCTGTCCCAATAAGAAATCAATAACACATAATATTATAATTGTTGTATGATTTATACATTCGTGACTAAGAGTTTACCCTCTTTAGTGTATGTCAGGTAAGGGGGGGTCTCATTTGCGCCCACGCACAGATTTTCTTGTAACTTTACTCATAGAATGCTCCTGACCTATGAACTACAAAAATATATTTGTTTTACTCAAAGAGTGGATTTAGGTCTTTACGCGGCACCTTAAAGTGTTCCCTGTTTTCATTGATACCCGTCTTACAAAAACTCAATGTTGGCTATCTAGTTTTGGTATAAATCCACCAGTTTTAATACAAATAACAAGAGGAGTCATTGTAGAAACTTTTGATACCAATACTGTTGGTCCCAACATGCGCAAAAAATTCTTAGAAATTAATTTAGTCAGAAATTGTCAGAAAAATAGACGAGAAATTTTCAAAACCTAAAATTCTATCAAATATTTTTGTATGTTCCCATCTTTGTCAACCTATGAAATTGGTAGAAAAGTTGGCCATATATGTTCCCTGTTTGTATGCAAAATTTGGTGAAAATTTGAAACCGGTAACATTGTCAAATAATGAGAATTGTGAACAACGGCACCTTAAGATGCTCCCGGATTTCAATGATACCTGTCTAGCAAAAGCACAATTTTGCTCACCTAGTTTTGATATCAGCCCCAAATTTTAAATCAGAATAGCAAGAGGAGTCACTGTAGAATATTTTGGTACCAATATTGTTGATATCAACATGAACAAAAAATTCTTAGAAATTTATTTAGTCAGAAATTGTCAGAAAAATAGACGAGAAATTTTCAAAACCTAAAATTCTATCAAATATTTTTGTATGTTCCCGTCTTTGTCAACCTATGAAATTGATAGAAAAGTTGGCCATATGTGTTCCCTGTTTGTATGCAAAATTTGGTGAAAATTTGGAACCGGTAACCTTGTCAAATAATGAGAATTGTGAACAACGACAGCTAAAGATGCTCCCGGATTTCAATGGTTCGCGTCTAGCAAAAGCCCAATGTTGCTTACCTAGTTTTGATATCAGTTCCAAATTTTAAATAAGAATAGCAAGAAGAGTTATTGTAGAACATGTAGAACATTTTCAGACCAATATTTTTAATAGCAACACGCCACATAATTTCTCAGAAATCTATTTAGTCAGAAATTGTCAGAAAAACTACCCAGAAAATTATATAACTTTTTTGTATGTTCCCGTCTTTGTCAACCAATGAAATCATTAAGAAAGTTGGCCATATATTATTCCTGTTTGCATGCAAAATTTGGTGAAAATTTGAAACCGGTAATATTGTCAAATTATAAAAATTGTGAACAACGGCATCTTAACATGCTCCTGGATTTAAATGGTACACGTCTAGCAAAAGCCCAATTTTGCTTACCTAGTTTTGATATCAGTCCCAAATTTTGAATCAAAATAGCAAGAGGGGTCATTGAAGAACATTTTGGTACCAACAATGTTGATGCCAACATGCAAAAAAAAAAAATTCTCAGAAATTCATTGGGTCAGGAATTGTGAGAAAAACAGCCGAGAAATTTTCAAAACCTTCAATTCAAATAATTTTACTTGTATGTTCCCGTCTTTGTCAACCTATGAAATTGATAAAAAGGTTTGCCATGTATGTCTCCTAGCCGTATGCAGAATTTGGTGAAAATTTGAAACCGGTAACATTGTCAAATAATGAGAATTGTGAACAACGGCACCGTAGAATGCTCCCGGATTTTAATGGTACCCATCTAGCAAAAGCTACATAGTATTGATATCAGTCCCCAATCTTAAATCAGAATAGCAAGAGGAGTCATCGTACAACATATTTGTATCAATATTGTAGATACAAACATGCGAAAATGATGCATGTTCTTCTCAAATCTGAGATTATCAAAAAGTTAATATGTCAACAAAGCAGTGGCTAGTTCATCATTACAATAGAAATATTAGCAATTTCGCATTCAAAGGCACAATTAATGTACAATAAAAACTGTTTTTGTGTTCTTTTTATTATCTTGAGCAGTGTAGTAAAGAAAAAAATGTTTGTATTTTTAATAACTGTGCGATAATGCTCTTATAAGGGCCCAGCACTGTAGCCGGAAGAAGAAGAAAGTAGTTTAAGTGCTTATAAGCCACAAGGGAAAGTTAAAAAGGGTGGCATAATAGATTAAATATGTAACATTATGCATCTCCTTTATTTTTCATCCCCACATTTTATAATTTACTCTGCTGTTTGGGATTTTTTCTTCCATTATATCATTGGTGGGTGGGGTACGACAATGTGCCCATTATTCTTTAAAATCCTTGTTTTTGTGTAAAAAAGTTTAAAATTGATGCCATGTGTAAGTTGGTTATGTTAAATAAAGACACAACAAAGCATAATTTGCTATTTACAAATGTATTTGAAAATAATTAAGTAAAATCTTAGATTTTACATTCTTAGAAATCTGGACCCTTTACACTTAAATTCAAAAACAACACTGTTACCGGTTTTATTTTTTTCTTCATATTTTACCATACGCATGGGCATATATAAGGGCAATTTTTATGTAAATTTTATAGGTTGACAAAAACTGGAACTAGGTAAAATTAAGACCTTAATTTGGTCGAAATACTTAAAAACTAAAAAATTTGGCGATGAGGTCATACAAAATCTTCTAGAAAATTGTTGTTTTGTTGAGTAATATATACTATTCTGGTCTATACACGATGAGAAATTATTAGACATTATTTTGGGGGACAATTTGGCTCGAATACGACAAAGCTGGGTGTATATGGCCTCGTTAAGTAAGGATACCCCCATTTTTAAGCAAAAATCTTAAAATTCTTAAAAAAATATTTTTCAGAAAAGATTTTTAAAAAACATTTTGGGAATAACGTGGTAATAAAAAATACTAACTTCATACCAAATTTCATGAAATTCCGAGCGTGGGCACAACCCTATGGGAATTTCTGATAGGGTGAGACCCCCCCCCCCTTTGCAAAATATTGATGTGTCTTGTATAAAGGTCAGTGTCATGTCAATTTTCACTCTTCAGATGATGCCCATTCTAGCGTGACGGATAGCGTATATTCAAAATCTGAGTAACAAGGTCATATAACGACACAAAATAACATTCATGTGTATATATACTGACTGGCTTTAAAAACGCATTACTTATTTTTCAAAATATTCTCGTAGTTAAAGTCAACAGGATCAAATTTCTACTTCTGATATATATTTCAACCAATAAGACACGATATCCAATGAAATTTATTTCAGTCAGTTACCATGTTATTTCCCATTGACGTCAACGTGCAAAATATTGATAACGTTTACGTAACTAACCTTAGGTGACCAATTGGGTTTTTGTTTTCATATTCCATATTCAAATGGTAAGGAGTTACTTTTATTTCTCAATCAATTTGATTAAACAAAAAAATAAAGCCAAGAGACCAAAGTTCGTTGAGCACACACAAATTTTTGAATTGTTCTAAGCGGGTGTTTGTCAACGAGAATGGAAGAGACGTTTAAATGTAAACCAATCGACGATTTTTCACTTTCATTAACGTAGCCAATCTACAGGGATTGCTGCTGAGCATCAGCGTCTTGATCAACCGTTTGAAACGAGCTTACGTCAAGATAATAACATACGTAAACGTCAATTACGTAATTGCTTTACAACAACGTTTTCAACTGCAATTGTAATACAAAAATGTTGCTACTGACAGACTCTTGCCATAACAGTGAATTAACGAATAAGATATTGTGGTTTTCAGTACTGGCGATTATGCCCGTGACAGATACTTACAGAAAGTCATCATCAGATCAGGGTGCGTTGGGCCTAGATATGATAAAAAACGAACGCCAAAACTTTTGAATAATGTCCATCAATATATGGTAGATGATTCAAGCCCAAAATAATAAAGATTTTGTTTCAACTTAAGGGTCAACAAGGTCACGATTGTGGAACGTTTTTCATACACAGAGCGGAATTACGTGAAAACTGTCAAATTCCTCACACCACTTCTCTTTAGATGGCTATATCTCAGTCATTTAATCGATTTTTTGTCTGAAATTTTCAGGAAATGCTGGGAAGATGTAAAGCTGTTGTTTAATATATAATACTACAAAGTTGACTATGTGTTTTGCATATTATTGCCGGGTGAACTTTAGTGATGCGTTTTTAAAGCCAGTCAGTATATTATTAAAGAATTAGTCTTTTCTGTAGCAATAGTAAGAGAAAAATGGAAAATGACGACAAGTCCAATAAAAACTCAAGGATTCGATTCAGAGGACATTTCCGCCGCACTGCTTGGATAAGTCCCAAATGAAACCGTCATACAACTAAAGAAAAATGAATTAATCAAAGATATGTTTCGACAGAAAGCTGTAGTCTGATATTATCCGTTTCCAAAAGACAAAAAATGTAGACCAATCCAAACTGAAAGTAGTTCCAAAAACTAGAACAATTGTCAGGATATGCTCAGTGAAAAGGTTTAGCATATTGCAATATTAGAGTTGAACCTCGCACAGAATTTACATTTTATTCCAAACACGTATATTTAATTAATTAAATTGAAATCTCTACGTCTGTTGCTGCCTTTTTAAAGACAAATTAAGACCGATTAATCTCTTATTACCATATCTGATTTGCTTGTTATCAAATCAATTGATATTGTCTCTTCTTCAATCGTTTCGCAAACAGTCGCTCGTTTAGAATTCCAGACGATAAACACTGTCAATGACAGAATATAGAGACTATAAGACAATTGATACCACGATATTTTCAGCCTTATACCTCAGTGTACTTTGGATAAGGCCAAATCTGCTGTCATACAGTTTATTACAGACCGCACAGAAGCAAAGATCAACCATCACTGGTCGATCTCAATTTGCAATCGTCAACTTTCAATTCAGGTTCATCGTAAATCTAAGTTCAGTCACAACCAGATCGTTGTTTTGAATTGCCTTAATTGTCACTAAATTGATCGAAAGTTCACATTGCTTAATTCAGATGACTAGATCAAATAGTAATCGCACTTTGGCAATTTTAACGTTTTAAGTTTAATGGAACCATAATTAGAATTCATAGAGACCGGTCCTCAATTTATAGTCTCATTCGAAAGGCTTGAGTATTTGGTGTTCGAATCAAAAAAGCTGTGTGCTACGAGTCTAGTGTATTTTTAAACTGCCAGAAAGACCATCAGAAGAGGATAGCTTAACTGCAATGTTGTCGGTATAAATTGTTCGTAAGGTCTAGCAAGGCTCTTTATTTTTTCTTTACCAGCAAAAATAAAGAAATATGATTAGTGCATAAAGTGGTGTTGCTTAAATTCTTACTCAAATACTAAAACGTGTTCAGAAGAGCACTCTAACATTTTCTAAAGGCTAAGGCCTTTGCACCAAATGTATGGAAAAAAGGCCCTGCTTACATAGAAAATAATCAGATTACAAAGTGCCCTTATACCTGAAAGTTACGGTAAACAAAATGTTTATATTTAATTATTAACATTTTTTGTAAACGTAAAAAATAAAACCAACAATGAAAGAGAAAAAGAAACTACTAGAATCGTCCATCAACATGACAAAACACATTTAAAAACACTTTAAAGATAGTTGAAAGTCAAGAAGACAAAAAAACACACACGCACACACAAAAAAACTGGAGCTTAGCGTCTTTAATCAATCAGTATTTTAGTACTGTGGATAGTAACTTAATATATTTTTATCATTTCAATTATTTAGTATTTAATCTGTTTAATCAAACATTTTTTTTTGATAACCACCATTTTGTTTTGAATATAAAAAACAGGCCAAACAAATGAAATACTAAAAGACAACAAAAAATAACTATTGACACTCGATCATCTAAGATAACAAAATGAATGGCAATAAAAACTCTTACGCTGACAAAACATCTCTGTAAGAAACGTTTATAGAACAATTTTCTGCTGAAGGTAGAAAGACGTTTTAATTCCGAAGACACTTTACTCATTGTCTTATGATTGCACACGAAATCTAATGTTCTCGTATGTGTTCAAGTCAACAAGAGACACCTGGTACATGTAACAGTGTCGCACTAATTCCTAACCACTTCCCTAACAAGCCATGCAAACATTACGGAAGTTTGATCATCTTATTTGTATATTCACTAGATAAAATGTTTGGCATTACCTTTTAATTATTAATTTGTGAGTGTATGGATTCGAAAAACAGGCATTCACAAAATCATCAACAAATTTACACTACATAGTCTCTGAACAAACTAATATCAAATTTCACCGAAGGAATAATCAAACAAACAATTATATATATGAAAACAGATTTATACAAATACCATTACATTCTCAAAATTAAATGTAATGTGAAACGCTACCTATTAAGTGATTCAAATTGCTTGTTTTCCTTGATTTAAACACAAACCAAATTGTTTGAATGTGGTTCAATGTTCAAGATAAATTTCCCTCGAGTGCGTTTTATCTCTTTAAGATGAATCGAAGCCCAAACTGAATGACTAATTCTTCAAGCCAAATTGTCAACCGTCTTTTTCAGAAAAACTATAATAAAAAGTGAAATATTAATGAAAATTACGAAAAATATTATATTGCATTTGACTACCAAAAGCTATCATGCATTTACATTTCACATACTTCAGCCAAGAAAATCATTTTTATTTTTATTTTGTCCTGTGGTTATATCAACAGTGAATGTAGTATTGTCGATTTTGCCGTCATTTCTCTTACAAATTTCCCCGTAATTATTCTTTATTTTATAACAAGATTTCCCGAATCACGGAAAATAGCGATTAAACCAAATGAAAACGATGGATTAAGAGGAAAAATCCATCACACTCTATTATTAACTTCTCATTTGTGTTGGGCCATAAAATAAAAATATGACTGGCAATCAAAAATGTGAAGGGTAATTATAAAGTAAACTGAACATAAAAATGAATTTCTCGATTCAATATGCTACGAAAAAGCATCATTTTGTTATCCAAAAGAAAAAAAATATATGCAGAATCTCGCGTTATTTTATAGCAAGACGTGCTCTATTATGTCACTTATTGTGAGCACATACTTATACGGGACCTATTGTTGGCACAAGATCACATGGCACATGTTTACGTTTTGTTCAACTGTAAACAAAACATTGTTCGATAAAACGCAGAAAACTCTAAACAGTGAACCGACCGCTCTATCACTGTACCTAAATGTTCAACATGTCTATATTCTGATTTTTTTCGGGAGACAGGGCGGAGCCTAGTAAACGGTTCATTACATTTAAGCTTGAGGAGAAACAGCCTTCTCGGTTAGCGGTACATCGTCGGTATTATTGCAAAACATTATAACTACAGCGTGAATCAGGCTGTAGTTTCGAGGTTTTATAACAACTCATTTTACAATAGAACGTTCTTCAAATTTCGAAATGTGTTCATGCTCGTGCCGCACGTTTTTCTCTTATATCAACCAAGATATCGAGAAGT
This sequence comes from Fragum sueziense, assembly GCA_963680895.1. Lineage (NCBI taxonomy): Eukaryota > Metazoa > Mollusca > Bivalvia > Cardiida > Cardiidae > Fragum > Fragum sueziense. The sequence continues at coordinate 20,597,080 of OY804606.1, forward strand.
AAACTCGTCGAATAACCTCTTCGCTTAGCTCCACCCTGTGAGGTGAATAAAAATGGATTATACGTCACTACTTATAAAGAATTTATTATTGTCCAACAAGGTTAACCCGGGACAACTTAATTTTCGTGCGCAAAGTCCGTTAGTGGAGCGTCTTAACAAAACAAAGCCGAAGTGGGGTCATTACATATGCAGATGTCCCGGGTTAATCTTGCTGGACAATAATATTTTATACAACACTGTTTTGTTTACATTTGGACAAAATGTTAACACGTGCCATGCGATCTTGCGCCAACAATACAACAAATTCTCTGCTATGATATGTCACATGGTATAAAAATTAACCAACAATACATTTAATATTGTTTTCGGTGGTAGCTTTAAAATTGGAATAGTCCAATTTTGACTCTTGGGAAAGGGTAAAACTAGCATCCAAGGTCTTCAAAAGGGGTATTTGATAGGGAAAAGGTTAATCATGGTCCCCGTTATTTTGTCAGTAACCAATGGTACTTCATTCCGTGAACATTAATAGGGTGTCGTAAAAGAGACACGAACAGCACTCGCTTGACCACCAATATGAAAATTTGTAGAGTAGTAATTAGAATATGTCGTATTAACCCTTTCCCAAGCATAAAAATGATAGCTGGTGCATCATCAAAATGAGCGTTAATACAGATATGATTTGTCCTCAATACAGGACAGAAAATATTGAGGCAAAAGGAGAAATTGCTGATTATCAGCAATTTCTTCTTTTGCCTCAATGTTTTCCCAAACCTGTCCTTGAAGGGAGGTCAAATCCAGGTCTTGTTTGGGAAAGGAGCAATGGTAACAACTTGGACCCTTACCCCCTCACCCGTCCTCCTTTTCAGCAACAATTTTGAGGTGTACAATAAGTGTCGTGATTGAAATTCCTTCTCACCAAGGTCATATTCTTGCATTTCCCAAGAGTTGCATGTGCCCTACTCTACTCTTAAAAATTAACGTAACTGGTAGTATTATTCTTTATAGAAATAAATGTTCGAGTCCCCCTCCCCGCGAAAAAAAATCCCCAATCTGAAAGAGCTCCCTACGGGCCTACTATTATTCGCATGTGTTATTTTCATTTTAGGAAGTCGTTCAAAACAAGACGGTTTCCATGAATTATTTTTGTCATTTAATTTAACTCGAAAACTTCGAAAACATTTATGACGGTCAATAAAAGACCTCAACCTTACATGGCATAAAATTTGACAGCTTCTGAAAAGAAAACATGTTACAAAATTATCTGCAGATGAGAATTTTCTATGATCACTTTACGCATGCAAGAATCCTCTTACAAAATTAATGGAGGTTCGAATGACTCTCTGAAGTCTGATAAGAAAGCTGTGTTTATCTCTTACAAAAGTTTAAAGATAGCTACAATCTTGCATTGTGCACAATTCTTCGGTGAATTTCCTTATTTTGTGGTCCATTAGAGAGAAACCCGAAATATTCGTCTCGTTAACACAAGCAAGAACGTCCGCATTTTCGCGAATCATATCCACACTATTCCTTACAAATAGGCCTTAAGCCTTTTTCGGAAATAAATAGTCAACTGCAATTTATTCTTGGAACTTTTTTCTCGGTTCAGTTACATTTATTCAAGACCAAATTCTTTTGAGAGGCTTTGCGAATTACGTAAGTGTAATATTTTGTATTTTGATAAGGGTAACATAGGCTTCATTTGGATATATGATAAAATTGAGAAAAAAATATACCACACATCATGCACGTGCCTCTTTAAAATCAACAAAGAACCACCAGATTAAGTTTGTTTGTATTACGTGACATATCGTCGCTTTTTAACGAAAATCTTGTAACTGCAGCTTAATACAAGCTGCAGTTACCAGGTTTTCGTTGAAAAGCAGCGAAATAAAATCCTAATTGCCCATGACATGATCATCCTATCGGGCTTGATTTATGTACTTTTGCGATTTTATTGAAATGGTACAGTTTGCAACTTTATTGTCATAACTTTTACGCTTGGGTTCTGTCTTAATAAAGAAGCTACAATATTTTCATCCGTATACCAAGAATATGCTATCTTTGGTGTATGTCAGGCTATTTGTCAAATATTGATTTGCCTTGCATAAAGGTCAGTGTCATGTCAAATAAACTAAGCAATACTTGTTCACAAACAACAGTCAAACCTTTGTACCCTTACTTAAAATGAAGTTCTCTGGACTATAAGTATCCACATTAATACTGAAAAAACGTCTTAGTCTGGCGTTTGGTTTGGTATTTTATGTTCTTTTTGTAATGACAAAGTGGATGACATATTGCGGTTCTTACACTTGTTCTCTCGATTGTAGGACTACCATGACTACGGGCTTGGAAGAACCGATTATAAATCATGTGTCTCTTTTAACATGGTCATGAAGCACTCGTGTGTTGTTTGTGTACACCTACGAGGCTTTCGTTGATATCCCTGATTTAGTTTATGAAAAGAACTTCCGGGTTTTAGGCATGTTTTTCCTAATACCTACAAACATTCAAATCTCAGAGTGAATGAAAAGGCACGTTTATTTGTTAACTCTACAAACAAAATTAACTTTTTGAGTCAATATATTTACAGGTCGATGATAACATTTCAAATCTGATGGAATTCCAAAGCCGATATGACGTAGAAAGGGGTATCCCCTAAATAGTCCAAGTTTCCAAAACGGCGCTGCAAGTGACATCATGAGAGGAGCACGGTTAAAAGGAATATTTCTTTGCTCAACTGTAGCTTTGATGTTGAGTCTTTTACAGGTATGTCTATATTTGCTGATGATTTAAAATCATGATGTTATACCATTTTTTACAATATTCAGATATTTTAATTGAACATTTGTCTAAACAGGCATAATAATATGCATATTAGACATCACGATGTTGTATTATTAGATTCATTACCTGTTCCAACTGTCAGAGAAAAGGCCAGATCGTGATTCGCGGCCGTTTTTTTATCAACGTTTCTAAACCGATTATCCAAATACAAATCACATAACAATTCATCTGATTGGACGAGACGTATGTCTCGGCCAATCGGATGGATTGTTATGTAATTTTAAAGGTAAACTTAGGATTAGACTGCTTGGTGAATACCACACCTAGATCTATGTTATTCGCAAATGACATTTTTTTAAATCAAACCGTTTTGCATCTTTCAGGAGGCTACCAGTTCGATCTCGGAGAGACGGTGTAAAACAAAGTTCGGCATATTCCCACCGGAAGACTATTATTTACACACGTGTAGTTGGTGTTATGGCTACCTTTTTGGGAAATTCAAGAAACCTCTCGTGGCAACTTTATTCAATCATTATTTAAATGCTGCCGTAAATACATCAGAATTCCCTGCGGGTGCCATATTGTTACCGGACCCGTACAATAAAACATCACGTGACTTAGTGTGTTCCACATTGTCGTCTGATGAATGTACCACGTGGGAGACGTGTTGTTCCGGCGCGCGACAATGTTGTCAGAGACAGTTACAGATGGGAAGTGACGTCACCGACAATACCACGTGTGCCAGCACGTGGGACGGGATTGGTTGCTGGGAAACAGCCGTTGCTGGTACACAGAATTATATCACGTGTCCAAAATACATGCAGTATTTCTTGCCCACAAGTAAGTTTTCATGCAAGATCTTTAATTTGCAGGCATGTTACCACTGGTTCTGTCTGACCGTCCGTCTGCAATTTATTTTTGTTAGCGTCTACATTTTACTACTAGTAAGTTCACTTTTGACAAAGGGTGTCTTTTCAATGTCTAGTTGTGCACATAACCATTCATGACTTTGTTGGTCGCTTCATTGGTTTCTTAATTATATTCAGTTGCACTTTAAAATGATCCTCCTTTTACAAACGCTTGTTCAGATAGATCTATGAGTAAACGGACCGCTTAGCGGAACTCATGTTTCTCATATTTTCAAGAAGCTTCAAACTCTATAAAGTGTTCGTATCGAGTAACCATGCAGACGGCAGAACTTAAAACACGTCAAAATTCGAACATCTTCCAGACACACAATTCCAAGTGTATGAGATTTGACCTTTTCTTGTCTTTTGAATTAGAAAACATTGTGGAAAATGGAAAAAAAAACTTATTGCACAAGCGATTCCTTCATTCTCATCGGCCTTAGCGCAGTTGGTAGCGCATCTGCCTCACGTTCCAGAGGTCCCAGGTTCGATACCCGGCCGCGGCAAATACCCTTTCTGACAAAAATGTCACCCATCAATGGTTTGATATCGTGAACCTATGTGGAGGAGCAGCTGGAGGTTCGGAAAGGGTTGCGGTAGTACTGGTATGAGAAACGACATGAATCCATGGTTAGGTGCTCCAGCCGCCGCGATATGACCTTAGTAGTTGAAAATGGCGTAAAACTCCAATAAACCAAATCTTCGATGTTTTCCACTGCCATTATCTGTTGGGGAGTCAAAAGAGTCAATGTGTGGTAACGGGTCATTGATCGCAGTGACTGAACATTATGTTTCTCTATCTAAATGTAAACAACTAATTAGTTTGTGGAACGAAAATAATAACCTTAAGTACAATAGTACCGACCGAAAATTACAGTGACGTGGGCTAATGTTTACTACTTGAAAACCAATCAACTCTGTTCGTATTTGTTACGGTGCAAATCAGACGAATTGATTGGTTTTGCAGCAGTAAACATCAGCCTACGTCACTGTCAATTTCGGCTGGGACTATTGTAGTATCTCTCTTTTATGTGTGTGATCAAAGGCTTGGCATATACTTTTCGCAAAGGATAAAACTTGGACTGTTTGTAAACCACTTCAGGCGCCCAACTGTGTGGTAGTAGAGATATATAACTTGTCATCTGTTTCAAAATGAATGCAGAAATATTGAAATAACGAAATTAGTGCTTGCTTGCTATTTCCATGTTTTCTCGCGTTTTAATACAAAGGATAGCTTCAAAACCATGCCTTGTTTTGGAAAGGGTTAAGATATACAAACAGATAGGAGAAAGGCAACATTCCCGCCCTGCCTTAGACGTGTTATTTGTTTCCTAATTAATTCCATGCAGATGTGCAAGATAACAACCAATTGAAACATTAAGTTCTATAACATGTTATATTTACCAAAGCGTTCAAAACAGATCGATATTCTTAATGTGACATTTCACATTTATTTCATTTTCTAAAAGTACGTCTTGATGCAAATTTGTTTATTCTAATGCGTAGCAATGCTGTCAGTTTTTTTAAGTTGTTATTTATAAGCGAAAGGGAAAAAATGCGCCTTCAAAGTTGAGACAAAAATGACAAATTCTATATAAATTTGAACTGTTGTCCACAACAATTGGTTTAATTTTAGCACAAAAATATATATTTCTCGTAAACGGTTCGATATTTTGGCTTGAAATTTTCAGAATTATCACAAGAAAACATGCTCTTTCAGATAGAATAAAAGTAAAATTTGTGTAAAAATAATTGTGAAATGTCACTTCAAAGATACGGTATGAGAACCATCTTGGGGTTGTGTATCTTTTAAAAAAACTATACATGATTAAAATATAGTCCTTTATTTTTCTGTTTGCAAAATTTTGGCTTCGTCTGACCTGTAGCGGCTTAGATTACGACGGATATAAAAGACATAAGAAATCGGTTTGTAAATATTTGTGAAGGTGGCTAAATATTTTGATAGGTACATAATTGTCGAATTATGTCATTTTCAGTATTAAACTTAATTTATTTGATATGAACTCTATAAACGGTCCAACATAATTCTAAAAGCCAACTTTTGTGGATATTTTAACAGGTCTGGGAACGACATTGGAGCTTTAAACTTTTTCAGTTCGGGCATAAAAAAATGTCATAATTTATATACGAAATTGTTATAAAATAGCCTGAAAGCAACATTAAGTAAAAACTTTATAACGACTGAATAAGAAACAATATCATAAGATATTCTGTTTCTAACAGAAATGGCAGTGAAAACGTGCAATCATGATGGTACTTGGTACATGAAAGGTGGACGTGAGTGGACGGATTATACCCCTTGTTTACAGTATCAGGTAATTATTGAGAGAATTGCTTTATTTTTGTATAACATAATAATACTTTAACAGTGAACGTTTCCCAGGAAAGCTTGTGCAAAAAAAAAAAAAAAAAAAAAAAGATTAAAGGAGATAGATCTACTGGCTAATTGGAATTTCCTAAGGCTATAATATATATTTTTTCTTTCTATATTATTCATTCTGCTATCTTCAAAACCTTTAAATTTGGACAAAATATGAAATAAAAAAAGTAATTGATTGGGAATGGATTATTATATCTGAAGCACTTAGGCCAATTTCATTTCATAAAGACTGCTAATTCTTGAGTTTCAGAGACCTTAGCTCTGGTATTTTGTTAACGGAAGAATTCTTTGGATGGTATTCACCAAACAGTCTATGAAATACAAGTTTACCTTATACATTACACAACAATCCATCCGATTGGCCGAGACATTCCTCTCGTCCAATCAGATGCTTTGTTATGTAATTTTGGTTTAGCCCTTTCCCAAATAAGGCCTGATATTCCCTATCAAAATGGTTTGGGAAAACATTGAGGCAAAAGGAGAAAATGCTGGTAACCAGCATTTTCTCCTTTTACCTCAATATTTTCCATGCTATGATATAGACCAAACCTTTCTTTATCGCAATCAATTTAGTCACCGGTAGCACTTTTTAAATTGAAACACCCTAAAATTTTGTTGTTTGGGAAAGGGTTAGGTAATCTATTTAGAAATGTTGGTGAATATGACCCATGTTTTCGTTCCAGGAGCTGCGTATCACCATATTCATCGGTATAGGATGTCAAGTCGCCAGTCTCGTACTGCTGATACCGTCGTTGGTCATATTTCTCAATTACAAGTAAGTATTTCCATGCATTCAACTAATTACTCTCTTATGAACAGAGCATTATCTCTACATTCCATTTCGATAGAATGAGCTCTGTTCTCGCGGGGTCATTTCACGTCTAATCTCGGGGCCTTGGCGGGATTTCAGTATCCAATCGTTGGCGATACACAACAAAACAATTTAAAAAGCTGATACAAGCTTTCATTGGCTGACGCTTCAAATTACCGGCTTCAGCCAAAAATAGAAGCGACGTAATGTATACGTAATCAAACCAGATCAAACTGAATGATTTTGATTCGATAATTCAAATGTTACCGGCTTCAGCCAAAAATAGAAGCGACGTAATGTATACGTAATTATCATGCAAGATAAAACTGAATGATTTTGATTCGATAATTCAAATGGTGTGCTATAATTAGATTATGACGTCCAAATAGGCTGTTGGCGTACCGAAAATCGCAGCGGTCATATTTGATGGTTTAATCAATAGACCTCGGCAATGGAGAGTATCAATTAATTGACTAAGGTTGACTTCGATTGGCATTACAGCTCGCGCCATCTTTGGGAACAAGCGTTGTTATATCTATTAGAGTTAAACCCCCGTTTGTGTCAGCCAATCAAAATCTTTATTTACTTGACACTAATTGATCCGCTGTTTCACCGAGTAGTTCCAAATGATGTAATGGCTCGGATGGCCCGACAACAGTTTTCAGGTAGTCAGACTATAGCACATGGAAATGACGTCAAATAGCTAGCATTATTGGTGTTCGATTACAGTGATAGCTACAATAACTCGAACTATAGTCCCAATCGAAGTCAGTCTAGGTTATCCCAATTTATAAAATCCGGATATTGGCATCACATTCCGTTGTCGCGAATAACAAAGATGGAGGCTAAACTGCACGAAATGTTTGGTATTTAGTGAGGGATGGAACATGTTAAATCTCGCTGATGACCTACAACAAATAATAAGAGAGCCACATAGATATTTAGCAGACTGCATTTAGGCACGGACTTGTTTGGATCCATGTTGGTCTAGCCTGTGATACAAGACCATTCTTTCCAAATCCCAATCTTATATGTGACCCACCATGCTAAAAGGAACCTTAAGAGAAGTGTAAAAATTATCGATCCTAGTCAGTCTGCGCAGTCCGCGCAGCCTGACTAGGATCGAAACTTTTCACTCTACTTTATTTTTTATTTAAATGTAGAATGTTCATTTATCCAAATTTGGCTTTATGGGTTGCCCATAACGTCCCATGTAGCATGACAAGTCACATATGCCCAATGAACATTTCGCAGATGGATGAAGTAAAGTGCTCTCTCTAATGATCATGTAAACACAAGCTGTTCGGAAATAGAAACATTATCAGAATATCCGATTCTTGTCAATAAATCGTTATTGTAGCGTGAAAGGCCGCACTTCAACCGTCAATATCATGGTAATCATTTTTGTCATCACAAATAGCAAATTGGATACCGCTGTCGACTTCTTGTCTGAATAAATGCAGACCTTTACCAATCAAATTTCTTGAGAATTTCAAAATTGGTTGAATAGCCACGAGTTGCCTACGACCTTGAGCAATGTCATGGCCATTTTTGTTTGTCATCAGAAATACCAAATTCTATCTATAGCGTGGTCGACAAGTCTATATTTAAATAGACTGTTATCCCATTACAAAACAACAATATCTTTACTGTTTCAAGTTCAAAGATGACGCAGATGCATATTTCAAGTGAATCAAATTCAACATTTTTTTTTGTTGTCATTTTTGGTTGAAATCATTTTGGTTAATAAAGAAATTACTTGTGGCAAGCATTTTCTTTTCATTTTCCACAATGTTTTCCTAAATCATTATCTTGGTGGGAGTAAAAAGGTAAAAAAGTCATTATATTTGAATGGATTGACAGCGCAATCTAGATGATAGTATGTGGACTTCCTTTGGAAAACCCCAAGGTTGTAACAAAATGTGCAGATTTTTACCTTAATATCTGACATTAACCGACTGACGACATTAAATTTTGTTGAGAGTCATTTTTGCACTTTCACTGCAAAGGAAAAACATTATAAGCATTGTCGATTTTAGTGCATAATTGTTAAATCCTATTTATGAAACGTTTCATAAAGATCAAAATGTAAGGCGTATGCCTAGAAGTGGATTTTCCTGGATATGTATTAATGTTATACCAACAAACAATATCAACCTTTTCCCAAACAAGACCTGGTTTTGACGTCCCTAATAGACAGGCTTCGGAAAACATTGAGACAAAAGAAGAAACTGCTGATAACCAGCAGTTTCTCCTTTTGTCCCAATATTTTCTGTGCTATATTTTACACAAATCCTATCTTTAATGATATCCATTTTGCCTTTTGTGGCAGTTTTTGCAGTGGATCACCCTAATTTTTTGTCGTTTGGGAAAGGGTTTAAGACAGGTGTTTTACGATTAATGATATACGATACCAACGGTTGTGGATAGATATTGCATACACTTGCATGACGATGCACTAATCTGGGAATAAAATCTTTCTTTATTATCTTTCATAACAAATCGAACACCATTTTTGTAGTTCTGCAAAGCTACAAGATCTCAATAAAGATGTTTTATCCGATCTTTTGCCATAGTTGTTATAAATATAGTATTTAATTCTATATCATGGAGCATAAGGGACCAATTACGTTAATAATCATCGGCATTGTAAATGTATACTGTGGATTATATATGGTAGTATTAAAGTCTTCTATTTCCGATTAGATCGGGAAACTTCGACTTGTCACGAAATGAAGCCTTGTTTCCGGAAACAAACTATTTGCATGATTTCGTTTTCTATGTTCCCTTAACCTAATAAGTACATTCAAACAGTTTTATGAACATGAATGAGACTAAAATAAACTGTGAAATCTTAATTTTGATACCGTGTATTGTTTCACCATGTCTTGAACATGAATCGCGACGGACCAATAGTAATTTTGTGCCTACAATAGATTTGGTTCACCGTTATGTTTTGATAAAACCGTCTGTGTTGCTGTTGTAAAATCTCAATACGTAATAGTATTGTTTGTTCGAAATAACGTCACGTAAACTGGGTAAAATCGTTCCCTATTATTTTCGCCGCAATATTACAAACATGCTGAGATCTAGCCTGTATCTTAACCAGTCTGTGCATACACAAAGTAGTGTATCAAACAATCCACACTTCTCTGTAATATATTCTTTATTAAGCCATCTGTAAGTCAGCAATATGGATCCTTTAAGACTGCATTTGACCACATTCTGTTCCGGCAACGTGTTTGTTAAAATTCTGTCTGGGCCCTGATACTATTTATATAGTATATTGCAGCATCTAAGTCGTCGTTTTATGATTATGTTGGGAAAATTAGACTCGTCACGGTATAAAATCTTGTTACCGGAAATAAATTATTTACATGTTTTTACTTCTTAAAAGTATTCAACGGAAGTCGATGTTTTTAAGTAAAAGAACTGCAATTGAACTAAGAAAACATTATTCAATCTAAAACAATAGGCACAAAAGCAAATCAAACAAATATGATAGTCCAGAAGAGTAGAATTGTACCCATGGCTAAAGTGGGTCGTCAGTAATCATAATAGGTCATCTACATTTCTTTGAAACATTTCTCCATTTAGGGAGGACAACTTGAGTGTTAATCAATGGACATAACAACTACTTAGTTACCTAATGAAGCGTTTTATCAGATCATAGTCAAATGTAAGTACCAATTTAATGGAATTAGGTCACAAAATGGTATAAGAGTAAACGTGTCAATTGACTAAGACTTTAGGTAGTCCACTCCTAATGAGATTCGCACGACGTCGGAATTATTCAAGTGTGATCGAAAACATTCGGCGGTGGAACTCTCCGCCGCCGAATGTTTACGACCGCGCCCGAATAGGTTTGGATACGTAACGACGCAGCTCGAAAAAGGCCGATGTTTTATGAATCTCAAAATGGCGACGTTACGGGTATCCTACCTTAAAGCTACTATTTCCCAGATTTGGACCCAACATTTGTCAAACGAAATGTACACTTTTTAAGCTTTATATGACCTGATTAAATGATTACGACAAACTATTGAAGCAACGACTCATTTTTTCGCAATTTGATACCAAATTCATGAAGCGATGTCGAAAGTAGGGCAAAAACAGTAGGACATGCGATTTTCTTAAATGACGCAACAACATGCATGATGACGTCATATTGAAATTCAAGTATGAATCTCGTTTGAATCTCGGTCCGCGCTGTATGCGCATGCGTGACAGTTAAAGAATAAATCCAACCGCATCTGTAACGGAATTGAATTTGGGTTTGGATTCTCCCCAAAATCGGCTATCTCTCTTATAATTTCGGCTCAATCTCTGTCTGAATCGCATATTATTAACCATTCTGAGGTGGCCAACACAATAGTTTTGCATATTTTTTTTAAAAAAAGATCATTTTTTGCAATTAGACCATCCGTTACCCTCCAGCTTTAACTAGACAAAGCTTATTTTCGACGTGTATGATCAAAAATCACGATTAAAATTTAATTAGACAATTTCATGCTGCCAATCCTCCATTTCAAGTTTTGTACATTTTAAAAAGTGTCCGCAACTGCTTACTCTTTCCTGGAATCCACAAGTGTACGTTGGTGTTTGTAAAAAGGTAAATACAAATATCATGTTGCAAGAAAACATCTTTTGAATATGCTCAATATAGAACTTGATGCATTTTATAAGTATATCTTATGAAGTATGTATTTATTAATTCTTTTGATTAGTACTAAGACAGTTTGTATCGAAGCTGTATTGTAAGGGTAGATACCAATTTAACACAGAAAGTTTTATTATCTTGCCTAAAATATGCATCAGTGTATATTATCCACAATTTTCTTATAATGTACATTCGTAAAAAGAGAAAATACTCGTTCTTACTTATTCCTTCGAAAGGAAGAAGATCCTAGAAATATTCGGAGATCAAGCATTTGATTTAGAAAAGATGCTATCGGTCAGTTGGATGAACGTTTGAACCTTAATGAAGTTAAAATATCCCTTAGGTACTCTATAAGTATAGGCACTAATTTCTAGGAGCAAATGCAGCAATTTTCCTAATTGAGGTCTTCGAACGATCCCTCGGTACGTTTATTTGACATCTCAAATGAAATTGTGGTTAATGTTAATTTTCCTTTTCTACGTGAACCTGCAACATGTTCCTTTTTGTTTCATAAACCATCGTTCAAATTTTAACACTGTTTAACCCTCTCCCAAACGACAAAATTTTAGAGTAATCCACTTCAAAAATTGTCACAAATGACAAAATGGATGATATTAAGGATAGGACTTGTGTAAAATATGATACAGAAAATATTGAGACAAAAGGAGAAACTGCTGGTTATCAGCAGTTTCTGCTTTTGTTTCAATATTTTCCAAAGCTTTTTCTGTTAGGGACGTCATAACCAGGTCTTGTTTGGGAAAGGGTTAATAAACGCGCATTTGTTGAATTGGAATCTCCAAAAAGTTAATGTTAATCAGTGGAAAACTGCAAATTACACATCGAGGGCATGAAACCACATTAAAAAGATGGAATTATTGCAAGTAATACTCGAATCACTAATGCACATATATAGCTTAATTAGATTGTAGATTATTTTCTGGATAACTATCGCAATTTCCTGTTTGACCCCCTGACCTTGCATTATTCCTAATTATGCGATATATGGAGTTTGTCGCTTAATTTAGAAACATCGTTTAATCCTAGCCAAGAAAGGTCTGTTCACATATGAAAGCTGTAGTAGATTACAATGTTGGCGTATACATATGCAATATAGCACAAATAAAATTGAGACACGACAAAATTGCTGTTTAATCATATTTCCTCTTTCGTGTTTAGGTTTTTCCAAATGGGTTTCCCTTTTATGCATGTCACAACCAGGTCTTGTTTTGGAAAGGATAAAGCAAATATACAAAGTCCAACAACATTTAACCGGGACATCTGCATATGTAATGACCCCAATTCGGTAATGTTTTCTTACGACGCTCAACTAACGGACTTTGCCCGCGAAAATTAAGTTGTCCCGGGATAATTTTGGTGGACTATACCCCCTATCATGGTTATGTTATTGTAATTCTTAAATGTTTAATTTGCTCAGTATTTCTAAAATGGTACATACAAGAACTTAAATACAGACTCAATTCCCTGTCTATGTGTAGATGGATCTCCCATCTATAACACCTTAAATATATTAAGATTATCTTAATTCGTTTATCAACACTGTCTTTGGTTGCCTCTTTATTTTCCAAACAATGTATATTATTGATGTCAAAATCACGTCTTTTTTTTTGAAAAGGTTAAAATCAAGTGAAAGCTAATTTTCACTAATAAAAGCCAGTGATTTCGTTTCTGTCTACTGAAAATGAGCGAAATTAAGCGAGTCCGTCTGGCCAAATTAAAGTTACAATTCATCATTCGTCTGACAAGCAGTGAAGTTTGTTTTCCGGCCTTAATTGCCTGTTCTGTCTGGAATACAGAATAGCTGACCACTTGACTTTAACCCATTACCAAACGGCAAAATTTTAGGCTGCTCCAATTTCAAAGATGTTGCAGACGACAATTTTAAGCGATGGAAATTTAAAATAGATTGGTCATTTTGGGAAGAAAACATTGAGGGAAATGAAGAAATTGCTTGTTACAAGCAATTTCTTCATTTTCCACAATGTTTTCCAAAACCATAAACTTGTAAGGAGTCAAAAGGAGTCGTTAACCATTTGACTTTAACAAATCACTAGCCTACTTGTTTTCCATTTTAACAAATCACTAGCCTACTTGTTTTCCATAAAACCTCGAAACTACAGCTTAAAACAAGCTGTAGGTACATTTTTTAAGAAAAAATACGAAATCCTAATCCTATACCAGATAACACTAAATGTTGTTAGTTCAAGTGAACTTTTGCTGTTTCTCTTGTATGTGAGCAATGATCTTGCAAAAAAACTTTGTATTTGCTAACATTAATTCATATTTTCATATGGGTTTGTGAATAAGTATGATCAATAGAAGTGATGTTTTCAAGAAGCTTCATTACGGATTTGAAACTCCTAAGAAAAATTCTGACCAGATTCCGCTTATGCATCGGATAATGATTGTGGCAACACCATAATGGTCCATTTTCACAGATGTATTAATAATTAGTACTGAAGCATACCTGACTTTGAGTCATCTGCGGTCAGGTTTTGGAAAATGCAAGTTAACGAGTGTTGACTGTTGATTTAGAGTCGTCATAATTCTGCATATAATGTGTTGAATAATTGCATATATCTGTTGTGTATTGTCCCTTTCGGAAGTATGATCGCGTACAATTCATGGTCTTACGTATTTTTGGTAGCAGCGAATGTTCGTAAATCTTGCGAGAATCTTATCGCGAATGGCGATTGCAGACTTACCTTGTCACTTGGATTCTGTCATCCGCCATTGTTTCGGCTAAATTCACACAACTGAGTTGTTGTGAATGTTATTAATAGATCGCTGATGTAATCAGATCTATATCTCGAGTAGTTTTGATCCATTTCTAGCTTAATTTACCGAATAACTTTTGAATCTTCGATCGTTTGACAACTTCAAATCGAGAACTTTCTTGACATTCATTCGGTCCAGCAGTGTTCGGATTTTATCCTTATAGTCAATACGAATTTATTGACCAATCAGCAAGCCGTACGCCTGGACGGTTCTGTTTGATTGGAGGATTGTCTGGACAGATTCGCTCGGTTAACAACCGTGACGAATTGACCAATGAAGCGTCTGATTTCCTGGACGGTCCTTGACAACCGTCCGACCGAAGGTTATAAAAGGCCAGCGATTCCGGCTGGAAATCGACATTCGGTTCCGGTCACCATCAAGGTTGCCAAAGAACAAACTTAGTCTAAGCTCTCTTTCACTTATCAAATAGATTTAACCAGTTCTCAAATCATATTTCATCAATCTATTATTGTTGAAAATGAAGTAAGTAGTCGTATATCGCTATTGAGTTAGTCGCATCTGCATTTAAAGTAGCCAAGCGTAATGACTTTGCACTTTTAGTTGTTATTCCTTGTTTGGGGGGAGGGACCCGAGGAACTTTGAGTTGTAAGTGGTGGGCGCGCGAGGAGATAGACTGAGCAATACAGAGAAATGATAAACGCCAGGCTGTGAGAGCTAGACGGACATAGCTCATTTTTGGGTACTGGGTTCTGGCAGGCAACCCTTCATAGTATTGCTGCAGTTCTCGGCGTTTTGGTACATCAGAGTTACGCTCTGTAGGTGAAGGGAATCGCGTATTTTAACTTTAGTTTAAGCTATTTATTTAGATGGTCGCGTTGATCATACTTCCGAGACTAGTGAGCGAGATGTGAGTGTGCGTGTCTTCGTCTATTCGTCTTTAGATTTATTAAATTTATTCCTTGAACCATATTCGGTGTTGTTAAGTCACTCTACCAAAGTTGTTATGAAGTCCGCTCGGCGCGACCCTGGACGGCAAGTCTAAATAGTGAGTCCATGCTACCCTACCCCCGTATTCCAGGGTCGTTACAGAAAAATGGTGGCAGCGGTGTGGGATTACTGCCAGTAAATTGAATTTTTTAGTAATATTTATTTGTTAAGCTGCAATTATTCCATTGAAATAGCGCGCATTCATTGGAATACGTATTGCACCTTATGTAAACGAGTAGGCTTTATTGGATAGACAGATAGGCTAAAGAGAAAGAGAACAAATCGATTTTTATATTAGGCTGGGTGGATCGGAAGTAGATCGTGTATTTTAATTAGTTTTCATTTTACAATTTACGGCTCTTTAAGTGCAGACGACATTGTATAATTTGTGTATAAGAAAAGAAGATATTTGATTGATTGTGTTTGTCAATTATTTATGGTAAAAGAAAAATGGCTTCAAACAGTTTGAACCATGAAAATAATGTATTACAACATTTCGACGGGGAAGGTCGTAACTTTGCATGCAATGATACGACCGGAACCGAAGTCCCGACCTTCCCCGAAGACAGTTTTGTGACTGTCAGTCCTTCTTCCACGAGTTCACACCGTGGAGGAAATCCGTCTGAACGTGAAGATTCAGATCGGAGCATGGATCATGACACTGGATCCTCGTCCCTTGAGCAACAGCTACGGCTGGAAATTGCCGCATTAAGAGCAGAAAATTCTTCTCTTAAATCCCGGCAGGCTAGACAACGGTCAAGCCCAGTTCGCTTTGACCATTCTTATTGTCTACCCCATGATCGAAATCAAAATAGGTGTAACGAACCAAATTCACGATCGAGAGACGATCCGGATGAGACTAGGATTTATAACGCAAATCCTTTTGTGAACTCGCGTTCGCGTTCGAATTCTCCTGGGTATTATTTCCCAGAGAATGTTCACAATTACCGACATAGACAATTTGGGAACGGGAATGATCATTTCCCGAACGATTCTCAAAATTTTAGACAACAACGACCTGTTGCATTCTGCAAGGTCGCACCTTTCGATGGATCGGAGGACATCGATGATTATTTAGTACAATTCGAGATCGCGGCGGAAGAAAATTGCTGGGGCCGGCAAACTATGGCAAGACAATTATGTACTCGTTTAAGAGGCCCCGCAATATCCGTGTTATATGACATGTCAGTCATTGACCGTAATGACTATGGACATATAGTAAGCAAATTAAGGGCACGATTTCAGCCTGGCGAACAGACTGCAATGGCCCGTGAAAAACTACGACAAAGACTTAGAAAGCCATCGGAAAGCATGGTAGAGTTAGGAGACGAAATTAAAAGGCTTTCTCGAAAGGCATATCCCCGCATCCCCGATGATGTGCGGGAGGAATTGGCTGTTAACCATTTCTTAGACTCAATCAACGACGCATCTTTACGCGCGTTTATAGAAGTAAGGGAGCCCAAATCGGTAGACGAGGCTCTTCGCGCGGGCTTAAAGAGTGAGAAAACATTAAATTCGCGACAAAGCAATAAATTTGCTCGGTTAATACAACCCGAGAATGAAAGTGGCAATGATATTGCGCACATTCAGAGCAAATTTCAAGACCATGACCAGAAACTTGATCAGATTTTGGGCAAACTGCGCGACATAAATTTAAGCAATCAAAATGCTTCACCGCGCGCGCAATTCAATAATTACGGGAACCGTAATAACAATGGTCAAACGAACGCGCCCTCAAATAGGAGTCACACCGGTCAAAATTCTGGGAGATTTCAAGAACACCGTACTTGTTTTAATTGCGGTGTTCAAGGCCATATTGCTCGTAACTGTCCATCAAATTCGAAAAATTATGATGATCAGACGAACAATGATAAGTCAAAGCAGGGAAACTAAATATAGCTGACACTGCGGGTCAAGTTTCAGCTACTAACTTTGAGACCCAGAGACCTAAAAATACTGATATTTCAAGCAATTTCAATAAAGATTCCAAGGGAGATGGAATGTTTGTTGAAATCAGTGTCCATGGGGTGGAAACTCATGCACTTTTAGATTCGGGCAGTACAATTACTGTCATGAATAGCAATATTTTTGATAAAATACCCTCTTCAGAGAAACCTTTTGTAAATAACTGCATTCATAAGTTGAGAATGGCAAACGGAGAGCAGTCCAGTGCAGCTGGTCAAGTAATCCTACCTATCAAAATTTGTGGAACGAAACAGGTCTTTCTCCACAATGTTGTCATTGCTAATATTGAGGTTCCTGTCATTTTAGGCCGAGATTTCATGAAAATGAATAATTTCAATTTGAATTTAGGGGCAGATTCAGTACAAATCAATGGTCAGCCTGTTCACTGTAAATTGGAAAGTGAACTTCATTCTGTGTTCAGAATTTGCTTGGAATCAACGGTTGTCATACATCCTGGTACAGAAAGACTGGTAAATGCCTATGTTGTGGGTATACAAAGTCAAACTCAACCTATTCAGTCTGCTCTAGTGGAGAATAACCCTGATTCTCCACTATCAAAGAAAGGCGTTTTGGTAGCAAAATCAATTATTAACCCTTTACATGGTAAGGTGCCACTTAGGTTGATCAATTTATCTGGTGAAACCCAAACTTTTCACCCCAAAACTACAGCTGCAACAGCTGAACAGGTGGAAAGTGTTTCTCCAGTTGATATTACTTCTAACAAATTTCTGCAGCCTGGATTGAGCTCAATTAGAAATCTTAACATTGGCTCAACAAATTACTTAGACTCTTTGCCTGAACATTTGCATGCAGTCTGGGATGCAAATATTTCAAATTTGAATGAGGATCAAAAGGCATTGTTTCATCAACTCTTAATGAAACATCAAAATGTCTTTGCAAAATCCAAATTTGACCTTGGTCAAACCAATATTGTGCAGCATAAAATTGATACAGGTGACAGCAAGCCAATTAAGCAACCTATGAGGCGCCTACCACTCAATAAACGTGAAATTGCTGAAAATGAAATAAAAGCAATGTTGGAAAATAAAATCATTGAACCATCCACTAGCCCTTGGGCCAGCCCTATTGTGTTGGTATCCAAACGTGATGGATCAACTCGATTTTGCATAGATTTCCGTGCAGTAAATGAGGTAACCATAAAAGATTCATACCCATTGCCAAACATCAATGACTGCTTTGATGCTTTGCAGGGTACTGAATGGTTCTCAGTCATTGATTTACAAAAAGGGTACTGGCAAGTGGCTATGGACCCAGATGATGCTGCCAAAACAGCCTTTTACTCCTTTTCTGGTCTTCACCAATTCCGGGTTTTACCGTTTGGGGTCTGTAACGGGCCGCCAACTTTTCAACGTTTAATGGAACATGTTTTAGCTGGTCTTCAGTGGACTGTCTGCTTGTTGTACTTAGATGATGTCATTATATTTTCAAAAACTTTTGATGAGCATTTAGAAAGGTTGGGGAAAGTCTTAAGTCGCCTGTCAGAGGCGGGCTTAAAAGTTTCACCCAAGAAATGCCATTTCTTTCAAAGTAAGGTTACTTTTCTGGGCCATGTTGTTTCAAAAGAAGGTGTTTCTACTGACCCAGAGAAAATTGCAGCAGTCAAAAATTGGAGGGAACCTACAACTGTAAAGCAATTGAAAAGCTTTCTAGGTTTTTGCTCTTATTATAGGCGCTATGTGCAATCATTTGCCAACATAGCAAGACCCCTTTACAAACTTTGTGACAAAAGTAGTAAAGTTCTAAAAGGTTGGGATGAAAAATGTCAAGAATCTTTTGATAGGTTAAAGCAGCTCTTAACTTCTGCTCCAATTTTAGCCTATCCAATCCTTGGTCAGCCCTATATTCTTGACACAGATGCTTCTTCTTGCGCAATAGG
The DNA here is from genome assembly GCA_963680895.1 of Fragum sueziense. Lineage (NCBI taxonomy): Eukaryota > Metazoa > Mollusca > Bivalvia > Cardiida > Cardiidae > Fragum > Fragum sueziense. The sequence goes on from OY804606.1 coordinate 20,616,250, forward strand.
CGGAGTCTTGTCCCAGATTCAGGATGGTCATGAAAGAGTAATAGCATATTACAGTAAAACTCTGTCAAAACCAGAAACTAATTACTGCATAACAAGAAGGGAACTTTTGGCCATAATAGATAGTGTGAAACATTTTCATCACTACCTCTATGGTTCAAAAGTACTTGTTAGAACTGATCATGGTGCTTTATCATGGCTCTTTCGGTTCAAAAATCCAGAAGGTCAGCTTGCTCGGTGGTTGGAAATTCTGTCTGTGTATGATCTTTCTGTTCAGTTCAGGCCTGGACGGATGAACAGCAATGCTGATGGACTGTCTCGTTTGCCATGCGACACTTGTTCCCATTGCCTGCAAAAACAAAATTTTGAAAATGCTCAAAAGGAAAAGAAAGAGGAAACATTGACTTTAATTAGGAAAATGCAATTGAGGTCTGATTCAGTCTCAATGGATACAGGGGAATTGGAGGACACCATTTCAGCCTCCAATTGGGTAAAATGTAAATCTTTGGTCGAGATAAGTGAATGTCAAAGGTCTGATCCAACACTAAAAACCATTATAGAGTGGTTGGAGCGAGGCCTATCTCGTCCAACATGGTCGGATATTTCTCATTTGGGCAAAGAAAGTAAATTTCTGTTTGCTCAATGGGAAAGGTTAAAACTCAAGGATAATATCTTGTATAGAGAATGGCATGAATTATCTGGCAATTGCAGACTTCAACTTGTTCTACCAGTAAACTGGAGAACTGAAATTTTATCACTTTTGCATGATAATGTCTGTGCAGGTCATTTAGGAATTTCTAAAACTATTGCCAGAATCCGAAGTCGATTTTATTGGGTAGGCTATAAGGATGATGTAATTCAGCATTGTAGTAAATGTTTTGAATGTCAGGCCAGGAAAATGCCCCCAAAACGAATTAAAGCTGAAATGAAGACATATAATGTAGGAATCCCAGTGGAACGTATTGAAATGGATATTTTAGGACCAATTACAGAGAGTCAATTAGGCCATAAGTACATTTTGGTTATAACAGACTGTTTCACAAAATGGGTAGAAGCCATCCCACTCCGATGCATAGATGCTTCTACCATAGCAAAACATTTTGTTGAACAATTTATAACAAGATTTGGCATACCCAGAGAAATTCATACTGATCAAGGGAGACAATTCGAGTCAGAACTGTTTCAGTCCCTTTGTACTTATCTCAAAATAGATAAAACAAGGACTACACCATTTCATCCCCAGAGTGATGGGCTTGTGGAACGTTTTAATAGGACAATTGCAGACATGTTAAGCAAATATATAGCCCCTTCACAGAAAAACTGGGATGAATTACTTCCTTTCATGTTAATGGCTTACAGGTCCTCTGAGCATGAAAGTACTGGTGTCACACCTAATCTGCTAATGCTAGGCAGGGAGGTTGATTTACCAGTGGATCTTTTATTTGGTGCTTCCTCAGACTGTAATTCAAAATTACCTGTAAATAGATATTTAGGTAGTCTTAAACAAAATCTTAGATCTGCTCATGAATTTGCTAGAGCCAAAATGCTCAAAGCAAGTGCTAAACAAAAATTGCATTATGACAGATCCACGACCGTGCCTAAATTCAAAGTTAAAGATGCAGTCTGGCTGCGAATGTTTGCACGTATCAAAGGAAAATCTCCAAAATTACAGTTCCGCTGGGATGGACCCTACAAGATAATTAGCATAATTTCTGATGTTACATACAAGATTCAGAAGAATCAAAAATCAAATTTCAAGGTTATTCATGTAAATAAACTGAAACCATATTTAGGAAAATTGTCTGCATGGTTCAGTGCATAAACTGCAAAATAATAGATGTTTTCAAATAGCATTCCTTAGGCAACCCATAGATTCAGTGAAAGTATCTGAAATTCACTGAAGATGTTATCTATTTCCAGTGCCTACAGATGCCCGAAGTTCAGGATTGTACCAACACAATACTCTTGTGGTACTTGTAAAAAACGCTTCGAAAAGTTGGACTCGCTAAAAAGGCACCACCGGGATAAACATGGAGCCAGGATCACCTGCGAGTTCTGTCCTTACAGTGTGGCTCGCAGCCGGGGGAAGGAGATGGAACGACACATGGCCAACAAACACTCCTTCCCCATACCAGTGAAAACGGCGGGAACGAATTTTTTCCACGATCTTGTGGCCGGACCTTCTACCCCACTTAACAACCAGAACGATGATTTCATGCTGGAGACCCCGACTACCGACAACATAGAAATAGGAATGGAGGACGAGAGTGTAGATGTAACGGACGGTTTGACAGCGGAGAGTGTAGATGTAACGGACGAGACGACAGAGGAGAGTTTGGAGAATACGGAGGGTTTGACAGCGGAGAGTGTAGATGTAACGGACGAGACGACAGAGGAGAGTTTGGAGAATACGGAGAGACAGGGTATGACAGCGGAGAGTGTAGATGTAACGGATGGGACGGAGAGAGAGTGTGAGACAGAGGAGAGTAGCAAGATGGCGGTGATTGGGGTGGAGATGAGTGAAGTGACAGATGATGGAAGAAAGAATGAGGTTGGGGTGAGTGTGACGGATGATTCAGAGTGGGAGGATTTGGATAGCAAGAAAGACCGGAATGAGAGAAGAACGCAAGAGGTGATGGAGGAAATTATTAAGCTGATGGATCAGCAGGTTCGATTCAAAAGGAAGGGGAATAGTAAGAAGGGGAAGAAGCCGGTCCGGGTTAGCAAGGAGAGAGCTAACGACCGGTTTGCAAATGACCCGAATTTTTTCTTTTTGGGTGCTCCCTCTGTTTATGAGGGTGGAGAAGTAGCAGGAGTTTTGAATAGTGCAAAAGAAAGAGCTCTTCAGGCCGGGGTCGCGAACCCCAAAGTAAAATTTATTCCATCAAATTTGCTGTGCATCCAGAGGGTGGAAGAGGCTACTTTGCCCGATGGGACAAAGTATTCTCTATCCTCCTTCTGGATCGAAAAACCAGTCTGCCAAAAGAGCTAGTGTCAAAAAGGTCAATAATAATAATTAAAGTAGGAATCTCCACCTTTTGTAACAGGGATTGCTGCTAAGTACTGGTTCAGCCCAGGAAATGGTAAGTTGCTCTCCATCGCAGACATTGAGTCATATCTACCCCTCCTTACAAACTTTCTTCCTTAATTTAGCTACAGTACTGGTTTGGTACCAGGAAAGGGTCAATACCTCCAGGTTGGAAGCGTGAGAAAAAAAATGTAAATTGTAAATTTAAGCTATTTTACTTTATTTCAATTTAAAGGAAAATATATTTAGAAGTCAAAAGTATCAAAGTTAAGCCAAAACATTATTAAAGTAAAACATTGTTAAGATTGCAGATAAAGTAGTAGTAGTAAACCGTAGTATATGCCTGGATTTTACAAATAGTGAATACTTTTAAATTATTACAAAGGATATTTAAGATTTAGATACTCCTCTGTAATAGTTGGGATTCATTTAACATAATTATTATTTACCAGAAATGAGAAATGATAGTACAAAACCAGTAAGAGTAAAATGACATAGGATATTCATGAATTGATATATATATTTAATGTAAATTGTAATGTGGTGTCTTAGTATGGAAGAAGTGAGAGTGTTGTCTGTGTCCATATTATGTGTATGAAATATTCAAGGTTTTAACATGTCAATATTTCAAGGTGATTTGAGATATTATTAGGGTAAAGATAATAAGAGTATGTCATTTTTTTTTCTCATCACACTATGTTAAGGTTAAGGAAAGATTTCCTCTTTTCTTTGAATCATTATAAAACTCATCATTTCTTTCATTGTAAATATTCATTTAACTCATCACATTTCATTGTAAATATCTTAAACATTTCACTAAGAGTTAGTTGCCTTACATTAAGGAAGTTGTACAATTTGATTTTTTTTTATTGCCTTATATTAAGGATGGATTGTGCTTATATGCTGTTTGGACCGTGATCCCTGATTACAAGTTTCACTGATCGCTCGGTCTCTCAGGAAGTTCGGGACGAACTTTTTGAAAGGCGGGGGGATGTGAAGCATACCTGACTTTGAGTCATCTGCGGTCAGGTTTTGGAAAATGCAAGTTAACGAGTGTTGACTGTTGATTTAGAGTCGTCATAATTCTGCATATAATGTGTTGAATAATTGCATATATCTGTTGTGTATTGTCCCTTTCGGAAGTATGATCGCGTACAATTCATGGTCTTACGTATTTTTGGTAGCAGCGAATGTTCGTAAATCTTGCGAGAATCTTATCGCGAATGGCGATTGCAGACTTACCTTGTCACTTGGATTCTGTCATCCGCCATTGTTTCGGCTAAATTCACACAACTGAGTTGTTGTGAATGTTATTAATAGATCGCTGATGTAATCAGATCTATATCTCGAGTAGTTTTGATCCATTTCTAGCTTAATTTACCGAATAACTTTTGAATCTTCGATCGTTTGACAACTTCAAATCGAGAACTTTCTTGACATTCATTCGGTCCAGCAGTGTTCGGATTTTATCCTTATAGTCAATACGAATTTATTGACCAATCAGCAAGCCGTACGCCTGGACGGTTCTGTTTGATTGGAGGATTGTCTGGACAGATTCGCTCGGTTAACAACCGTGACGAATTGACCAATGAAGCGTCTGATTTCCTGGACGGTCCTTGACAACCGTCCGACCGAAGGTTATAAAAGGCCAGCGATTCCGGCTGGAAATCGACATTCGGTTCCGGTCACCATCAAGGTTGCCAAAGAACAAACTTAGTCTAAGCTCTCTTTCACTTATCAAATAGATTTAACCAGTTCTCAAATCATATTTCATCAATCTATTATTGTTGAAAATGAAGTAAGTAGTCGTATATCGCTATTGAGTTAGTCGCATCTGCATTTAAAGTAGCCAAGCGTAATGACTTTGCACTTTTAGTTGTTATTCCTTGTTTGGGGGGAGGGACCCGAGGAACTTTGAGTTGTAAGTGGTGGGCGCGCGAGGAGATAGACTGAGCAATACAGAGAAATGATAAACGCCAGGCTGTGAGAGCTAGACGGACATAGCTCATTTTTGGGTACTGGGTTCTGGCAGGCAACCCTTCATAGTATTGCTGCAGTTCTCGGCGTTTTGGTACATCAGAGTTACGCTCTGTAGGTGAAGGGAATCGCGTATTTTAACTTTAGTTTAAGCTATTTATTTAGATGGTCGCGTTGATCATACTTCCGAGACTAGTGAGCGAGATGTGAGTGTGCGTGTCTTCGTCTATTCGTCTTTAGATTTATTAAATTTATTCCTTGAACCATATTCGGTGTTGTTAAGTCACTCTACCAAAGTTGTTATGAAGTCCGCTCGGCGCGACCCTGGACGGCAAGTCTAAATAGTGAGTCCATGCTACCCTACCCCCGTATTCCAGGGTCGTTACAGTACATTATGTTTGCTAACCATGCATCTGATGATATATTTTCGGGCAACTTCGGAATCAACACAGAATTCGTCTACACATTAACTTCTTCATTTCCTTCATCATGAATGGTGTGGCAACAATCTTGTGGAATGTACTGGTGACATACGACAAACTAACGATTTCATTGCAGATCTATTTATGTGTCGTTTATATCGTTGCTTTTCAATAAAAGCTTCGTAACTGCAGCTTGTTTTAAGCTGCAGTTACGATGTTTTGTTGAAAAGCGACGACTTGTCATCTATTTTCAGGCAACTTCGGAATCAACACAGAATTCGTCTACACATTAACTTCTTCGTCTCCTTCATCATGAATGGTGTGGCGACAATCTTGTGGAATGTACTGGTGACATACGACAAACTAAAATTTCATTGCAGATCTATTTATGTGTCGTTTATATCGTTGCTTTTCAATAAAAGCTTCGTAACTGCAGCTTGTTTTAAGCTGCAGTTACGAAATTTTTTGCTGAAAAGCGACGACTTGTCATCTATTTTCAGGCAACTTCGGAATCAACACAGAATTCGTCTACACATTAACTTCTTCATTTCCTTCATCATGAACGGTGTGGCGACAATCTTGTGGAATGTTCTGGTTACATACGACAAACTACTAATCAATTGCATATTTATCTGTTTATTTATATCTTCAACAAAAACTTCGTAACTCCAGCTTTTTATTGAAAAGCGAAGATATGTCATCTTTTTTTCAGACAACTTCGAAATCAACAAAAAATTCGTCTACACATGTTTAATGGTGTAGCGCACATATTATTCAATATCCTTGTTATTTTTAAAAGGACTAACTGACCAATTCATTGCAAATTCATCCGTTTATTTATCGTTGATATATCATATATTTTCAGACAACTTCGGAATCAACACAGAATTCGTCTACACATTAACTTCTTCATCTCATTCATCATGAATGGTGTGGCGACAATCTTGTGGAATGTACTGGTTACATACGACAAACTGGCCAATCCGGAGGTTACAGATACGCTTATATATAAAAATCTGGTTTGGTCATTTTAAAATCATAGACGTGTCGGTGTTGTAAGCATTAACATCTACTAAAACAAAAGATGCCGAGTGGCCTAGATGTTGTCACTAACCTTTTATTAATTTATAGAAGTGCTCTAGATATTTGAAAAAGTTACGAGTCAATAATTATATTCATACCCTATACCATTTACTATTTTTGAATCAACATCGTAACCATCTCGTCATATACTTACCACACAATAATTGTTACTAGAACGTTAAGCCTTTCTATTCGATACTTTATACCAAAAGAAGACCTGTTCGTTTTGAATCACTTGTGCGCAGATTTTGAATATGAAAGCAATTTCACTTACGGTAGTAAAGTGCTTGCCAATATTTTCTTTTCGTAAAATGATAATCTTACAGACAGTAGCAGGAAGGCTACTTGCGCACCTACCTTCTGTATGATATTTTGATATTGGCCTACACGCAGTAGGCATCAAACTATTACTGTTGTGCCTATGACAAAGTAGCTAGTATATTTCTCGAATTTTGATATGTAAATATAACCATAATAGTTGTTTTAGTACAGGCACGAGTATTTGATATTATGGTTACAGTAGATCCCTTTAATAATCAAGTCTGGAAAATAACGAAAGTGTTATCTTCTTACCTATTTTATTTCTTATACACCGTTTATCAATCATTACTAATGTTTGTCTTCAAATTGGACTCGTTCGTCTAGAATATTTTAAAACTGTCTCGTCTCTTTATAACTGTTTACTTGTTAAACGTCTAAATAGTCGGAACGAAAATATATGTAGAACTACTTGTCATACGCGTTTGTGTATTCATGTATCTCCATGTTGTTGCTTTTGTTGTTGTCATTCTTTGTATAAATGTAATGTTATAGATATATAAAATAAGCATAGCAATTCCATATTTTGTTTCTCTACAGGCATCCTGCAAGGTGTTGTCGTTTCTCAAGCTTTATTTTACGTCTACGAACTACGTGTGGGTATTTTGTGAGGGGTTTTATTTATACAGGCTTATTGCCAATGCTTTCTCGCCACCAAAGAGACTGCTAGGACTTTACTTAGCAGGATGGGGTAAGATGTATTATGTGTTACTTATTTTCTTTCACTTATGAGTAGCCATGAAAATATAAAAGTAGGCTATTTAGCAAAACGTTTTTATCAAGAATGAATTATTACTCAAGGCAGTCAAATCCCAATGAGATTTGCTGGCGAACGACGTCGTTAACATTCATTACGTATCCGAACCTATTAGTAGGACGTCATAAACATTTGACGATGGAACGTTCCACCGCCGAATATTAACGTCGTCGCTTGATTAATTCCGACGTCGCGTAAAGTTCATTGTAGATGGAATACCTTAATTCTTTATATAATCTAAACATATTAATTTCAGGAATACCATTTTTATACACTATGGCGTATGCTGTTGTGAGACTAACACACGCAAATGAAAGGTACGTAGCATATTTCAATAATTCGTTCGGTTAGTTCTTCGCTGTCTTGATTCGAATTGGACCATGACATTGGAAAAGGTCTTTCTTTAGGCATTCTAGACAACCATGTTTCCATACCACCCTGTACCCAAGTAAAGCCTGATCAGAAACAATACCACGTCAGAACGAATGCTACTAGACATGAAAAAGATAGCAAACAACGTGGTTCTTGGTAAGACTGCGACTATACGCCGACTTATCATGAATCATGATTGCTTTAAATGCATTGAAGGGACATGTTTTCCAGATCCTAGTTTAATCAATGCTGCTATAGGAAATCTGATACATCGCATACAAACACACAACATTTTGCTTTTTCCCGTTTCTAGACTGTATTAATTCTTCGTGTCATTGAACATGGCGTATGGAAATATCAATAGCGTACGAAAAGAGGTTGGTTTGTTCGCAATTTGTCGATGCTTTTCAGCGAAAACCTAGTAAATGCAGATTGTTTTAAGCTGCAGTTTCGAAGTTTTCGTTGAGAATTGACGATATTCACATTCTCTTTCAGTTGCTGGGCCATAAGTCTCGGTGGAATAGAATGGATCATGTACGCCCCAAATTTAGCCTGTCTCGTGGTAAGTTATTCACTCGCACATTTTCTTTATTTTTTACCATGGGTTAGTAGTTTTCTTTGTTTCATTTGTCTACTTTCTTGCTGTTTATGAAACAATAAAGAAACTGTGTTTTAGTTGTTTTTTTTTCTCAACTTTGAAACATACTCATACTGAACATACTGCAATCAATTTTTGTCACAGTAAAAGCGGTGGATATGATAACAAATGCATTTGGCACTTCCTCCACGTTTCTGTGATCTTTTATAGTTGTTTGACATTGCTTTTAAAACCGCATTGTATACATCCGTCATTTTTCGATGACATTGCTAACAATTTATCTCTTTATTTATTTGGCAAATTGTATCACTTATTTAATTGTTCGCGATGTTACAGGCAAACATATTTTTCCTGTCCAACGTGTTAAGAATCTTGTTAACCCAACTTCAAGCACATCCCAACGAACCAAGTAATTTTAGGTAAGCTTTCAATCTATACGTTCTCGAACTATGTCATCTATTGCAAGTTGGCATAGCGATTTATTTATGAAAAAGGTAATAAGAATATGATTCGATGGTATTTCTGCATGAAAAACTACCACGTTATGGCATTTGTTTCATATATATAAATACAGATAGTTTTTTTTCTCATAAAATACGCAAATCAAATAAGCATGCCATGTTAACAAAGATAAATTGACATCAGTAATCAAGTCTTTGTGATGCACATAGTAGAGCTTTGAAGATACTCTGTATAATAATCAAATTTCACCAAGTTAATAACTGATTTCTTTGGTCCAACTCGAAAGGGGTTTCTAACATTTTGGCATGGAATCGGTTATATGAGTAGGTTTCATTTGCACTAGCATTGCAACATTACTTTTTTCATACACCTTGTATTACTACCTCGTCAGTTTTATTGTATCTAGACATGATCTTTCCATTCATGATTTTCTACTGGAATTTTCCCATTTAATTATGTCCCTACTAATGATTTGTTCGATCCAATCATGTTTCATGACATTTATTGCAATCCACGATGACCTTATACTATTTTCTATTTTTAGACGTGCCATAAAAGCTACATTTGTCCTCATTCCGTTGTTTGGTGTTCAGCTTGTTGTTATAATATACAGACTACCGCCCACTGCGCCGGGAGCCATACACAATGAGCGTTTCTCGGAAGTTGTCGCAACAAAATTCACATAACTGTAGCTTGTTTTAAGCAACAGTTACGAGATTTTTGTTGAAAAGCAGCGATATGGTCTATTTTATGCCACTTTTCAACAAAAACCTAGTAACTGCAGCTTGCGTTAAGCTGAAGTTACGAGTCTTTTGTTGAAAAGCAGCCATATTTTTCTATTTTTAGACGTGCCATAAAAGCTACATTTGTCCTCATTCCGTTGTTTGGTGTTCAGCTTGTTGTTATAATATACAGACTACCACCCACCGCGCCGGGAGCCATACACTATGAGTGCTTCTTAGAAGTTGTCGCAACAAAAGTCACATAACTTAGCTTATTTTCAGCTACAGTTACGAGATTTTTGTTGAAAGGCAGCGATATGGTCTATTTTCAGGCCACTTTTCAACAAAAACCTCGTAACTGCAGCTTGTTTTAAGCTGCAGTTACGAGTCTTTTGTTGAAAAGCAGCGATATTTTCTATTTAAGACGTGCCATAAAAGCTACATTTGTCCTCATTCCGTTGTTTGGTGTTCAGCTTGTTGTTATAATATACAGACTACCGCCCACTGCGCCGGGAGCCATACACAATGAACAATTCTTAGAAGTTGTGGCAACAAGTCATATAACTATAGCTTGTTTTAAGCAGCAGTTACGAGATTTTTGTTGCAAAGGAGCGATATGGTCTATTTTAGGCCCGATTCAACAAAAACCTCGTAACTGCAGCTTGTTTAAAGTTGCAGTTACGAGACTTTTGTTGAAAATCAGCGATATTTTCTATTTTTAGACGTGCCATAAAAGCTACATTTGTCCTCATTCCGTTGTTTGGTGTTCAGCTTGTTGTTATAATATACAGACTACCGCCCACTGCGCCGGGAGCCATACATAATGAACAATTCTTAGAAGTTGTCGCAACAAAAGTCATATAACTGTAGCTTGTTTTAAGCGACAGTTACGAGATTTTTGTTGAAAAGCAGCGATATGGTCTATTTTCAGGCCACTTTTCAACAAAAACCTCGTAAATGCAGCTTGTTTTAAGCTGCAGTTACGAGTCTTTTGTTGAAAAGCAGCCATATTTTTCTATTTTTAGACGTGCCATAAAAGCTACATTTGTCCTCATTCCGTTGTTTGGTGTTCAGCTTGTTGTTATAATATACAGACTACCGCCCACTGCGCCGGGAGCCATACACTATGAGCGATTCTTAGAAGTTGTCTCAACAAAAGTCACATAACTGTAGCTTGTTTTAAGCTGCAGTTACGAGATTTTTGTTGAAAAGCAGCGATATAGTCTATTTTCAGGCCACTTTTCAACAAAAACCTCGTAAATGCAGCTTGTTTTAAGCTGCAGTTACGAGTCTTTTGTTGAAAAGCAGCCATATTTTTCTATTTTTAGACGTGCCATAAAAGCTACATTTGTCCTCATTCCGTTGTTTGGTGCCCAGCTTGTTGTTATAATATACATACTACCACCCACTGCGCCGGGAGCCATACACAATAAACAATTCATAGAAGTTGTCTCAACAAAACCTCGCAACTACAGCTTAAAACAAGCTGCAGCAACGAGGTTTTTGTTAAAATGCAGCGATATGATCTATTTTCAGGCTACTTTTCAACAAAAACCTTGTAACTGCAGCTTGTCCTAAGCTGCAGTTACGAGATTTTTATTGAAAGGCGGCCATATTTTTCTATTTTTAGACGTGCCATAAAAGCTACATTTGTCCTCATTCCGTTGTTTGGTGTCCAGCTTGTTGTTATAATATACAGACTGCCGCCCACTGCGCCGGGAGCCATACACTATGAGTGCTTCTTAGAAGTTGTTGCAACAAAAGTCACATAACAGTAGCTTGTTTTAAGCTTCAGTTACGAGATTTTTGTTGAAAAGGAGCGATATGGTCTATTTTCAGGCCAATTTCAACAAAAACCTCGTAACTGCAGCTTAAAACAAGCTGCAGTTACGAGGTTTTTTGTTGAAAGGCGGCCATATTTTTCTATTTTTAGACGTGCCATAAAAGCTACATTTGTCCTCATTTCGTTGTTTGGTGTCCAGCTTGTTGTTATAATATACAGACTACCGCCCACCGCGCCGGGAGCCATACACTATGAACACTTCTCAGAAGTTGTCGCAACAAAAGTCACATAACTGTAGCTTGTTTTAAGCTACAGTTACGAGATTTTTGTTGAAAAGCAGCGATTTGGTCTATTTTCAGGCCACTTTTCAACAAAAACCTCGTAACTGCAGCTTGTTTTAAGCTGCAGTTACGAGGTTTTTTGTTGAAAAGCAGCCATATTTTTCTATTTTTAGACGTGCCATAAAAGCTACATTTGTCCTCATTCCGTTGTTTGGTGTCCAGCTTGTTGTTATAATATACAGACTACCGCCCACTGCGCCGGGAGCCATACACTACGAGCGATTCTCGGAAGTTGTCTCAAATTCTCAGGTATGGTGGCTTAACCCTTCCGCAATCTTTTCCAGTCAAGCACAAACGAAAAACATGACAATGTTTGTATCACAATTTATTTTATCCTGATTTCTAAATGTTTTCTAGGTCTATACACATACATGTATTACACATGCATTGTTTGGTAACATTGATTTCGTCAACTACTTTAAATTTGGAGAAAACTTTAATTTCCCTGGCCTAGAATGTATTTTTAAGGTAGTTGTAGTTTCACAGATATTGAGTATTCTACACTAATGTGACTTATACAATAAAATCCTTGCTAGTTCAGTATTTTTGCACTTAACCCATTCCCAAACAAGACCTAGTTTGACGTCCCTAAAGTTAAGGTTTTGGAAAACATTGAGACAAAAGAAGAAAATGCTGATGATCAGCATTTTCTCCTTTTGTCTCAATATTTTCTGTGCTATATTGTACACTTATTTTACCTTTATCAACATCAATTTTGTCGTAATCAGCAGTTTTACTTGGGACCACCCTGAAATTTGCCGTTTTGGAAAGGGTTAAATGTATTCCATCTATCATAAGTTACTAAACACTTCGTTAGACGAAGGCATCCCTTGTCATTTGTTGTTGCCACGGATGACCCCCGAAGTTGCACACGGCAGACATGGGGTTGATTACTTGAAAAGTAATCGATTAAATTAATGATTAATTCACCCTTGATTATTAATCGATTAAATTACTTTCACTGAAAAATATCTCAGTAATTGATTATTAATCATTAATTTGGGGGTAAGTAATCGATTATTACATGTAATCATTAATCACGGAAAAAAGCTTTCGCGTAACAAAAAAATTAACAGTTGAAATGGGCAAATAGCATTTCATTATCTTCAAATACATAATCTGAACAGAATCACAAAATGTGAAATATCTTTACTAATGAAATTACATTTCTTTTAAAATGTCATGGAACAGACCAGTTTCGTTATATATAGATGTTCGATATTTGTAGACAGACTATTTCAGTCAAGATGAACGGCATGCTAAAAAGGTCTTTACCAGATGTTATGGTAAGAAGAATTGAAGAGATCTTTTTGATAAAGTTGGATGAAAATTGTTGGATAATGAAGTTTGTAATTGATATATTTATTTTTCCCGAATGCTGTAATAAACCATCACAAATGATGATGATGAACATGGAATGTATGCATACATATCAGACCATGTTGAAGCCATTGGAACAATGATTAGACCATGGTGACTATTTTACAGAGAAACAGTTGATAAAGGCATTTTCTCCTTTTGCCTTAATGTTATCTAGAACATTTCATATTAAGAATTACAAATTTACAAACTTAAAATGGAAATTCTTAAGTAAAGAGAAAAGATACTAGTCATCAGATTAATGTACACCTAGTATGATGTATTAGCATTTATAATGATAATCTAATAATTCATATCATCAAATTTGATTCTACTTTTTGCCCAAAGTTAGTACTAAACATTTTTTTAATAAATTATGCCTATAAATGATAAAAGAAAAAAAATTATCAACTTATCTATTTTCTTAATAATGAATCATTACATTATTTATGTACTTTTGTTATTTAGTTTAACATGTTCATAATATGATTGCATTTTAAGGAAAAATTTACTAATGAAATATATTAAGGTTTGTTCAGCATTTTCCAACCAGTTTCAACTTCCCAAAATGTGTGAAATTTCAATGACAGGTGTAAGAATAACACTAGGTGGCCTATGGGCATAGACTGCTTTGTATAGGTGTGAACAGGTAAATGGTGTAACTTACAAGTGAATCTTATTTTGCTGTTGATCATTTATACATCCAAAATAATAAAAAAAAAGTAATCATAAAGTAATCATGATTAATGCCATTTTTTCATCAGTAATTGATTAAATTATTAATCAAATAATCAGAGAAAAGCTAATTACTTGATTAATTCATGATTATTGGCGTTTGTTAATCGATTAATAATCGATTAAATTACTGATTATGATTACCCCATGTCTGGCACACGGGTATACAATTGTCAATTGTCGTTGCCACGGATGATCCCCGAAGTTGCACACGGGTATACAATTGTCAATTGTCGTTGCCACGGATGACCCCCGAAGTTGCACACGGGTATACAATTGTCAATTGTCGTTGCCACTGATGACCCCCTGAAGTTGCACGCGGATATACAATTGTCAATTGTCGTTGCCACGGATGACCCCCGAAGTTGCACACGGGTATACAATTGTCAATTTTCGTTGCCACGGATGACGCAAGAACTTGCACGAAGTGTTGGGTATCAAGTGATCGATGGAACAGCTTAAATGCAATTGACGTGTCTAACTTTGTCTATGGCGCGCATATAAGGTCTAAAGTCAATGTAGCGCTAGACCTATAATTAAAATAGGGGTAGACCGCTAAAAATAGCGGTCTACCCTTATATATATTTAGCGGTCTACCGATAAAAATATCGGTCTACCCATATAATAAGGGTAGATCGCTATTTCAATTAACGGTCTAGCGATAAATTACCGGTAGACCGATAATTATTTTTGACCCTTCTGCTCGAAATCTCATTAGCCAATCAAATGGCTCGTTACATTCTCAACACACCGGGAAAATCAACGACCGTATAGTAAGCCTACAAGCTCTGTGATTGGCTATCGAAAAAAAAATAGGGGTCTACCGATAAAAATAGCGGTCTACCGGTAATTTTATCGCTAGACCGTTAATTGAAATAGCGGTCTACCATTATTATATGGGTAGACCGATATTTTTAGCGGTCTACCCCTATTCTAATTATTATAGGTCTAGCGCTATATTGACTTTAGACCCTTTTCGCGCGCCATATTTGTCTGTTCATTTATTTTCAGGGTTTTGTTGTGGCCCTAATATACTGCTTGTGCAATAGCGAGGTAAGATTACTATTTGTAACAAAATTGATATGACACTTCTTATGACGGTGTATAATCACGTGACTCAGAATTTCCGATAATCTTCAATATCTTTTTAATACTTGACCAATTTGAATTCTGTTTGAAGCAGAGAAGGTGGGGAAATGCCAGGAATAAGCTGTACGTGTTGGATTTTTAAAAAATCAACTGATAAAAAAGTTATTTAAGATAAACCAAACTTTTGGTTTATCTTCAATAACTTTTTTATCAGTTGATTTTTCGAAAATCAACCACGTCCATCTAATGTGTGACGTCTGTCCACATTCTCTGCTTCAAACCGAATTCAAATCAGTCGCATATTGACAAAATTATTGAAGATTTTCTGAAAATATTGTATCACGTGATTATCCACCGTGCTGATGATGACCGAGGAGAAGTTCCTGTTTAACGATTTGTGATGCAGAACTGGAATATGAACGCTCATTTTCACGTTTAACATTAACAGTCATAGTCTTTGATCATTTGAAGTCAAATAAAATGTGATGCTTTTGATACGACAACTGTGTAAAGAGTATCAAGAATAGAGACGGATTATCTCCCTTGCATTACATATAAGCCTATAGTATCGAATCAATATCATGCTAAAAATAGACCAGTTTTACCTGTATGCATCGATAAATCGACGGTGTTTATGTAATATGTCGTAACTGAAGCTTTGATCAAGCTGTAGTTACAAGTTTTTAGACTTACGACGATGAAATAAGGTATTCTATTTTAATTTGTCCGAAATAACGTTACGGATTACTTATCAAATTCGATCCCTTGTTTCATGACAGTTATAATATAGTTACTTTTACTGATTTTTATGTCATTCAAAATCATTTCGATTACTTTCCTCACATAAATGTTTATTTGATAACAATATCTATACCGTGTCGTGAATATAGATGCCATGCGAAAGGTGTCTAACTTGCAGGGCATTCAAGAATATAGAATTATCTTGTATTTGTTTAAGGTATATGGCCCATCATTAAAAACACCACTTTCTAGCCATGGGACATGCATCAAATTACACACACTTGTGAATACTCTTCAAATAAGTTGATTCATCGTGCCGGTTTTCAAGATTATGCTTCAAGAAGAAAATAATTAACAAATATCTTTTTACTCTATATTCATATGCAAGGGAGGTAATTTATAACGTTTTTGTAAAATATTTCTATAATTGTGCATTAATTCAAAATTCTAAACCGTTCAAAATGCTAATGTTTGTATTTGGAACGGAAATATAACACAGTTTATGATTTACTAACACTTTTCAAATTTCGCCTCTGGATCTTTGGTGCTAATGATGGGTTGTAGATCTATACGTTAACACCAGAAACACATGTATCAGTGACCATTGTTGTAATTTCTTGATTATATCTTGACAATAGGGATAGAAGCACCGACATTTAAAAACATATTTTTATTTAGTGGAATTATCCGAATTCCCTCCCAATTTCAGGTTATTGCACAATTAAAGCGTTCAGTACGACACGTCCGTTTTGACCGACCACCCAGTTTCAGAAAGTTTACGACAACAATGATTCTCAACTTTAACAATTCTATATCTCGGAGGTCCACGGATCATGGCGAGATGTCAAGAAGACATATCCTAGGCATTTACTATTACAATTCTGTCACAATTGGGAACAATTTAACAAGTTGACCGTGACGTAATTTAGGACAAGCAATGGTATTTCTGTAGGTGTTGTTATAAAATCTCGTAACTACGGCTTGAGGTAGGCCTAAACCAAGTCTATTTTAAGAACAAAATCCATGGCTATTCCGTCTCAATTTCAGGTTATTGCACAATTAAAGCGTTCAGTACGACACGTCCGTTTTGACCGACCACCCAGTTCCAGAAAGTTTACGGCAACAATGATTCTCAACTTCAACAATTCTATATCTCGGAGATCCACGGATCACGGCGAGATGTCACGACGACATAGTATAGAGCCCTGTCTCAAAACGGAACTCACGTCGGAAACGATCCAGTCTAGGTTGTGAACGTCTACTTCCGGTCGCCATATTTATAAACATCAGTGTGTAAGACAATTCGTTGGATATTTTGATTGCCGGGTTACAAGTCGTAACGCTGCATAAGTTGAGAACTCTTAAGAAAAAGTAGTAAAACATGGTTTGCATTCTACATTAAAGTGGTGGGTTCAAGTGAAAAGCATGAAAGACGTGTATTTATTTAAACATAGAACAAAAATTAGTCATGTTTATTAAAGACAAAGCTGGTGGATATAAAGCCGGATTAGACAAGAATGGTTTTGGAAAGAAATACGATTAAATTATAGAACAAAATGATAGTACAAGGCACTGTTGCTTGTGGAAGCTTACTCTCCATTGCCGAGCTCTATTGATTAACCATCAAATATGACCTCTGCAGTTTTCGGTACGCCAACAGCCTATTTGGTCGTCATAATCTAATTTTAGCACACCATTTGAATTATCGAATCAAAATCATTCAGCTTTATCTTGCATGATCATTACGTATACATTACGTCGCTTCTATTCTTGGTTGAAGCCGGTAACATTTGAATTATCGAATCAAAATCATTCAGTTTGATCTGGTTTGATTACGTATACATTACGTCGCTTCTATTTTTGGCTGAAGCCGGTAATTTGAAGCGTCAGCCAATGAAAGTTTGTATCAGCTTTTTTAATTGTTTTGTTGTGTATAGCCAACGATTGGATACTGAAATCCCGCCAAAGCCCCGAGATTAAACGTGAAATGACCACACGAGAACAGAGCTCATTCTATCGAAATGGAATGTAGAGATAATGTGCTCTGTTCATAAGAGAGTAGTGGAAGCTGTGTCGCGGATTCTTTGAACAATTTCTTTTACTAGATGTAACATTTATTTGCTAAACGTGCCATATCATATGTTCAAACTTAAGATCTGGAAAAGTCCATGATGGTATTTAAGACCAATATAGATCAGGCTAGCATGTACGTGCTTCCCCACATTTTGATCAAGATCCATATCGTTCTTTTATAGTTTCGTCGTTACCAGAAGAAACTGTAAAGGAACAGTAACACGTTGGTAAATTACATGACTCAGAATTGCTGAATTTCACCAATATTTGTGTTAATACTTGACCAATTTGAATTCGGTTTGAAGCAGAGAAGGTGGGAAAATATCAGGAATAAGCTCGATATTATGGATTTCGTAAAAGTCTACTGATAAAAACGTTATTGAAGATCAACCAAATTTTTGGTTGATCTTCAATAACTTTTTATCAGCAGGATTTTAAAAATCCACCACGTCTACTAGTATCTAATGCGTGACGTCTGTCCAACTTCTTTGCTTCAAACGGAATTCAACTTGGTCACGTATTAATAAGACTGTTGAAGATTTTCTGAAATTGTTGTATCACGTAATTATCCACCGTGAGTAAATTGTTTGTCAGTGTTTGAGTCTCGAAGGACTCCAACTGATCAATGGCGGTCTCAAATGCTCTAGGAACCCCTTTCTGTGTTCAGATGTGTAGTACCGAGTAATCTATTCTTGTGAATTGGCCCTTTTCAAAACAAGGCCTACTTTTGACACCTCAAACAAAAAATACTTTTGAAATATAGACACATATGAAGGAAATACTTATGCCCATTTCTTCTTTCGTCTCAATATTTTAGTGCGACATTGTACACCAAACCTATCTCTCTATCACAATCAATTTTGTCGAGTGCTGAAACTTTCAATCTTGAATAGTCTAAACTTTGTTCTGAGAAAGGGTCAAAATGACTTGTATTAAATCGCTGCTCTTCAACGAAAGCCTCGTATCCGCAGCTTGTTTTAAGCTGCAGATACGAGGTTTTCGTAGAAAAGCGACGATTTGTTGTATTGAAATGTATATATCTATATATCTGTCCATGACACAATTTGTAAATAATCATCATAATTATTTGATAAGAAAGGACTACATGTCCATTCATAGAAACCCATCTATATTTTGTAAGATACAGAATTCAGCATTAAAACGATGTTCACCCTAAATTTGCGTGTGTGCTTGCCTATGAGATGGGATCTTGGAAGGTGGAGTTTATCATATTTGAGACAACCAGAATCATGATTAGGGACAATATTCACCAACAATTCTAAATTGTTTGTCTAATTCTAAATTACAATTACAATTCATCTGATTGGATGAGACGTATGTCTCAGCCAATCAGATTTATTGTTATGTTATAATTCAAAAGTCATGTCAGGGAATAAAACCTGTTGGTGAATACCGCACAGACTGTGTTTACACACAGTCTGATTAAGATCCATGCTAATCTCAAATAGGGTAATCGTGGCCTTTTGCACCGTTAAGATGGCATTATGATCAGTATTCGGACAGCACAAATGTACAGGCTGATCTGGAAACATGGTATCCTAAAATGTCATCAGAACCACTGTTCCAGATCCCGGCTCTTATCCATATGTCCAATCGCAATAGTCTCTTTCTAACCCATTCCCAATTATTGACGCTTTTTTGGCGTCCATCAAGAAAAGGGATTGGGAAAATAGTGTGGAAAAAAAGAAATTGCTTGTTACAAGCAATTTCTTCATTATCCACAATATTTTCTAGCCCAAAATGCAAAGATTTTTAAAATTTCACCAATTTGACATTGTCGTCTGCAACACGTTTCAGATTGGAACAGTTCAAAATTTTGCCGTCTGCAAGTGGTTTTATTGTGTGATGATCCGCACAAATGTTCCAATTCGACCGAGCACATCTGGTAGAAGCAACTTACGTATAGAGCAAAGCATGTACGTATCGCTGCTTTTCAACACAAACCTTGTAACTGCAGCTTGTTTTAGGCTGCAGTTAAAGGGACATTTCATTCCCATTTCAATTTTTTAAAGTATGTCTTGGTGCCAAAATTGGTTATTCTAATGAGTATAAATACTATTAGTTTTTTTAAGTTGTTGCTGATAAGCGAGAAACACGCATTTAAAGTTGAGACAGAATCGATAAATTCCATTTTAATCCGAACTGTTGTCCACAACAATTTGTTTAATTTAAGCACAAAAATATATATTTCTCGTAAACAGCGCAATATTTTGGCTTGAAATTTTCAGAATTTTCATAAGGAAATATGCTCTTTCAGATAATAAATGTAAAAAAAATATACTGAGAGGCAAAATTAAGTATACACCCTAGTTCTTTCACATTCTTGGAGAAACCGATTAATAGATTATGTACGATTTTTAAACGCCGCCGAAGGTATTCGTCTATTGATGTCACCTTCTCAGTCTATCCGTCCATCTACCTTTTCTTTCGGTGCGACGGCTTTTTCATAGCATACAGCGTCATCGAAAAAGGGAACTTAATCGCTTAATTAATGCAAGCATATACGTTGACACTTCCCCTACATTTTTGAACAGATTTTGATGGAATTTTCACAGAAGAAGTCTAATCAGCTATGACTATGCATACATTGTTAGCGCTTCTCCATATTACGATGCGTCATGACAAAATGGGACTTGGTGCAAACGGGTTATCTGACATAACTCCTTCTAAATCTATTTACGCATTTTGATAAAATCTGCGTAGAATGTTCCCAGTCACCTGACTAAGTGAATATAGAGTCACGTTTCTTTCATTATTATGCTGTGTCATAGAATAATGGGTCTTAATGAAAAAAGTGGCATATTGATTGATTTCTACCAGCCACCGAGAATTGGGTTAGAATGTTAGAGAAAATTTAACGTTGTGATTTGTTGTGATAAAGATTAGAGACACCAAATACGGATTAACGACAATATTTGATGCTCCGCTAAGTCGCACGTGCAAAGTTTGCTAAATCGGCATGTAGCAGGGGTATGGGTAGTCAAAGCAATTTCAGGTGAAATTTATCAATACTGTATTATTGGTTTTGGGGTAAAAATGAAAAATCCAAAATTTTGAATCGATATGATGGAAATTAAGAGAGATATGTAATGACAAAAAGTGTATACTTTCTTTTGCCTCTCAGTATATATAACAAAAAATTCTGAAATGTCACTTTAAGAGTTTTTCGTTTAAAAAAAATCAGCGATAAGCTAGCTACCCGAATTGATACTAATTAGGCATTAATCTTATCATCGTTTTCAACAAAAATCCCATTACTGCAACTTCTTTATGAGGTTTTTGTCGAAAAGCGACAATATAACGTCATTGTCTGTTTTGCCTTTCTAAACAGATCGTTAAAAATAAACATTCGCCGATCTCATTCCTTGCCAGTGTACTAAGCTTGTGACACGTACAAACATATTCCATCTAATAATAAAAAATCAAATGAATCATTATTCATATCATTATTTACAACCAGTATTTATAAACATTACACAATTTATAACCCAAACAGCACATGAAAAATGAGTAAATTATGTGTGATAATGTGAAAAACATAAAACCATTTTATCGAAATAAACAGGCACATGTAAAGCGTTTATAGTTTTGAAGAAAACTGGTATGTCTTAAGGAAATAATATAACACTTGAAATGCATTAGAATTGCTTAAAAAAGAAAAAAATGATAGATCTATTTGATTTAAAAAATGTATTTAAAAAAAAACACTGTCAACGAACGGATTTGTAAGAAATGGGACTGCAAAAACACTTTTCAACTACTTGAATTTTATGGTCAATGATTTCTTTACATCGCTACTTTATTGAAAAATGGTTTATGCGCAAGTATAAAAGGACACAAGACAGATCGACAGAGAAGCAGTTAACTAAAGAAATATGAATAGAAAGCCTCTTAAACAAGACAAATGCATTGCCGTTTAACTTGTTTCACGCATAGCATGTACTACTTATATGGCCTATAACTTGACACCCGTGTTAAGCGTACGTGTATAACCATTCTCATGCAAAGGTGCCAATTGATGTTATCAACGTTTCAATATAGATACATACATGTATATCCACACATCCGTATTTATATTTGATCGAAATTAGTTCCACCTATGTCAGGAACTTGTTGCTAAAAAGAGAACGGAAAAGAAAAAAACGCCAAACTGCAATCGGATATAGCCCATAGCATCGCGTAGGCTTGTATTGATGTTCAAATGTTGGCAGCATCGATTAGCCATTTTACAAGCTAATGGGTCTACATTATATTTACGGTGTACACGGGTATCATAGTCTATCAAGTCATGTAACCACTGCGTTTTATGTGACTTGAGCTTTAAATAACGCCACTGTACAACTCGATTTGCATGCATTGATAATGAAGATAATAAATTAGTGCAATCCTAACTGCATATCATTGATACATAGCTCGAGCTCGGACATCCTGCGTGCACAAATCCGTCACTCTTACACAAGTCTAAACGATCAACGCCTCCTTCACAAGTTACATTCGTCAGCCATTGGCTGTTTACAAGATTATCGTCCTTGACCGGGTCTGCAGCGCCCTCCCGGAAACCCAATTGTCTACAAACAACATCCGTTTCCGGTCTACCCCAGCCATCATAACAAACAGGTCGCCAGGCGTTCTCGTGGTAGATTTCTAGTTTACCGGTGTGGCGGGATAGCTCGATGTCGTCTTCGTTGGGTTCCAGTCTTATCATATGATCTGTAAAAGGAATTTTACACAACTGTTTAAAGGGACATTACATTCCAATTGCATTTTTAAAGTATGTCTTGATGCAAATATTGGTTATTCTTATGCGTATAAATGCTATCAGTTTCTTGAAGTTGTTGTTTATAAGCGAAAAATACACATTCAAAGTTGAGACAGAAATGACAAATTCGATACATGCATCTGAACTGTTGTTGACATCAATTTGTTAAATTTTAGCACACAATATATATTTCTCGTAAATGGCGAAATATATATATTGGCTTAAATTATTTAGTATTTTCATAAGAAAATATGCTCTTTTAGATAAAAAATAAAAGTAAAATTCACGAAAAAAAAGTGAAATGTCACTTTTATCGTCGAATGTGTTGCCTTTGTTAATAAGACGTATCAACACCAAACGTTTGAATAGTAACAAATACCCGAATGCAATTCAACTTACTTTACCGTACAGCATAAAACTTTAATTTGTCCCAGAACTTTCTATTTGCTCCCTTGTAACAATGACTGACCAAAGATTTTGAAGTGAACGTATTCGTATTTAGGCCATGAAACAACTTTAATACCTATTAGCCAAACAAATAAACTTACCACACACAACCCCGACATCGTTCACGTGACTGTACGCTTGGGGTTCAATAACATGGCGTACAGCGGAACACCATCTTGTCCGGAGACACGTGACATTGAGGTTCCAGAACACTCCACTTCCAGGACCAAAAGCGCCACTTCCGGCGGCGTTTCCACCGAGGTATCCCAGTCTTCTACAAATGTAGGAAGCTTCCACGTGAGTTATCGGTCCTGGAATAGTTCCCCATTGACCCTTGTAGTATATTTCGACTCTTCCTTCTTTATCGCTACTGCCGTTTAGCAATGCAATATAGGGCTCTGAAATAATAATGGATTTGAACCTAGATATTAAAACGGTCCCTTATTAGAGAAAATCATGTCTCGAGATCAGCATGTAGGCCCTACCTAAGTCGAAATCAGCCTGTACCTAAATACAGTCTGAGCAGGATTCATGCTACTCTCATTAAGTTAATACAAGTTTCAAAGGAACCATTTGAAAACAGCAATGATCCTGATCAGACTGCGTGTGCACTAACTGATCTAAAATACCGTTTAGTACCTAATTCAAGATCCCTAACCATTTGTAAGAAAATGCAATTATGTGTGTAAGCTGATCGAAACAAAATCTTGTACTAGATTTTGTACGAAAAGCTTTGAATGTGCCAGATGAAGAATTACTATGAACTGATAATAATTTTTTACAGTGAAAAGTGTGAGAAATAGGTCTGTGTGATAAAGCGTAAATAATTCTCTCCACACTTCCTGGTGATAAGCCACTTGCCACTGTTATGGCTTGATGGAGGGATCAATTTTAACACCAGTCCTGAACCTGGCTTATCTAGCTTATATCTGCCTTTGTTAGTTTTCCATTAGCTTTATTATCCCTTTACGCTACGAGTACGAGTAATTGCTAGCAGTTGCGAGTACTTGCGATAATTATGTCAGTGTTTTGAACGTTTTGTTGTACGATTTAAGGTTTACAGACCCTGAAAAAAATCACCACTTTCTAGCCATACGAAATGCATCAAATCAAACACACTTGTAAATACACTTCAAATAAGTTGATTCATCGTGCCAGATTTCAGGATTATGCTTCAGGAAGAAAATAATTTACAAATATCATTTTACTCTATATTCATATGCAAGGGAGGTAATTTTTGACATTTTTGTCAAATATTTCCATAAGTATGCATTTATTCAAAATTCTAAACCGTTCAAAATACTTATATTTGTATTTGGAATGGAAATATAACACAGTTTAGGAACTTATGGCACTTTTCAAATTTCGAATCTGGGTCTTTGGTGCTTTTGAGAGTTTGGCTACCTTAATAAAACATGTCAAAATGTATACTTTTGTAATTTGACAACTTCAATGAATGGTAATTAAACTTGAAATCGTCAACTCAATAGCAAAGTAAAGTAGATGTTACTGCACATCAGCTTTGCCTTCTTTTCAATTTCTTTTTAATTGATGACTTTAAAAATAGGTATTTTGGTAATAGGGGTATTGATATTTTTTCAACATTTTTGATAGTTTTGACTTCATGTTATTCATGTAAAAGAGTGAAAGAACACCCATAAACAATATTTTAGCATACCATAATGTAAAACAGTCATTGACCTATTTACCTAATTTTTCAATTATGTTTTATCTTATTATTCCAAGAACCTTGAAAAATGTCCATATTTCTTGCTTAGCTAAGCACACTTGATCCTTGGTCTTATTAGTTTGCAGATGAGCCAATATTTATTTTCGTGGAAATCTGACAAAAAAAAATCAATTTTTATTTTCGATTTCTTCTATGATCTTTTGGTTCAGGATGAAAGTACTACATTTAAAGTAATGAGTAACGTTAACAGGAACGTTCTAATACACATGGAAATACTCGAGATCGTCTTTCATAAATCTATTGTCTTAATAAAATGTCCTCGCTGTAACAACAACACTTTCTTCCAGAAATTCGATTCGCAAGCTTTAAGTTCATTTCAAAGTATGTTTTTTTAAGGATAAGAAGCCAGACTGAAGAATTAATGTTCAAGTTGATTTCCAAAAATAATTTGTTTGACTTTTTTTCAATTTTGTATTGCATTTTCATAATTCAATTGATAATTCTGTCTGTTTTAATGTAATAAAGCTTCTATCCAAGAAAAAATAACTGCACATATACTTAAGACACTAGGAAATGTTATTCTCTTTGTATTTCAAACACAATAAAGTTAGCGAAACGCCTTTTTGTGAAATAATTTGCTGAAAATGCATCGTTACATCGAGGACATATTAGTTATTGCAAGGACAATGTACGCTATTTTAGGACTTAAACAAAAAACATTAATTTCACCCTTTTATTTAAACTTCAAATAATTGGGTTAAAAAATAACAAATTTTACCATCAAAACACATCATTTTTATTGAACCATTCTGTAATTTGTATCAAGATAAAACCTTTGTTATTGGAATGACATTTACTATTACTGCGAGGACTTATATTTAATCTTATTTCCATTTCCTTCACTTTAATGACTGAAATATGGTCATTATGTATCAAAATCAATACAAATGTAAAATATATAAAAATTTAAATGTAAAAGTTTCTTTGTTAAACGCTTTCAAAAAACGTTAAAATTTGATGATAGGTTACAACTTCTGATCAAGTAAAATCGATTACCTCGGCTACTCAGATTCACCCATTATTCTCTACCAACCCGACCTCTACAGTCTATTTGATCGAGTGAACAGATGAAGCACAGATCGAGTTGATCGAGATGTGGTTAGGAGCCACTTGAGCAAAAGTCTATGTGATCGATATAAAGATGTTAATCCGATCACACCCGATCTCCAGATTTGGTTGATTCCTGATCTGCTCAATCGCCTACCCGATCAATACACGATCGCATATCAATCAATTTTGTACCCAGTCTTACACGAATATTTTTGACAGTTAAAAAATCTAGAAAGATAGTTCGATTACCAAGACCATTCCCGATCACAAATGGCGATCGAGTTCGATCGGTACTCGATCGCTAGATTCGGCTTTATCGAGTTGATTTGATAGGTAGTGGGAACCTAGCATAGATTATACAACTTGAAAGCTGTTGGAGACTACAAATATAAAGTTATGAACATTTATCTCTTGTACAATATAGATGAATGAATATCAAGGTAAACGGAGTCAAAGCTGATAATTAGCATTTACTTCTCTTACCTTAGTGTTGTCGCAAGAAATTTCTAAATGAGGAAGTCAAAACCAAGTCTTCATTGAGAAAAATGTGAAGACGTGAAGAAAGTTAACCAATTACAAATATGACGAAAAAGAAATAATACGGATTTTTTTAAAAAAACTTTTCGTCAAACCGTAAATACCACATTATGAAAATGCGAACAGTAGAAAACATTCAATGTATAGCAAATCGTTTATGAGGAGGGCACAGTTTGAGTTCGATCCTTTTCGTAAGTCGCAGATGATTTCTTGTTGTTGTTGTTGTTATTATTATTATTATTATTGTTGTTGTTGTTGTTGTTGTTGTTGTTGTTGTTGTTGTTGTTGTTGTTGTTGTTGTTGTTGTTGTTGTTGTTGTTCTTCTTCTTCTTCTTCTTCTTCTTCTTCTTCTTCTTCTTCTTCTTCTTCTTCTTCTTCTTCTTCTTCTTCTTCTTCTTCTTCTTCTTCTTCTTTTGTAAGATGGCTCACATAATGTAATTGCACGATTGTAAATCGTTTCAAGTGTTCTGATGGTCCCAAAAACAAAACAAAACAATGAGAAATAAATTTATTTGAAAACGTTTTACTTTTAATTTCTTCACAGTTAGAAACTCATTAAATCTTTTTATTCGGGATGAAATACTGTGATTGCAAGATTACATGCACAATTCGACTCAATACATGTAAATCGCCTTGAAAATTAAAAAAAGAAAATCCGCTTGTCTTTTCACAGCACTCCCATAGCATCAGGAACTCCTTTACCATGAGCACTCTCAAAAAATGACCAAGTAACATCTTCGAAGCTAATGAAACATAGATACACAGATTCATATATCAAAAAAAAATAGTGTATAATGTCTCTTCAATATTGGGGAAATGTCATTTAAGTAACGATCGTTTAGAATTAATGTTGTCAATTAATCTAGAATTATATCCTTCATACAACATTCCAAGGTGATTGACGAAAGATCTCAATTAGACTCGGGATAAAGTTTATTCATTTGGGACACAAAGAATCCATAAATGTACAAGGAGTCCTTGCAATAACGCTTCCAAGTCCGCTCCGTAACACCTGATCAGTATACATGTTTGGCGACAGTAATTATATTCTTTTCAGTTGAAATACTTCGCTTTCCTGTTATAGTTTAAGACAATAATTCGTAAAGGCCTTAGCCACTTTGATAACAAGTTCATATTTCACAAAAAAACTAATTTTGTCATTGCGATAACAATTTTTGTACTCCCAGTAACAAAACTGTCTTTATTGCGAGGGCCGTTATTGCGAGGAAATCCGCGACCCTTCTCTTCAAATTGCACACAGGAATAATTAGAGAGAAAATATGTTGCATGCTGAAAACGATATGCTTCTACATCTGAATAAGTAAATCTATCCTTTTTAAGATCTGAGCAACATAGTCTAGTTAATCGCTTTGTATAGAAAACGAAAAATCAAGTCTACGCAGCCAACGGCCCATCTAATTTGCCTCGCAACTTCGAAACCAGGTATTGCTTTGACTTCATTTAAACATCATGACTTTGATGAGTGTTTCCATCTCCGTTTGGATTGTATTTAAAGAAAATCTATCCAAAAAGAGTTTGATTACGCACATGTAAGTTATTGCGAGGACATTTCGTATAAAAAATCCAGGGACAGACATATATGGCAAAAAATCTTCGTCGTATTTATATTTTCTCAAAAGGGGCTGACACTATTTATAATTTAAGATATAAAACATTAATGAAATGAAGAAAAATCCGATTTGTTCCGATTATTTTATAAAAGAAATCATGTTGGAAATTTAAAATTATGCCCGGGGACAAGAGAAAATGGACATTTTCCGGTACAAAAGTGCAATATTTTCAGAAATATTCCATCTGTGAGGCCCAGTGAAGTGTCTCTTTTGTTGGTATTGATGGTCGTTACACGATGTACCTAAAAGAACATGTTTATGAAAAGTCATTTCTGAGAAAATGAGCCAGGACAGCGATTTCCACGAAATAAAATATTGGCTCAGATACTTCCGTTCATTTTTATTGTTGTTCTTAATACACTAATTTGTGTGTAATTTGGTTTGATCTGTTTGTTTGTTTATTTATTTATTTATTGTGTTTGTTTGTTTGTTTCGATTTAAAATCTGAAATACTTGGTAAGCTGGTAAGTGTATTTGATGATTTGCTCAATATCATAGCACGTGCATATAAAGCTACACTGCGGAATGCGGAAGGGTGCAATTTATTGTTGATTCTGTGAGACATTGATGATGCAAGATTGCACAAAAATGCTTTGTTATAGCGCTTCGTTATCTGCTTTGTAAGACAACACAAGTGTTTTCCATGTTTTTGTATCTTAATGAAGGGTAAATGTTTAGGTAACCAGACGTGAAGAATCCCAAAAACAAGATTTAATTAAGTTGTCTTCATTTCAGAGTGATTCATGCTTGAAAAAGTGGTCGAATTACTTCTTTATCTAATTTCAGAATTTCAAAAGGTAAGATGTCGTTTGCGACACTTATGCTGAGTCAGCATTTTATTAAATAAAAAGTTAGGTTGTTGTTTATCCGATCTCTACGGATAATCAACGAAGAGGAAAATCTCCGATGTTTCTCCTGCCGAATAATTACGACGTTTCCCGAAAAATGCCGACGTCGTTTGAATAATCTCTATTACGAATATTCTACCTTAAATAATATCCTAAAGCTAAAGGCTTTTAAAACAAATAGAGAACGGGTACCATAAATACTCTTGACCAGCGTTTTCTTCGTTGTTTCTATGCATTATTCTGTGGTTTCTGTCTCAGATCACATATTTTCAGTAATGTCTTAATAACTGTATCATAGACTTTTACCAGACTTTACTCTCTTAAGAACAGAGCACATTCTCTCTTCATTCTATTATGATAGAATGATGGTCATATTTGATGGTTAAATCAATAGACCTCGGCTCTGGAGAGTAACCAGACTTGTGTATCCCTTCTAAAACAAAACGATTTTAAAGATATGGAATTGGAGCAAGATCAATGTTTAGGAAAGGTAAAGGGGGTACTTATGCATACCTGGTTCCCCAAGTAAATTTGTCAACGCCGGGATGAGTCTGTTAAGCTTGACATTGGTACCATGCACAAATTCCATCATGTCCGCCATTATGAAACTCTGATTTGTCAGATCTGGGCGACCAGTAACTTCCGGTTGTTGTTTACCGCATTTTTGTTTTGATCGTTCTGCATTTTCGTCTTCAATGACCTCTTTCAAATTCCGTATCATTTTGTTAAGATTGTTCTGTGATTTAATTAGTTCAGAAGTTAAAACTTTGTTTGGCGTAAAAACTGATGAAGATTGGACTTGTTGTTTTGTGGACATTTCTTCGGTCGTTGCGACCAAATCATTCGTTAATTTCAATGTCTTGTTAACCTGACTTTCAACGAATCTCATATTATGGAATAAATATGGTATCCATCCTGTATTTGAAGCAATTGCTTCGGTTAGTTGATAAATCCAGTCTGTTCTATTCATTAAATCCTTTATGTACTCATTTGCACCAATTTTGGGGTCATCGCGAGCAAAGTTCTCAAGCTTCTTAAAAACGTGGTTATTCAAAGTGGGCTCTTGACTTTTATGTAACCTATCGATCTCCCCCTCCAGTCTACTTATGCTGAGTTGCATAGCTGACGTGCTTGTGGTCGCTAGATCGGTCAAAAGTTCGATTATTTGTGTTCCGTTGTAGGACATTTTTGTTATTTCATTAATCACCTCTGCTGGCACATTACATTCATTTTGTTTCTCCTCTACAAATTCACTCTTTTCGATATTTTTGTTGAGATTCACGAACTCCAATAAATCAGAAGATAAACTTTCATTAAAAAGCTCCAACGTTCCATTAAGTAGATAAGCACGTAGATCTTCACGTAGTTTAAGCTGATCACTGGCTATAAGTTCGGCATCATGAATGACCCGCTCGATCAGACTACCCGTATGTTTGTACAGTGTAACTGACTGATATATATTATCATTCACTGTAGACAATGCCCGCATAAGTTTACGCGATTGATTCTTGAATGACATGCCTCCGATAACATTCGGAGAACAAGTTACTGGCTTGTTCTGGTCGTTGACCTGTGTAAAGTTCTTTAATCTGTCTTCAAGCAGTTGTATCATCTTGTTACACGTTTCATGTGATAAAGTGGCGTCGACCCGCGATTCTTTGTACTGTCCATTTTCATTAATATTGCTCCTGGAGAAAAGATTTTGCCGACTCTCATCATCAAGTGAGATATTTGTAAAAAATGTTGATAAACCGTTTCGTATTTCTAAAGTATCAAAAGACAATTTCGAGATACTTTCATTCATTGTTTTCATAGCTTGTTCAGTCTTTAGAGTTTGAGGAACGATGTTTTCATTGATATCTTGTTGTACGTGTTCCGTTAGGTTCAGCAGAAATAGTGTTCCTTTAGCAACATCTGATATCATCACCATTGATTTCTCTGTGTTTATGAGAGTATCCGTCTGAATGTTTGCAACATTTTCTGCGTCAGCTCTAAGTTCATTTGTGTCATTTTTCACTTCACTAATTGCCTTGTTTGCCTTGTCCATGTCACCCTTCATTTCAGCTAAACGACTTTGCATATCTTTATGGAAATGTACTAGATTTTGTTCTATTGCTTGAAATAGACCCGTGTTGAGGGATTGTAAATCTTGCATTTCCGTTCGTATTGAATCTATTCCCACTTCAAATTTCTTATTTTGTTGATCAACGTGGTCGATTTGTCTATTTAATCCATGCAATGTGGTATCAACAGCGTGTAAATGTGTGTTGATCACTCTAAAACTTCTCACATTATAATACTGAATACTATGTACACCCCTTTCTAGTGTAGAAAGTCGCTTGCTTAACGTTGTGAACTTTTCATCAACTATATCTAGTAATTCATCTAAAAGGTATTGATCAATTGGATCAATCTCTTTTGTCCGTTTCTTTCCTTTCGCACTTGCTTCCGTGTAGTCGATAGTCGGCACTGTTGGCTTTGCGTTTAAAGTTTTATCTTTACTTGCGGTGGTTATGCGGTTATCTATTTGTGGTGTCCACGTACTTGACACGCTTGTTTTATAATCAACGTCTTCTTTAATCTCGTTCTTCGTTCGTTCGTGATCATCGATTGCACTACACACTGCAGATAGCAAATATGCCACAAAAAGAATTCTGTAAATTGCAACTCGTAACTCCATGATTGATTTCCGAATGCTTGTTCTTTTGGTGTATCTGCAAATGAGAAAAGAAATAATTGTGATCGTGTATTAGAGCATAATGGTAAATGATATGTAATAGTAACAGGATTGGTGACCAGTCTAAGCTGACACATACGTTAAAGGCTCCCGAAAAGAAAATGGTACGGTTAAATCATAGCGGTCCTGTGGATGCGGGGTACCACAATGGTGTTTTGAATATATTCCATTATTTCTGATCCGTAAATGCACAATTCTAACCAAAAAGTATTCATCCAATTATTCTACATCTAAAGTCTAAATCCAAATTGCATTATAAGCCATCTTTTTTAACGAGACATCTTAGTTTAATTTGAAAGGTATAGATTTCAGGAATACGAATGGTTTGTGTAAACCACCCCTGGTCTTAGTATACTTGAAGTATTGTACGCGCGGTTCCCAGACACTTTCCCAAGGGGTGGGGTCTAACCAATCTCGGCTCACGAACATTTTTTAAATGTTTTGATTTGTTGTAGCGAAATTTGAAAACAGGTCAAGACTCTCTGACATCCCTTTCTAGGTCCATGCGTGTTGCATGCCTTTCGTCCGACCCCCCCCCCCCGTATATAGTTTTAAAAAGTGTCACGATTTTTTTCGGGCTTTCTACGTAACTGATTTCTTCATACAAAATTAACAAAGTAAACTGAGAAAATGATTATTATCTGAAAGAAAAACGCATTCATTCAAATCAGCTTAAATTTAAAAAAATATGTAATATTTTTCTCTTCAAAATATAATAATTTACCTTTATTCCGAACTCTCTCCACTAAATGCAAAGATTCTTCCTCCACCCATTACTTTCTTGTAAGTAGGTAAGTCCAGATCAAAAGTAAAACAAACAATGAATGTCTAGAATAAATAGTTCAATCCACTTAACAAATGTGCAAGCAGATGCACTTCAAGATTAACACATGTAAACAACAACAATGCGCACGCGAGCAACACACGCGTAAAATTGTTTCAGTTTATTTCCACTGGTCGTACATTATGTCATGCAGGTTGTAAATACATTGTATAGTTAGGCTACGTCCGCATGGCTACAGAAAATATGGGGCATTAGCTTTTAAAACTCAAAATATCGTTAATTGTTTATCAGTTGTTTATCAAACCCAATGTTGTGGGTACTCATTTGAATCGTCTCCTCGAGACGATTCAAATAAGTACCCACAACATATGGTTTGGATTTGAAATTACAAATTTGGAATGCCTTTACAGTTTTATCTGTTCCTATCAGTAGCTCTGATTCCCAGTTTCCTCAACTCCAACAACATATGGCTCGCATTTCCATAAACCTATCTGCTTACAATCAACCCTTCACGCTTTCTTAACAACAAAATATTATTCTGGTCCAATTTTAAAGGGGCTACAGACAAGAAACTGTATGTTGATATAGAATGGAATTGTGTTCAAGTTACCAAAGATAACATCGACAAAAATTAGAAATGCTGCTTATCAGATATTTCTTCTTTTATTTCAGTGTTTTTGCTAATTTTTTAAATAGAAATGTCGAAACAAAATCTTTTTTGTGAAAAACTACTAGATCTATTTTATACATTAAACACAATTTGATCGGATGATGCTTTTTGCTTGGCCAATATGATGAATGTTGTTCTATTGACCAAACGCCAATAGATAGATCGCTCCACCCAACGTAGAATCTAATACAACAAATGGGGGCATTGGCATGTCGATTGTTTTGATTGTCAGTCGATAGATCGATACAATACCAGGAGTAACGAAGAATATAAGACAAACAATGGTGATGCGGCATTTTTCTGAATTAGTTTATCGATGGTTTTGATTGACAGCCGGCGTTTGTTCAATTATCATTAGTTAGGAATTAGTTAGGTTTGGTCCGTTATTTAAAACCCTTCTGCAATCATGATGGTACATATCCTAGCTTTATATCCTGTGTTTATGAATTTAGATTGCGTTTCATTGCAGAAGAGACGAAACTGAAATTACAGTCGGCACTCGAAGTTATTAGAGGCCATCAAAATACCTTGACATATCCAGAGTTCGACTCATCCGATTTTCCGAAATTTTAGACTGGTCCAATTCAAAAGCTGCTGCAGACGTCACAATTGATGTTAAGGTAGTTCACCCTAATGAGATTGACGCGACGTCGGAATTATTCGGGCGACGTCGAAAACATTCGGCGGTGGATCGTTCCACCGACGAATGTTTTTGACGTCGCCCGAATAGATTCGGATACATAACGAATGTTAAACGACGTCGGGAGAATAATTCCGACGTCACATTAATCTCATTAGGGGTGGTATACCTTAATAAAGATTAGATTCGTGTATAATGTAGCAAAGAAAATGTTGATGTTCTGACTTCAACATTTCATTTCTTTTACCTTAATGTTTTCTCATACCGTCTCAGTCAGGGATATCAAAACCATACCTTGTCTGGAAAGAGTTAACGTCCTTTCATATATGTATGAACTTAACGAACCAAGAGCATTGAGAATATCAGTAGCACTCTGCACACTGACAACAGCATTTATAATTTAATTACGTAGGCAATTACGCAATCAATTAGATGTAATGTAAAACAATAACATGCGCATCTTTTAGCTAGAGGAAACTAGAGATATGCAGTTTGGGCATTCCATGGACGGTTGTAATCCTTTCACGAAATAGAGTAGACCGTGGTTTAAATCAGAATAACACTTTGAGAGTATAGACGAAAATATACATGTACTGACTACCGACATTTTCATCTTTTTTTCATTTTCGCGTTGTTTTTTACTAGAAAGCCATGATATTCTGAAATTTTATCAACCAGAAAATTCGACTTCACATTCTTTCGAACTGGAACAGTCCAAAGTTGTCGTTTGTGAGATGGTTAAGTCGACAATAGCAACAGATACGAGGGGTGGGGCCATTCTGTATTTTTCATCTTAAATCCAAACCCTATATTGTGGGTACTCATTTGAATCGTCTCGACCTACTCCTCAGGGTTTGATAAAAACCTAATGAAATTTTCCATTTTGAAAATGCTCTGATCAAAACTGGTAGGCTACCAACCTACATGTAGATTCAAAGAGCATTGCAGCAACTCGGAAAGAACAAAATCTAATAAAGTTGTGGTCATATCACTTGCGGTGGGTGTTGATTTCTTATCTTTGGTAGATAAAGAACCGTTCATTTATTGGTAAATTAGCTTTGGTAAACAAACAATGAATCATGTGCGAATTAATCATTAGCCCGATGCTGCTGCTGTTTATGTGAATTAGCCAGGTCGATTGTAATAACTATTGTCCGGTCACGATATTATAGTACATGTTTACACAATTTACAAATAAACAAACCAATATCAAAATCGTATAACTCATCGGCTATAACTGTAGATTTGTATACAAACACTTTACTTCTTGTTGTTGATAAATGGCCCAACACAAACACTTTCTCTTTTGAGAATAAACGAGTAGGACATTAATTCTCTCGTATACCTCACGATAAATGGTTTGGTAAATGTTAAAGCTATGTATTTGTTTTTTTAGTGTTTGTATACAAGTCTACAGTTATAACCGATAGACTATAACCGATGTTTTTGCATATGAAGGCTTGAATCTTGCAGGTGTCTCACACCTGCAAGATTCAAACCAATTCGTGCAAAATTGTATTTATAATTAGAATTAATTGTCCCTTTATTTACATAGATAAAATTCATAATCACGTGCCATAATGTCGTTACTGGGCTATGATATCTCACATTGATAGTATATTGATCCAGGGTTGGGTTCAAAGAATTACAGTCTTCTCTTTTATTGTACGAAAACAATGACCGTATTTAGTAATGACAATGAATTTCTAACTTTGTTATTTCAAATCGAAACCCTATGTCGCGGGTGCTCGACGATTCCAATCAGTACCCAAATTATAGGATTTGATAAACAATTAGTAAAATAGTTAACGTTGAAAAGTCAATACCCCCACCCCTTTTGTTTGGAGCACTGACCCTTTCCCAGACAACGGAGCAAAAATCGGATTATCGAACTTCGGCTATCTCGAGTTGAAATAAAGTTCCCTGCGACACAACGAGTTTCAACAGTATCACTGGTGGTGAACTCGACCAAAGCGAGGGACGTTTTTCTCTACGACAAGGTATAGATATTTTGCGTTTTTAAAAATGTGAGTTTACAGATTTTACAATGAATTTGTTATAAAAAATAGACCGGGTTTACAGTTAAGTATTGGCAAACCGTCGGTGTTGTTATAAAATCTCGTAACTACGGCTTTATCGAAGCCGTAGTTATCGCTTTAGCCGAGTTCACCACCAGTGTGTACATGTATGTTCACTTTGTAAATTCGAGATCTAGTTGACCTATGCCCTTTAGGATATCATTTTTTTTCATAATTGTGACCCGTCTTGCTAAAAGGGATCTTATATGAAGCCAATAAAACCAAATTTGTAGAAATGGATCATACTCGGCAAAGGGCAGTCAGATCTATGTCGTATTTGGAAAATGAACATATACGAGAAAGATGGGGAAAATATTCTACTTTCTAAAAATCATATTGTGTGAAAAGTTTCTATCCTAGTTAGGCTGCACGGACTGCGCGGACTGCGCATGCTGACAAGGATCGATACTTTTCACACTTTCTATAAGGTCGCTTTTAGCGTGACGGGTCACAATTATGTCTGATTTATGGACTTCTCGGACGGCCCCTTTTCCCACGAAAATGGCAAAGAAAATGCATTGTTGTACAAGTGTATCAATTTAACAAGTGGAAATTGTTTCGATAGGCGTTAACCCGTGGGACATTGCTGGCTTAACCCTTTCCCAAATGACAAAATTTTCTCGTGGTCCAATTTGAAACATGCGACAGACGAATGATGCTGATAAAAAATATGATCCGTGTACGAAAGTCTATAACCATTAAAAACATTGAGGCAAAAGGAGAAATGCTGGTTATTAGCATTTTCTTCTTTTGTTTCAATGTTTTCTCAAGCCTTTCTATTATGTTTTTGGGGTGGATGGGGACGAACCAAACGACAATATAGATAGCTAGAAAAGGTGAACATTGTGCATATGGGCCTACTACAGAGATTTTTTTTTTTTGTAATCAGCAGTTTCTTCATTTCACTCTTTATTTTCAAGGGCCTTTTCAATGGCTTTCTGTAACTAGAAGATGAGACGCACTCGTTTCGTTGATTAGGAAAACGTTAAGTATCTCAGTAATGTTAATTGAAAATATGAGAAGGGGTCGGTTTTGAAGGCTACGTAACTTATTTGTGTTCGTGTCGCTTTCAAATGCCCGTTATCAAATCACTTTCCGAAACACAAGATGTTCGGAGTGATCCTATTCAAAAGCTGTTGCAAATGACAAAATTGATGATAAAAGGGAAGGGATTTGTGTACAATTTTGCACAGAAAATATTGAGACAAAAGATGAAACTGCTGGTTATCAGCAGTTTCTTCTTTTGTCTCAATGTTTTCCCTAGCCTTTTCTATTAGAGACGTCAAATCCAGGTCTTGTTTGGGAAAGGGTTAAATCACTTTCCGAAACAAGCAATGTTTTTCATGGGAAAAGTTGAAAAATAGGCTAAAGTGAAAATACAAATTCCAAGCATTTCCTTCTATTCATTCAATATCATTATGTGCACTGAATAAGCATTATTGTAGCCTTTGTAGGCCTGCATAAATCATAATCTTTGTCAACCTGAAATGTGTCGTCTGCAGCATTTGTACGAATAGATCTGGAATAACTCTAGCCTAGGCCGGTGTAACGTAGTAAAGTGACCCCCATAGAATACTGACCCCCCA
The DNA here is from genome assembly GCA_963680895.1 of Fragum sueziense. Taxonomy (NCBI): domain Eukaryota; kingdom Metazoa; phylum Mollusca; class Bivalvia; order Cardiida; family Cardiidae; genus Fragum; species Fragum sueziense. The sequence continues at coordinate 20,653,645 of OY804606.1, forward strand.
GTCACTTTACTATATAGAATACTGACCCTTTTGTATAAAATACTGACCCCCATGTAAATAAATTTCGGGGGAGCATATAGTCGCCATGCTGTCCGTCCGTCCGTGTATCCGTCCGTCCGTCCACAGCCATATCTCAGTAACCCTTGGACCAAATTCAACGAAACTTCACTTGTTTACTCCCAGGGATAATCCCTAGGGATCTTTTTCTCCGTTTGTTGATTTGAGGCTGTGTCATGGAAAAAGGGGCCTTTATGTATAAATTAGATTTTCTCATATTTCTCTTCATCCAATGGGCAGAATTTAATGAAATTTTGTACTTTTGTGACAAATGAGATGTTCTAGACCATATTCTATAAATAATGTGTGTACAAAAAATCTGTCATGGGAAACGGGGGCTTAATGTATGATAATTTGTCCGTCCGTCCGTCCGTCCACAGCCATATCTCAGCAACCCTTGGACCAAATTCAACGAAACTTCACATGTGAACTTCCAGCGATAATCCCTAGGGACATTTTTCTCTGTTTGTTGATTTGAGGTTGCGTCATGGAAAAAGGGGTCTTAATGTATAAATTAGAATTTCTCCAATTTCTCTTCATCCAATGGGCAGAACTTCATGAAATTTTGTACTTTTGTCATAAATGAGATGTTCTAGACCATATTCTATAAATATTGTGTGTACAAAAAATCTGTCATGGGAAAAGGGGGCTTAATGTATGATAGTTTTTATCTTGTGACAAACACTTATTCGGGGAGCATAATCCGTCTATGACGGCTCTTGTTTTCAAATTGAGGCTGCGTCACAGAAAAAGGGGCCTTAATGTAGAAATTAGTGTTTCTCTAACTTCTCTTCATTCAATGAACATAATTTAATGAAATTCTGTTCTTCAGTGATGAATGAGATGTTCTGTAGCTTATATAATTAATAATTCATGTACAAAAATCCTGTCATGTGAAAAGGGGACTATATGTATAATAACATTGCGTCTAGATCTTAAGTCTGTCCGAAGCAAAATCTCAACAACTCTTGCACCAAATTGGACGAAACTTCAATAATTATGAACTTCGTGAAATTCTGTCAAGAACCATTTCTCTCTGTTTCTCAATTTGATGTTGTGTCATAGGAAAAGGGGCCTAATTGTAGAAGTTTTTCTCATATTTCTTTAATCTAATTTAATGAAATTCTATAATCGATAACTTATTTTTTTCATATCTTACATCTTTATTTTCCAATTGCGACAGCTGCTTGACGCCTTTTTAGTCTGACATATTTCTCTAAATTAAGTTTTATGGACTTCCCATTATGTCCCCTTTAGCATGACGGGTTACTTATACCTTCCCATGACAAACACATGGTTCTACACTGAAATATGACATCATCGTGACCTAGTTTTCGGATTAAATCGCTTCGCCAATCGTTGTTGTCAAAGCGATTATTTGATTGGTCAGAAAAAGGGTCACAGAAGATGACCCCCTGCTGGTGCCTGTCAGATTTAATGTCAAGTCAACACAGGATTTCAATCAGATTGAGAAGCCTAGATAACTATCTCGCTATTTAAAGTGACTAAATGCTAACATAATCACCCAAATATGCAACCGCCAGGTAGGAAAGTGCGTATGGCAGACACACATACATAACTCTGGTAGGCTTCGAACTCACAACGTTGAGGGACAAGTGATTTTCGGCCAGAAACCTTTTAAAACCATAGACCCTTTCCACACAAATAGGGCCTATACATCGGTAGTAGTTCGATCCATGAACACACTGTACGCCTACTGTGCATACGATTAAGAACTAATACAGCTACTCCGAGACCTGATAGCTTAGTTGGTATCGTCGGGGTCTGTCAATCAAGGGGTCGTGAGTTCGAACCTGGCTCGGCATGTAGTCATTCTGACACTTGACAAAAGTCATTTGTCTCTCACCAATGGTTGTTAATCATATATATGAGAGAGCAGTAGGGGGTTTGTTTGTATTTTTGGAAGTACGGGTGCGAGAAATATCAGAAATCCATAGTAGGTGCTCCAGCCGCCGCAATATGACCATAACAGTTGAAAACAGCATGGAGTTTAAATCAAATCAATTCAGATGCGGTGGAAGCGTCTAACCAGCCAGTTTGACTCGGGTTCACCAAATAATGAATGAAAAGTTGCGGTCAAAACACTCTGTACATGTACGGACAGACGCATGCACGGACGAGTGCCATTGCACCTCTGATGCCTATCGATGAAGATAATTATGTTTTACGTCTACCATAGTTGGGTTTATATTAGAGTAAGACTTTTGGTGTGTATGTGGAGAAGGGGGTCGGTATTTTATGGGGGGTCACAATTCTACGTAAGGGGTCACTTTTCTACGTGTGGGTAGGTCATAATACTATGACCCCCCGGTCATAATATTATGACCGGGGGTCAGAATTCTATATAAAATAGTGACCGGGGGGTCAGTATTCTATGGGGTCACTTTACTACGTTACACCGGCCTTTGTTGAAAGTTTTGCCTCCGAAAATTTATTAAAAGACCGTCCTTGTCGTAGTGGCGGATCCAGAGGGGATCTTTGCACCTCTGTAACAGGATCATTTCATTTTCATTTAGAAATTTAGTCATAATTGTATAGGAATTGTAACTATGAAAACAAACCCCGCTACAGGCCCGCAGGAACAGTGGGGGGGGGGGGGGGGGGGGCTAAGGCCCCTAAAGTTGGCCAAAAAAGCCGAATTTTCTCTGGGCTATTTCACACGGATTATTTTGGGAAAATCCAATTTACCCCCCCCCCCCCCCCCAAATTTTCAGACACTGGGGCTTTAGCCCACCCAAAATTAAATTGCTTCCTATGGATCTGCGCTAGATCTACGTGTAGGCGAACCAACTTCAACATGTTCAAAGAAATCCTGGATCCGCCGCAGCTTGAAAGTGGAAAAGGCCAAATGTTGAATGTCACTCATCATCAAACTTTCTTATTTTTGTGACTAAGATTAGAGTGTGGACAAACAAAAACTTAAAGGGCGGAGAAAATAACGAAAACCTGTCCGACAAACGTGCGAAAAAACACGTGCAAGGTTTCTAGTCTAATCAGTACAAGCTTTTCTCACGATGTGTAAAATTTACGACACAAAATGGAGGATTGAAAATCGTTTTCAGTCGAATTCATCAAATTTCACAACAAAAAACGCTAGTGCGTGCTAGTTTTCCTTTGACAGCGCACCAAACAGTAATAATTTCTTAGAAGAAATATGCCACCTCCAAACAGAAGTCGTTCTAGATCACCATTACGAGAGGAAGACGGAAAAGTTGAGAGAAGAAGAGGTTCCCGATCGAGATCACGATCCAGGGAGAAAAAACATAAAAGAGAAAGGTAACATGATAATGTTGATATTCAAAGATTTGCTTTTAAACATAATGATGCCATGCACATGTTGATTGACAACACGTCACGGCGTGTAAGAATACATTTGTTAACTAATTTCGTACCCAGTAAGTTTTGTACTCAACAATGGAAGATTCCAATGAGGGATAGCTTGACATTGAAATTCCAAATCAATAAAATGTCAGCAGCTGTTATGTAAATTTGCACAGGTGACATCATTAGTTTGATCGACTTTACAATAGGAAACACCATGTTTTAAAACCTATACACATGTTACAGGGGTCTCGTTTGCCAAAATTTGGGGCCGTTATTCGGCCCCATTCCCAATGGCAAAAAGTATCTTTTTTTCCCAATACTCTGGTGAAAATTCCCAATGAGGACCCAAAATGCCCCATGTTAAGACCTCATCTTCATTTACAATTATTTTGAAGACAGTTTTACAGTAGATTCTTAATCAAGAGTATGTACAAATGCATTTTACATCAGCATCCCCACCACATTTTTTGAAGTTGGGTACGTGTACCCACATGCCAAGTAAAACCTGGGTACATATGGGTACATTGTCGGGGCCATGTATTTTAAGTACATGTCATTTTATATCATGTGTATGTTTATTTCTTTAGGGGACGTCAAAACCAGCTAGGTCTTGTTTGGGAAAGGGTTAATGAGCAGAGGGCAATGATAGGCAACTCTTTTTGAACTTGATTTAATGTTAGACGAGTGACGTCCCTTGTTGGTCCACACTACCGAATTGGGCGCGGTCGATCACTTTTGTTTTGATCTACTGTACATGTACAAGTTACATAAAGTTAAATAGCCATCAATATCCGACATACAATAAAATAAAATCAAAATTGCAAGCTTACTAGATATATTGGGGAAAAACGATCCTATTTTCAACTGACGGCCTGACATTTTTTGCAGATGCAGAAGACAATTCCGATGACGTCATTCACTGATGCGGGTTCGACCATTTTAATACACAACCCGAGTGAAAATTATTTGACTGGCTTATACAGCCGATATGCGCTGTTTGTTTAATACTAGAATGGAAAGGTCAAAAATGCCCATAAACAAGGATGATAGCAGACATTGCGAAAGCTCAAAAAAACTGTCAGACATTCGGTCTGACAGGCTTGAAAAATCTGTCAGACCGAAAACAAATCTGTCAGACCGAAAAAAACAAGGAAAAATAACATGTAACCGACTCATAATTTGCTCTAGGTTATTTTACCACACTGCTATTTAAATGCTTAATATTATCAGCATGCCCACTGGGTTTTCATTTTGGGGGTACATGCACCCTCTAACTTTAAAATTGGGGGTACAAAGAAAAATCTGGGGGTACAGTGAACCCTTTACTTTCAAAGTTAAGGGTACACCATATATAAGTCTTAATACATCTTTACTACTAATTAGCACAAAACTAATTTAAGTGCCTAAAGATTTACAACTTTTTTGCTGTAAAAAGAATCTTTTCTGAGTTCAATCATTCATAACTATTCAAAAATACTCTTAGAAGTAAATGCACCTGCTACATAACTTGCTATTAACAACTAATCTGGCCGCAATTGTTACCCCCTCCAATTCTTGAAAATTATTATAAAATTGAAGAAATTAGTTTCTTTTACATTGAAAACCAAGTAGCTTTCAGAACCTTTAAGATTTGAAACCAGTTAAAACATTTAATGTCATATAAATAACAGGAGCCAGTTGACCTTAGAAATCTTTTGATAACACACAGACATAATTAATTAGAGTTTCATGGCTGTCAATGTTTACGACCCCAGTATTACCTGTTGATTGGTAAGCCACAAAGCTTCTTCAATGGATGAAATAAATGACTGTGACCACTTAATTATAGGATTCACTACTGATAATCAGGCATGCAAACCAGATGCTCTTTCATTCCAAACATTCACGTAATGGTCATAATCTTTTTACGTTCATCCATTATTCTATACGTGCTTGCACCACTGGCCTATAAATCTCTACGTGAATTAATTTATTTCTACGTGAATTACGTACTGTAGTACGTGAATGGGCATGCTGATTATTACAATTTATGCATATATTGTTGATTTTTTCTTTTTTGTCTATTGTTTAAATACTAAATAGAAAATAAAAACAATTTCATCGACTTGTGTTTCTTTGTTTCATTTCAGCATACTCTTTATATGTAGAAAATGGCATTTTAATGCTTAAATAAAATGGACAAACTAATTAGCATGATTTCAACAATGGATTGCTAGCGTTGGCGAGCGTTAACACAAGCTTGCCAGTATTCATTTAAATAATTATGGTATATACTACTTGTTTCAGTTGAAAAAAATAATCTAGGGTCATTTTTATTTACACAGATGATATTTATTTTCGGCTACCCTTCCTAACGTAACGTCTGTCCATTGACACAACCAAGAGTCAACCCGAACAGTTTTAATTATTTTGAAATTATCACTTGCTTTTTATATCTATAATTTAACAGCACATTGACATCTTTGAATATAATGAACCAAACCCGATTTCATGCAGTAAAATCTGAGATATTCGCGTTTCAATTCGCATACCTTAATGTCTGTCAACACATTGGTGTTACGTGAGGTGTTGACCTATTGACCCCATTGCGTCATGCAGACGATTTTTGTTATCCAATCGTTAACAAGAATTATTGTTCATCCGGGCCATCTCAAAACAAACTTAAAACACGGAGAAGGTCATTCACGATTCTGAATTTAGTGACGAAGGACAATTCTGTCCGAAAGTTACGTGAAAAGGTAAGTTACGTGAACTGACTGTATTTTTTATTTATCGTGGCGCACGATTGTTGAATAAAGATGTTAATGATGTAGTTTAGCCGAAATGCGTTTAATTCAAAGGCTTGTAAAGACCCAATGTCGTCTGTCAGAGATTTGACCTATTTTCAGTGCCGTCTCTAAAAATCGGACAGACTCTTGGCGTTATGCTCTCGTAACTTGACAGACGGGTAATTTTTGCAAAAAAGCTCCTATTTATTTATACAGTAGAGTTGTCTGTCGGAAAAGATATATATCCTTTTACGACAGAGTTAACTGTTATTTTCACCAGACTCTTTTTTATGATCACGCTTATTTTAAAATTTTCTGGTGCCACGTAACATGACCGATTCGTTGTCTGTCAATGTTACGTAATTTTTATACATTGTCTGTCCTGTTTACGTGAATATTACTGTCACAGTCTGTCTTAGTTACGTGATTTTCATTGCTTGCTTTTTCGATGAAAAATTAGAAAAAACGGGAATTAAATGATTTTATTAAACAGATATTTAATTAAGATGACATTTGTTTGTGTTATGAATCAACGAATTTGAATTTTACTGGGTCAGATTCTCAATAGTATACTAATATCTGGATGGTACTAGAACCCGGACAGATATCATTAGCAATAATTTAGGGGAATTTTTACCGGAGCTTCTTAGATTACTATCATTTTATAAGAAAAGACAGGTGAATGCAATATTTTAGATACATTTTTTGCCGATTTATAATAAGACCAGTAATATATTTGCCAATTAGAATTAATTGAAGAGTACTGTCAACATAGTTTGGAAATTAGAAATACATGCAATAGATTTGGCATGCCATCTCTCTCAGGAGCTGTGGACTACCTTCTATCAGTGGCGGATCCAGAGGGGGTTCGAACGAACCCCCTTGGATCCTTTCTTGTTCATTATTTAGTCAATAAATAACATTTTTTTTACATTGACCTTTTCTGAACCCCCTTTTAACTCTTTTTTCAAACAACAAAATTAATGGTCTTCTTTGAAAAGAGTTGCAAACCACAAAATCTATGAAAAGATAGAATTTTGGTATATTATAGCACAGAAAATATTGAGGCCAAAGGAATCAGCATTTTTATGCTCCCCGAAGGGAGAGCATATAGCCGCCGCTTTGTCTGTCCGTCCGTCCTGTCTGTCCGTCCGTCTCATTCCGTCCGTCCGGAGCGATTTCTCCATAACCCTTGGGCCAAATTAAATGAAACTTACCATGTGAACTTCTTATGATATTGTGCCGATGTACTTTTCCTGTTTTTTGGATTTGAGGCTTCGTCATGGGAAAAGGGGACTTAGGGTAAAATACAGTTTTTCTTTAATTTCTTTTACTCTTATGGTCAGAATTTGATAAAATTTCATATTTGAGTAGCAAATCAGATGCCCTTGACCATAAACTATTTGAAATGCGTGTATGTTATGGAAAAAGGGGGTTTGTAACAAGCATTTATCGGGGAGCATAATCCGTCTCTGACGGCTCTTGTCTTCTTTTGCCTCAATGTTTTCCAAAGCCTTTTCTTCTAGGTACAGATCTTGTTTGCGAAAGGGTTAAGTAATTCGAACCCCCCTTGAATAAATCATGGATCCGCCGCTGTTCTTTGCTACAGGGCATCTACGAAATTTAGGGTTTTATCAACTCAGATAAAGGGAACTTTTGAAAGCATTGTAGGAAAAGAAGGAAAAGCATTTAACAGGCATTTTCTGTTCTTTCACAATATTTTTTATCCACCGAAAGCATTTATGTTCTCGGTAACACTCAATTTACCAGTACTGTCTGCAACTGAGTCTGTACTGTTTGGAGGTTTCAAGGAGAAACACAAGATAAGATGCAACTAAAAAAATTATGCACTACCTGTATTTCAAAAACTTAATAACTTCTTTTCAGAGTCTACAGTCAAACTCATGTCAGACTTAAAATGTCAGAAGCACCACACATAGCCGAGGAAAATGTCAGAAAGAAATGTCACGCCGCTTATATGCGTCAGAAGCGCAAAAAATGGACCGAGGAGGAGAAAGAAAGAAATAGAGAGCTGTCAAGATTGCGCATGAGAAAAAGAAGAGACAAGCTGAAGCAAGAAATGATTGCGAATACCAAATCATCGCCTGGTAATGATCGGCAAACAAGACAAGCAAAACAGAAAGAACTAGAAAGGAAACAACATCATGCAGAGTACAAAAGAAAATATAGGGCACAGCTTTCGTCTCAGAAAAAACGAAGAATAAGAGAAAAAGATGCTGCAAAGAAAAGAATGAAGCGAAAAGAAAAGACAATTCCAAAACAGAGTATTGAACCTGAACCAACTAAATCATCATCCAGATCTTCAAGTTTAGCTGCAATGCAGAAAATGGTGTATAGGGCGAAAAAAAATCTACCAAAGTCTCCACACAGATATGCAGCTATTGTGAAAGGATTAGCTACATGTGTAACTCCAAAAAGAAAGGAAGCCCTAAAAAATGAGGGCATATCATCATCACCTAATGCCAAAAGAAATCTTGAACAATTTATGAATATTATGAAAGATGTAAGTCAAAGTTTAAAGGGAACATCAAATCAGAGTAGAATAAGGAGAAGAGAGTTTGTCAAACATTTTGCTGAAAGACTCAAAGAAAAATCACAACAAAATCAGTTCTGTTCAGCGACTGGTATAAGAAGAAAATACCTGAATTTATGCTGTAGTGATCAACCAAGAAAGCGTCGGAAAGATGCTGTATCTAGTGAAGTACAAGACAGCGTGCAGAATTTTTACGAGAAAGAAGAAGTTGCCATTGTTATACCAGATAAGAAAGCTGTGAAGAAAGACCTGGAGCAAACACAGGTTATGCAAATGTCACTTACAACAGCATGGAGCAAATGGAAAAGTGAAAACCCAGATAAACAGCTATCATTTGATAAATTTAGAAAACTCAGGCCAAAGAAAATAAGGACTCAGAAGTACAGAAAACTTTTTCAATGCCTTTGTGAGTACTGTGAAAACATCAAATTAAAACTAACAAGTGTAAATAAACTTGCAGCAAGATTAGGCAGGGGAGATTTAAAGATTTTAAATGAGTTTAATGCTGTAAATGAGACAATGTGTCATAAAGGAGAAGAAAAGTACAATAAGCTTAGCTGTATTGATAGAGGCTGTAAAGATTGTGGAACTGCTTTGCTCAGAGAAAAATTAAGACCACTGTTTGAATTTGAAAACCCAGATGAAATTAAATGGCTGAAGTGGGAAACAGTTAAAAGCATCAATCCGAAAACAAGAAAAGAAATAAGTAAACGCCAAGAGGTAGAAAAAACTGGTTCACCCGCAGATTTGGTAAACGAGTTACTTATAGAATTAGAGTTCCTCTCTGTTCATCTGTTTGAAGCACAATGGCAACAACAACAGTTTGCACTGCTGAACAAAGGCTTACCTGAAAACTCTGTATCAATTACGATTGATTTTGCTGAAAACTACACCTGTTTTTGTCAAAATGAGATCCAAGGTGCTCATTGGTCTAAAGACTCGGTCACGATTCATCCGTGTATTTGCATTTACAAATGCCCAAATGATGATGAGCTAGTAGAAGAATGTGTGGATATTGTCTCTGATGATCTTCGCCATGACTCGCATGCTGTGTCAGTATTTCTTACCCAAGTTATACGCCACCTTAAGGACACCAGGCGAGTCCAATTGCAACATGCATATGTTATCAGTGATGGATGCGCCTCACAATACAAGTGCAGATTTACATTAATGGATGTCAGCTGTAGTATTGATGACTATCAAGTTACAATAGAAAGGGCCTACTACGGATCCCGTCATGGTAAGAATAGATGTGATGGGGAAGCTGGTGTGGTAAAATCAAAAGCTACCAGGGATGTCAAAAACAAGGTTACAAATATATATGATGCTAGGACATTTTATAATTCGGTAAAAAGTTTGGAAAAACCAGCAGAAAGTGAACAAGGTGTATGCTTACATAAACGACGCACTCTTCTGTTTGTGAGCGCAGATGAAATTCAGCATGAAAGGCCAGAAAGAGATTGTAAGACTGTTCCAGGTACCAGGAAATTGCACTCCGTGTTGGGATTAGAAAGGGGTGTTATCAAAACACGACGTTTATCATGCTTTTGTGCAGAATGTCTCAAGGGGAATTATGATCGGTGTCTTAACACCAATTATGTTGATAAATGGAAGCAGGTTGTTCTTAAACGTATCCTATTCATTAACACTTTGTTAGCCCCATGCCTTAGGCTGTAGTGTTTTAACCCTTTCCCAAACAAGACCTGGTTTTGACGTTCCTTACAGAAAATGCTTAAGGAAACATTGAGGCAAAAGAAGAAAATGCTGGTAACCAGCACTTTCTCCTTTTGCCTCAATATTTTCTGGGCTATTATAAACGTACTTTCTCCATTTGATATAGTTAATTTTGTCGTCTGCAACTCCTTTCAAATTGAACCACCCTAAAATATTGTCGTTTTGGTTAAGGTTTAATTGCGTGGGGTTTGATGCCGCTTTTAACAATCTTTCAGTCATATTGCAGCAGCTGGAGCACCTAACCATTGATTTCTGTAATTTCTCACACCAGCAGTCCAGTACTACCACTACATCCTTTCCTAGTCTCCAGCTGCCATACCACTGAGGTTTGCGATTATCAACTCATTGGTTGTAGAGAAATGTCGAAAACAAATGTGCTGCCACAGGGATCGAACCCATGCATAACCTGACCCTATGATTTAGCGTCCTTCGCGCTACTAACTGCTGTCCATTGTTATCTGTTTTTTGACTAATCCTGTATTTTCAATTTGATAAAAGCTTTTCCTTAACTAGCATAAGCACTTTTGAATGAGGTACACCCAGCACCTGAAGAACTAGAGGAAACAGATATAGACGATACAATAGTGGTGCCACCTGCAGCTACAGTACCCCACCTTCTACAAGTAGCAGAGATGCCACAGCTACCCGCTGATGTTCCACCCGCAATGCCACATATTCAACAAGAAATCGAGGTACCACAAGCATCAGACGTATTGGCAGCAAATGTACCTGAGATACTACCGGCTTTGAACAATGTAGATGCCAGTGATATTGAAGACCACTCGCTTTATGATGATCTAAGCTGTGTTGATGCAGGTATACTTTTACAAATTTAAAATGAAACATTATTCTATCACACATGTATGAGTCTTTTTGGCTCCTTCAGCTCCGAGGGACATATTTTGAACAGCTTACTAGACTCACTGGTTACCAGCATTTCTCTTTTTCCTGCAATGCTTACTATCTTTATTTTTTAAAAAAAGGAACTAGTATTTAAAGGCTCTACGTCTGTCGTGGGGAATTTTTATGCCCCCGTATCAAAAGATCGGTGGCATATTGTTTTACTTGTGTCCGTCCGTCTGTCTGTCTGTCTGTCTGTCCGTTAAGTTTCTGCGGTAAATTGCTGCGTTAAGTTGCTGTGTTAAGTGAAATGGCCATTTCGGGGGCATTTGTGTTTCACTAACACATCTTGTTGTTTTTTTGCAAGTTCTGCTATTCTAAAACATTTTTCAAAATTTTAAACCCCCCAACACCAGTTTCTGAGAAGGTTACAGGCAAGGTTTGAAAAGTTTTACACTCTATAACATTTTCTAACCCTTTACCTGATATTCAATTTTGAGGGTCTATCTGTCTGAAAGCATCTGGTGCAAATTAAAACAGCATGGAGAAAACAAGTCTCTGATCTCATAATAGAGTAGAAACCATGGTGGAAAAAGGAGAAATTTCTTGTTAGAGTATTTTTTTCCTTTTCCCACAGTGTTTTCAAAAGCCAAGTTTGTTGTGATGGGTTCAAATGTGTCTATATGATGGAAAGGGTTAAAACAGTAAATTCTTAGTGATGGTTTCTTATTACTCATATAGTATGTTCTCTTTTAGATGTAAGTTTTGGTGACATGAGCCTTGGAGATGGAAATGTCAGTTTGACGACTCTTCTAGAAAGCTTAGATTCAGAGTAAGTATCTCAGCTTTGATGGGGAATCATGAAATTCACTAGACATCATTCAGATGTACAAGCAGTACATGTCTCTGAATTTTTGTTTCAGTATATTATCTTGCCAAACATTTTTCTACAAAGCTTCAGATAGCTGTTGACAAATTTATGAAAGAAGTGGCATTAGAAAGACAAAGATCAGCCTAATGAAACACAATTTTATTCAGTAAACTGATTATTTGTTAACCCATTACCACTCAAGCAATATTTGGACTGCTCCAAAATGAAAGTATTTGCAGATGACAAAATCAAAATTGTGACAATTTGCTTTTGGTTCCCTGATTTGGTAGAAAACATTGTGACAAAAGGAAAAGTTGCACATTTTGTGAAATTTCTCCTTTTGTCACAACGTTATCCTAAATCGTTCAAGGTAGAGGCGTCAAAGGCCTCATTGAATGGTAATGGGTTAAATACGGATAAAGACTATGTAGATTTTCTTCTTTTAATGTTAAGACCTCAGTACAAGGAAGGTGACTTTGTGGTAGTACAACTTTGGTCAGGAAAAAGATCTGTAGACTATGTTGCAGAGGTATCACCAATAGTTCCATAATGAAAATAGTTAACAATTTGTTTGAATTGTTCCTTCAGTTTACAGTTGCTGTTAAATGTGATTTATCAAATTTATTAAACCCATTCCCAAACGGCAAAATTTTAGGGTGATCCAAATTCAAAGCTGCAGCAGACGACAAAATTAAAGTAACTAAAAAGAAAATTTCTTTATAATGTAGTACAGAAAATATTGAGGCAAAAGGAGAAAATGCTGAATATCAGCATTTTCTTCTTTTGTCTCAATGTTTTCATGAGCCTTTTGTAATAGGGACGTAAAAACCCGGTCTTGTTTGGGAAAGGGTTAACCTCACATTGTATGCCATCAATGTCACTGTCCTTTGGCATTGATGGCGACAATGTCTGATTATATGGGATATCAACCCTTCTAAATATGTCATATGATGAATAGAATTTTGTAAATTTCAAATGAAATGTATGTAAAAATTGTAAAAGATTAATTTTATACATTTGATTTGTAGTTTAACATTTAGATTCAGATTGGTGCAATTGAAATATATTTTGTATTTCTCAACTGCTTTTTACATTGAAGAATAACCAGTATTCAAACATACATGGGCTACTGTGAATATTTGATGTGGAATTATTTCAAAGCAATCATTTCTAAGTAATGAGCATGAAGTTTGACATTTATAAATCTAGGATATCCAGATAAACCTTTCAATCAGTTACCTGCTACTGTGAATGGTTTAATTACTGAATAGAGTATAGATTACAGAATTGTGAAAATTAAACCTTTTTTATGTTCTTGCAGGTTAAAAGGCTCCTACCAAACAGTGAAGTCGTTCTCAAGTACATGGAGAAGACAGTCATCAATGGCGAGACATTTTACCGTTGGCCTACCAATGATGACCTTTCTCAGGAGTCTATGGACAGTATTGTTGAAAAAATGAGTGATCCAATTCTGGTGGAAGAGAAAAGCACAACCAGGATCCAAGTTTTCAGATTTAACTAATTTCATTGATTGATTACATGGTGCTGTTTAACCCTTTCCCAAACAAAAATCAAAGCTTCTGCAGACGACAACATTAAAGTAAACTAATAAGGAAATTTCTGTACAATGTAGTATAGAAAATATTGAGGCAATCAGCACTTTATTCTTTTGCATCAATGTTTTCCCAAACCTTTTCTAATTGGGATGTCAAAACCCGGTCTTGTTTGGGAAAGGGTCAAAGTATGTTGTACAATATATTTTCCATCATGAAAAAGAAACATTTTAAAAAACATCTGTATGAAAAGGAAAAAATGTTGGAAAACAGCATTTTCTCCTATTCTCACAATGATTGTTTTACCCTTCCCTCCAAAAAAGCAAAAAATTTCAATTTTTCAGTCACATGTAATTTGTTATCTGTAGATGCTTTTAGTTTGGACAAGTCTAAAAAATGTTGGTGGTAAAGGCTTAACATTTTCCCAAACAGCAACTTTTTAGGGTTGTACAACTTGATAGATGTTGCAGACATCAAAATAAATTATATATAAAGGAGAAAATATGTATGTTAAACCCAAGAAAATTTTGAGGCAAAATGAGAAAATGCTGGTCATCAGCACTTTCTCCTTTTGCCTCGATGTTTTCCCAAGCCTATTCTCTTCGGGAGGTCAAAACCAGGTCTTGTTTGGGAAAGGGTTAAGACAAAATATTTGTTCTGACTGTTTGTTATTAACGAAATTAGTAGTTATGCAGAGAATAGTGTTATATCATTGTGTTTTTAAAGGTGGAATGGCACTCATAATCATGCAAATTTTCCGAGAACTTCATACAAAATAAATATGTTTTATTAAAATATGGCCTTTAAAGTGCATATATGCCAAATCTTAGCTTTCTATCTTGTGTATTGGCTAAGATGTCGACGGATTTGAAACCCCATATGTTCCATTATTGTAAATATTGTCCCCGGGACAATAAATCATGGGGTTTTAAATCTGTCGACATCTAAGCCAATACACAAGGTAGAAAGCTAAGATTTGGCATATATGCAATTTAAAGGCCATATTTTGATAATATATATTTATTTTTTTGTACGAAGTTCTCAGAAAATTTGCAAGATGTTAAATGTCATTCCATATTTAAACTTTCTAATACTGTAATGATTGTTCTCAGAATACATGTCTGTCCTGTTACGTGACAGGGGCTTAGTCAAATAGTTTTGAAATGTCACAGCATTGTCACATTAGTATCACAATTCAGCTTTCTTTGTCTTCAGATGTTCTGTTGAAAGGTTCCTATTTGTCTCTCCTGTTCATGGTGATGGAAAAAAAGACAAGAAACTTTTTAAAAAAAAAACTTGTCAGGAAATTGAAAAATTTGTGCAACGCTTAAAATTTCCGACAAGGGAAATTCTTACCATAAGTACTATAGTCTGACAATTTTGCCCATCTTGAGACAAATATTAGTTTATGATAATAACACAGTGTATTACATGTGTTTTTGACCTATTAAAACCTCAGTTTTTGTCATTGATTATGTTTTGGTAAAAATGTCTGTCCTGTTACGTGACTTTCAACAGGAGTATTGAAGATTGAGAAAATTATGACTCAAGGTAATGAAATTATCTTAATCTTACATTTTTACGATAATATAGATGTGTAACTTTAGAACAGAGGCAAAAGTTCTCTTCTATCTTGATTTTAAATTTTTGACCACATTGTCCGGCCTTTGGATCTCTAGAGCAAATTATGAGTCAACCACCTTTTTTATTCTGAAGATATAAAAACATGACTGACACTCTAATCATTCACGCCCATAGTCCATAAGCCTTTCAAAATTAGACAATTCATTCCCTGTGAATCGTCTTTTTGAGCTGAATTTTTCTACTACTAGAGGAAACTCTCTCAAGCTAGTGCAGCCTCGCTCAAGATTAAATGTTCGATACAACAATTTCAATCAACGTGTGATAAACGCATGGAATCGTCTCCCTGAGGAAGTGATAACAGCAACAACTATCAACGGATTCAAAAACGCCATTGACAGACACTTCAAGGAAATACATGGGGTTTCAATGACTCGGTCGCTTAACCCCTAGGCTGCACTTAAGGGTGTGGCCGCAGGTATAACAGGTATAACAGGTAATTCACTTTGCACCCTCGAAATATTTAAGGGACGCCATTATACTACGACAGTAAAAGTAATATGTATTCCGATTGGCTAATCAATACCTGTTTCAGCCAACCACAATCCGGTTTACAAATCAAGGGAAATAATCGGCAAAACCACGATATAATAGTGCCGTCCCTTCGTACTTTGTTGTTTATCAATTTTCTCGCAAACAGAATGACAAATATTTTGGTTATAAGCTTCCATAATTATGCAAACGCGAGGTATTGAAAAAAAGCAAAATGGTCAAAATATGTCGGACATACGGACTGACGGTATCAAATTTTCAATCGGACCGAAGTCAAAACTATCGGACAATGTCCGCGGTCCGACGTCTTTCGCAATGTCTGTGATAGCACAGAGATTTACGGCGGCGAATTAGGTTTCTAGTTTATAATTAGTTTCGTGCCCAAATTCGACGCTCGGACCTTACAAAAAAACATTGCGTGCATGTACGCAATATGAAATTAAAACTTGCGTGCACTTGTATTTTTTTGCGTAAATTACGCATGTTCTTGCGTGAATGGGAATGTTGTACATCACTACAGTCTAATTTGCAGCTGAAAATGAGTGATAGTATTAATACAATCTTGTTTTAGTTTTTCCCAATCTAGGTATAAACATCGCTATTTTTCCCAATTTCACTGGCCCCTGGCCCCCAACAAAAATTGGTAGCAAGACCCCTGCTATAGATGTGAAATTTTGTTTCTATGTGAACAGGCGAAAGAGTCGCTCTAGGAGCCGAGAAAGGAGACACAGAAGCAGAAGTAGAGAAAAGAAAAGTAAGAAGGATAAACACAGGGACAAGGAGTCTAAAAGAGAAAAGTAAGTAGCCCTGTCTCATTTTCGCTTGCTAAGGTCAGGCTTAGAAAAATATATTTTTCTTCAAGGACCCAACCAACCCTTTCCCGTTGGTGACAGGGTAAATGACGAATGATTTTAACTTATGGGCCCAGAATGGCTCAATTCAATACTTAACATTCAAGGTATAGGCATTTTCTCTAAATATCTAGGGGACCAGCCCAAAATCTGGTGGCCATCGGCGACTAGGTCCCTGCTAGTCTTTACCCCTGCTGGTGCCTGTCATAAATCTTTTTTCCTGACTCTAAAGTCTCAGGGGTTGAAAAATCCACTCGCCCGCTCGCATTGGCGAGTTGAAAATGCCTTAGGACGAGTAGATTTGGGGACGAACTAGTCCGACGGGGCGAGTGCAAATTTAGGAATTGAATCACGCTGATTGAGGGGAAAAAATAAAAGATCGAAAAGAAAGTATTTATTTCAAACTTCATATCGGAAACAATAATATTCGCTGTAAAATAAGACCTTTCCCTGTTTATGTCGATCAGAAAGTAAAACTAAACAAGGAAACTAGAGTAAATCTGTGTTACTCATATGCGATGAATTGAGCGAGATCAAAGACGCCGCAAACACAGTCAATTGATGACGTAGTCATTCCAGTTTCAATATAATCACGTGATTTTCCGCAACCAAATAAGGTTACATTTTACTATGATTTGTTTACAAAAGTCGCGCGTGCCAAAAAAAGCGCGGGAAAATGGGATGAAGCAATGAAAACAAAACGCTATCTACGTAGTGAATACGCCGACGTTAAATGGTTTTAACACATACGCGTTGTCTCTTTCTGTTATGCCGCCTCGCGATTTCACAAAGAAATTCTTTCACATTTACCGGGTACATTGTAGTTGTACATATTAAACTGACCATGTGTGCTTCAAGTTCCTCGACCATTTCGACAGCTAATCTATCTTTCGAATTAAATAAAAAGTAAGTGTTTACAGTAATGTTTAATCGGCGATTGATTTATGGTAAAAGATGGAGTCAAGTCTTCAGAAGCCACATTCGATTTATTGACCATCTTTTTTAATAAAATTGTTGCCTTATTCGCCTATGACTTTTGAAGTGGCGATCGCCAGCGCGAGGCCTGTCTGTCATTTATACCGAAGAAACTTTATTTGTAGAGTCAAAGAGTTAGATCTATGTTATTTGCATAATAATGCATCCGTAAGAGACAACAGTCTAAAATTTTCTTCATCTTTAAGGGCGAGTTTGGTTGCCTTAAGGGCGAGTAGAAATTCAGAGCTACTAGTCCTACAGGACTAGTAGGTTTGAAGAAATTTTTCAACCCCTGAGTCTGGTAGGCTAAAACAGTAGGTGTGACCAGGCCTGTGACATTCATTAACACTTACAGCCAATCAAAATCATTTATCCGTAAATGATTTGTTACAAAGTAAGTCTTTCAATTAATGTAAATTAGCCTTTAATTGATTTAGTCATTTTGAAAAGCCATTTGTTCTGTAGCTCTGGTCATAGAAAAGATTAACCCATTCCCATACATTGATTCATTTTGATGCCTCACACGATGAAGGCTTTAGAAAATATTGTACAGAAAATGAAAAATTTGCTTGTCATAAGCAATTTTTTTCATTTTCCACAATGTTGTCCAAAGCCTTTGTCTTGTGGAACATCATGATGTAGGTATGGGTTAACCTTTTCCCAAACAAGACCTGGTTTTGATGTCCCTAATAGAAAAAGCTTTGGAAAATATTGAAACAAAAGAAGAAACTGCTGATAACCAGCAGTTTCTCCTTTTGTCTCAATATTTTCTATGCCATATTTTACACAAATCCTCTCTTTAATTACATCGATTTTGTCATTTGTTGCAGTTTTTTAAGTGGATCACTCTAAAATTTTGTCGTTTGGGAAAGGGTTATCCTATTAATGACTATTTCAGAGATGAAGATGGAGAGATTAAGGAAGATGACAAAAACAAGAAGTTTCGGATTTTCCACAGCACATGATTCCAATGAGTACCCAAAACATAGGGTTTAATGAATTATGACATTTGAATTTGATCATTTTGAAAAGAAAATTTCAATATGTACCCCTGGTCATAGAAAATTTGAAATGACTATTTCAGAGATGAAGATGGTGAAATTAAGGAGGATGACAAAAACAAGAAGGTTCCATTGTCCCTGGAGGAGCTTCTAGCCAAGAAAAAGGCAGAAGAGGAAGCACAATCAAAGGTATATCAAACAGCAAAATTTTGGACTGTTCCAATTTGAAAGACATTGCAGATGACAATTTCAAGTGCATGAAATTTCAAAAATCTTTCCATTTTAGTTTAGAAAACGTTGTGAAAAATGAAGAAATTGCTTGTCACAAGCAATTTCTTCATTTTCCACATTGTTTTCTTAACCCTTTCCCAAACGACAAAATTTTAGGGTGTTCCAAATTCAAAGGGGTGGCAGACGACAAAATAAATTAGATCAAAAGGAGAAAATATGCATGTTATAGCCCAGAAAATATTGAGGCAAAAGGAGAAACTGCTGGTTATCAGCAGTTTCTTCTTTTGTTTCAATGTTTTCCCAAGCCTTTTCTATTAGGGACGTCAAAACCAGGTCTTATTTGGGACAGGGTTAATTCTTTCCCAAACTACAAACAACTGCTCAGTGTCAATTTGAAAGCTGTTGCAGATCTGTGACCAAGATAGGATTTGTGTACAATATACTGAATATGGCACTCAAAAAATTGAGGGAAATGAAGAAAATATTGTTTTATCTGCATTAATATTGTATAGCTCTTTATTTCTGCGGGGTTCCAAATTCTGCGTTTTTTCCTAAAATCAGCAGGGTTAAATTTCTGCGTAACATATTTCTGCGGTCTCTCACTTTGCCAAGTTAAAGAGTTTATTTCTGCGCTATGAAATCAGTTTTAGTCAGTATCAAACATATTTTGAAAGACGATGCTTACAAAATATTCGAATTACTCCGTGATGGTTAAGGGATAATTCCTATTACTTATCTATAAAGTCGTTATGCGAAACAATGACGAATACAGATAGGTGTGAAAAGAAAGACATGTCAAACTGTTATCAATCAGTCAAACTTGTTGAAATGCTATTCATGGATAAACAAAAATGTCTTATCTACATCCTGATTAAAGATATAGTTACACTATTTTTGAATGGAAAAGAACTCCATTGTTATGACAATATGCTTTGCATCAAGGGGTGACTGTTTAACGTTTACGTGTACTGACTAAAATTGCAGAACAACAACAATCTCTACCTTTGGGATTAATATTCTGCGGATTTTATTTCTGCAGTGCCGTCCAGGACCGCAGAAATAGCAGAAATAAAGTCCCCGCAGAAATAAAGTGCTATACGGTATCTTCTTTTGCCTTAATATTTTGTAAGTCCTTTCTGTTTGGTATATCAAAATGTTGAAATAGTTTGACAAATGATTAATCGCCTCCTAAGTAACAACAAATTAAGGAGGATGACAAAAACAAGAAGGTTCCATTGTCCCTGGAGGAGCTTCTAGCCAAGAAAAAGGCAGAAGAGGAAGCACAGTCAAAGGTATATCACTTAACCCATTACCAGACGACAAAATTTTGGACTGTTCCAATTTGAAATATCCTGCAGACGACAATTTCAAGTGAATGGAATTTTTAATTTTTAATTTTTAGGTCTTTTTGAATGGAAAACATTGTGGGAAATGAAGAAATTGCTTGTCACAAGCAATTTCTTCATTTTCCACAATGTTTTCCAAAGCCTTAATATCTAGGGGAGTAAAAAAGAGTCACCGTGTGGTAATGGGTTAAGCTGTTGTAGATCTATGGAAAAGATAGGATTAAAATCAGATTTGTGTACAATATACTGGATATATCACTTAAAATATTGATGCGAAAGAAGAAAATACTAGTTATCAGCATTATCTTCTTTTGCCTTAATATTTTGTAAGTCCTTTCTGTTTGGTATATCAAAATGTTGAAATAATTTGACAAATGATTATTGCCTCCTAAGTAACAACAAATTAAAGAAGATGACAAAAACAAGAAGGTTCCATTGTCCCTGGAGGAGCTTCTAGCCAAGAAAAAGGCAGAAGAGGAGGCACAATCAAAGGTAAATCACTTAACCCTTTCCCCGAACTGGAAAATGTAGGGGTGATCCACTTTAAAAACTGCCACAAATGACAAAATGGTTGTTCTTAAAGATAGTATTTGTGTAAAATATGGCATAGAAAATATTGAGACAAAAGAAGAAACTGCTGGTTATCAGCAGTTTCTTCTTTTGTTTCAATGTTTTCCCAATCCTTTTCTAATAAGGATGTCAAAACCAGGTCTTGTTTGGGAAAGGGTTAATTCTTTCCAGGGTTTTTTCTACTTTTTTGGACGTGTCCGTTAAAAGGACCCGTTCCCAATGCCAAATAGGGTAATTTTTTCCCAATATCTGGAAAGAAAATTCCCAATGCAAAAATTATTCCTTCTTTTTGAATGAAAATTCAATCATTCCCTTTCATATGTTGAGAAAAAAGTATCCAGAGACAATCTGAAAGTCCTTTCAGTTGATTTCATATAGTTAACTATACAAAGGGCTCAATTTTTGTTTGAGTCTGTGATGAATATGTTTTCCCAATTTTTGACAAAACAACGCATTTTTCCCAATTTGCCTGGTTTCGGACCCGTTCCCAAAACTAGGAGAAAAAACGCTGCTTTCCCAAACTACAAACAATTGTACAGTGTCAATTTGAAAGCTGTTGCAGATCTGTGACCAAGATAGGATTTGTGTTCAATATACTGAATATGTCACACAAAAAATTGAGGGAAATGAAGAAAATATTGTTTGATCAGCATTATCTTCTTTTACCTTAAGATTTTGTAAGTCCTTTCTGTTTCGTATATCAAAATATTGAAATAATTTGACAAATGATTAATCGCCTCCTAAGTAACAACAAATTAAGGAGGATGACAAAAACAAGAAGGTTCCATTGTCCCTGGAGGAGCTTCTAGCTAAGAAAAAGGCAGAAGAGGAAGCACAATCAAAGGTATATCACTTAACCCTTTCCCAAACAACAAAATTTCAAAATTTTCATTTCAAAAGCTGCTGCAGACGACAAATGATCCTTGTTTAAGATAGAATTTGTGTTCAATATAGCACGGAAAATATTGAGACAAAAGAAGAAACTGCTGGTTATCAGCAGTTTCTTCTTTTGTTTCAATGTTTTCCCAGGCCTTTTCTATTAGGGACGTCAAAAACAGGTCTTGTTTGGGAAAGGGTTAATTCTTTCCTAAACTACAAACAATTGCACAGTGTCAATTTTAAAGCTGTTGCAGATCTGTGACCAAGATAGGATTTGTGTACAATATACTGAGTATGTCAAACAAAAAATTGAGGGAAATGAAGAAAATATTGTTTTATCAGCATTATCTTCTTTTGCCCTAATATTTTGTAAGTCCTTTCTGTTTGGTATATCAAAATATTGAAATAGTTTGACAAATGATTATTGCCTCCTAAGTAACAACAAATTAAAGAAGATGACAAAAACAAGAAGGTTCCACTGTCACTGGAGGAGCTTCTAGCCAAGAAAAAGGCAGAGGAGGAAGCACAGTCAAAGGTATATCACTTTATTCTTTCCCAATCCGGAAAATGTAGGGGTGATCCACTTTAAAAACTGCCACAAATGACAAAATGGTTGTTATTAAAGATAGGATTTGTGTAAAATATAGCACGGAAAATATTGAGACAAAAGGAGAAACTGCTGGTTATCAGCAGTTTCTTCTTTTGTTTCAATGTTTTCCCAAGCCTTTCCTATTAGGGATGTCAAAACCAGGCCTTGTTTGGGAAAGGGTTAATTCTCTGTTCCCAAACTACAAACAATTTCACAGTGTCAATTTGAAAGCTGTTGCAGATCTGTGACCAAGATAGGATTTGTGTACAAAATACTGAATATGTCACACAAAAAAATTGAGGGAAATGTTCAAGAAAATATTGTTTTATCAACATTATCTTCTTTTACCTTAATATTTTGTAAGTCCTTTCTGTTTCGTATATCAAAATATTGAAATAGTTTGACAAATGATAAATTGCCTCCTTAGTAACAACAAATTAAAGAAGATGACAAAACAAGAAGGTTCCACTGTCACTGGAGGAGCTGCTAGCCAAGAAAAAAGCAGAAGAGGTAGCACAATCAAAGGTATATCACTTAACCCTTTCCCAAACGACAAAATTTTGGACTGTTCCAATTTGAAATATCCTGCAGACGACAATTTCAAGTGAATGGAATTTTTAATTTTTAGGTCTTTTTGAATGGAAAACATTGTGGGAAATGAAGAAATTGCTTGTCACAAGCAATTTCTTCATTTTCCACAATGTTTTCCAAAGCCTTAATATCTAGGGGAGTAAAAAAGAGTCACCGTGTGGTAATGGGTTAAGCTGTTGTAGATCTATGGAAAAGATAGGATTAAAATCAGATTTGTGTACAATACACTGGATATATCACTGAAAATATTGATGGGAAAGAAGAAAATACTGGTTATCAGCATTATCTTCTTTCGCCCTAATGTTTTCCTAAGTCCTTTCTGTTTGATATATCAAAATGTTTAAATAGTTTGACAAATGATTAATCGCCTCCTAAGTAACAACAAATTAAAGAAGAAGATGACAATAACAAGAAGTTTCCACTGCCCCTGGAGGAGCTTCTAGCCAAGAAAAAGGCAGAGGAAAATTTAAGGGTGATTCACTTTAAAAACTGCCACCAATGACAAAATGGATGTTATTAAAGATAGGATGTGTGTAAAATATGGCATAGAAAATATTTATACAAAAGAAGAAACTGCTGGTTTATCAGAAGTTTCTTCTTTTGTTTCAATGTTTTCCCAAGCATTTTCTATTAGGGATGTCAAAACCTTGTCTTATTTGGGACAGGGTTAATTCTTTCCCAAACTACAAACAATTTCACAGTGTCAATTTGAAAGCTGTTGCAGATCTGTGACCAAGATAGGATTTGTGTACAATATACTGAATATGTCACACAAAAAGGTTAAGGGAAATGAAGAAAATATTGTTTTATCAGCATTATCTTCTTTTGCCCTAATGTTTCCCAAAGTCCTCTCTATTAGGGTTATCAATTTGAGAAATGATTAGTCCCTTCCTCAGCATCACACTATGTTTCAGCTTGTCCAAATTATAAGGTGTTGCAAAAGATAATTTCATTTTTATACGCCCGTCGAAGACGGGACGTATTATGGGATCACCCATGGCGTCCGGTTTTCCGGGCGGCGTCCACTTTTTTGTCCGGAGCATAACTCTGTCACCTTAAGTACGATTGACTTTAAACATTACAGAGTGCAGTGCGCAAGAACCATAACTATACCTGGCCTATTTTTTTGAGTTATTGCCCTTTGTTGTTTTTCATACATAAATCTTGTCCGGAGTATATCTCTAAAAGTATAATATTTAGGATCATGAAACTTCATGGGTGTATAGCTCTTATCAAGGGGGAGTGCAGTGCAAAAGAACCATAACTCCTTCTTGCCTATTTTTAGCTCACCTGAGCACGAAGTGCTCAAGGTGAGCTATTGTGGTCGCTTTTTGTCCGTCGGCGTCTGTCCGTCTGTCTGTCTGTCCGTCTGTCCATCCGTCTGTCCACAATTTGTTGTTACCACTCTAGCACCCACAAATATTGACCAATCTTAATTAAACTTGGTCAAAACATGTATGACTATAAGTTCTCGGATGACTTCGATTTTGAGTCAGATCGGACCAGGAAGTCCAGAGTTATGTGCCCTTGAACGTCAAAAATGACTAGTTTTGACTTTGTTACCACTCTAGCATCTACAAATACTGACCAATCTTAACCAAACTTTGTCAAAACATGTATGAAGATAAGTTCTTGGATGAGTTCGATTTTGGGTCAGATCGGATCAGGAAGTTCAGAGTTATGCGCCCTTGAATATCAAAAATCGCTAGTTTTTGACTTTGTTACCACTCTAGCATCTACAGATATTGACCAATCTTGACCAAACTTTGTCAAAACATGTCTGACGATAAGTTCTTGGATGAGTTTGATTTTGGGTCAGATCGGATCAGGAAGTCCGGAGTTATGCGCCCTTGAATATCAAAAATCGCTAGTTTTTTACTTTGTTACCACTCTAGAATCTACAAATATTTACCAATCTTGACCAAACTTGGTCAAAACATGTATGACAATAAGCTCTTGGACGGGTTTGATTTTGGATCAGATCAGATCAGGAAGTCCGGAGTTATGCGCCCTTGAATATCAAAAATAGCTTAGTTTCAACTTTGTTACCACTCTAGCATCTACAAATATTGACCAATCAAGACAAAACTTGGCTAGAATGTTGGTAACCATACAATTATGAATGAGTTCGATTTTCAGTGTCATTGAAGTAGGAAATCTGGAGTTATGTGCCCTTGAATTTGACAAATTTGCCATTTTCGACTTTGTTTACTCTTTAGCATCTACATTTATTGACCGATAAAGACAAAACTTGGCAACAATGATGGTAACCATAAGATGCTGAATGAGTTAATTTTTCAGCTTGATCGGACCAAAAAAAAACAGAGTTATTGGCCCTTGAATTTCACAAAATTGCTTTTTTCCACTTTATTTTCACTCTAAAAAAACACAAATATTGACCAATCAAGACACAACTTGGTCACAATTTAGGTGACCATGAGATCTTATATGTTTTCATTTTTCATATTGATCAGACTAGAAAAAACAGAGTTTTGTGCCCTTGATGGTGACAAAATTACCGATTTCGTTAATTTCATTCAAACAGTAATTAATAAATATTGACCAATCAAAAAACAACTTGAACATAAGGTTGTTTTCAGCTGGATCATAATCTCGCATCTTAAATTTCGTGTTCTTGTCTTAGAGATACCTAGGTCATGTAAAAGGTGGGTCTTGTTCTGCATGGAGAAAGTTTCAAACTTCTATCAGGTGAGCGATCCAGGGCCATCTTGGCCCTCTTGTTTTAGTTATTCCCCTTTGTTATTTTTCATACTTCATTTTTGTCCAGGGCATATCTCGAAAAGTATAATAGCTAGGACCATGAAAATTTACCAACTCGCTCCCCCTGTCGACTTCAAGTAGTGTTACGGGCGTATTTTGTGACAGTTTGACACCTTGTTCATATTTTATTTTAAGCTGTTTCTAAAACAAATTTTGAACTGGTAAATTTGAAAGCTGTTGCAGAGCTTCAGATTGACGGTGCGCCCGCGCCAATCCCGCATATTTTCAAAATATGACGCACGAAATTATGTAGTGGTGCGCCAGCCGGGCGCACGAATTTCAGTAAAAGTATGATCATGAAATAGTAGATTGACCTTCGCATAAAGCACCCGTAATCTGCCATACATTTACATCAAGCTAAGTGACCTATTTGATAAACTTATTTTTAGATTATTATAATGACCTTACTTGATCAACCAATCATATCCCATATTTCACACAGTAAACAAGCAGTCGACCAATCTCCGTAGCCTTCACCTTCGATTCGTTAACCTTCAACACTTACTTCTTTATTTAATTCGAAAGATAGTTTAAATGGTCGAGTAAGTACACCAGTTCAATATGTGCAAATAACTGTTACAGAATCCTTTGTGTAATCGCGAGTCAGCATAACAGAAAGAGACAACGCGTCAGTGTTAAAACCACCTAACGTCAGGGTATTTACTTCGCAGATACCGTTTTGTTTTCATTGCTTCATCCCATTTTCCCGCTTTTACCGGCGCGCGCGACTTTTATAAACAAATCGTAGTAAAACGTAACCTTATTTGGCAGCGGAAAAATCACGTGATTATATTGAAACTGGAATGACTACGTCATCAGTTGACTGTGTTTGCGGCGTCTTTGATCTCGCCTTACTCATTGCATATGAGTAACACAGATTTACTCTAGTTTCTTTGTTTAGTTTCACTTTCGGGATTGTTGATATAGATCTAATAATTACTGGCATCTGCGATCAGCATTCAGAAAAATAAAAGTTAATTCTGCCGTTTGTTGAGAAATGAATGTTACTAGCGAGTGTGAATTTAGTACAAAGCAGACAGCATGCACATTTCGTTTATCAAAAAAGTAAAACTCGAGTGTTCCAATTCGCTACTATAAATGCTCTAAAATAGGTTGACGGAATTCCCTATCGCAAGAAATATCTGTTTTGGTTGTAAAATTATTGCTTACACCTGAAGATGCTGATCAAAATTTTTGTGTGTGAAATCACCTATGGGACCGTAATTTTGTACGTTATTTCTTTCAATTTGGCGTGAATGGAAACTCTGATATCTGCTTTTTTTTTTTTTTTTTTTTTTTTTTTTTTTTTTTTTTTTTTTTTTTTTTAGATATAGATCTAATTGTTTGGTTTTCTTTCCAATCAAAAAGTAAACGGCGCAAACCGGCAGCATAGACGGCGATATCGCCGGCCGCCGGCTTATTTTGAGAACGCTGTAAATTAAATGAAGTGAAATATTCTTAATTTTAACAATGTTTATATGCATCCACTCAAATAACAACAATACAATGATGAATTCACAGCAAATAAGTCATTTACTCCAATCCCAAGTTTTGATATGAACGCTTAACTGTGGCCCATTGTTTTGGAAAATGACCCCTCAAAATCCTGTGTGGTGGGCCCTGTGACCCACAGGTCTCTGAAACAATCTGAAGCTCTGCTGTTGCAGGAGACAAAATAAATGTACACTATAGCACAATAAAGGGCAAATGCTACTTTCTCTACTGCATTGTTTCTCTATGATGGACAAGCCAATACTGGTTTTTACTTAATAGCCATCGGCAGATCTAGAGGTGGTTTGGGGGGTTCTAATGCCCTCCTCTTCCTCGCTCCCCCCTCCTTTGAAGAAATTTGAACCCTTCCCTTTGTTAACCCTTTCCCAAACGACAAAATTTAACGCTTATCCATTTCGAAAACAGCTACAAATGACAAATGGATGTTATCTAAGATAAGATTTGTGTAAAATATGGCATAGAACATATTGAGACAAAAGGAGAAACTGCTGGTTTTCAGCAGTTTCTTCTTTTGTTTCAATGTTTTCCCAAGCAGTTTCTGTTAGGGACGTCAAAACCAGGTCTTGTTTGGGAAAGGGTTAACAGGGTTCCCCAAAACCCCCATATGGGGGTTTTGCACCCCCAA
This sequence comes from Fragum sueziense, assembly GCA_963680895.1. Taxonomy (NCBI): domain Eukaryota; kingdom Metazoa; phylum Mollusca; class Bivalvia; order Cardiida; family Cardiidae; genus Fragum; species Fragum sueziense. The sequence continues at coordinate 20,681,451 of OY804606.1, forward strand.
AATTGAATCTTGTACCCCCAATTTTTGCAGGCAGCCTTCTATTTTTCATATAGAGGGGGTGCAAGTATGCTGTAAAATGACTGTTTTCACTCCTAGATTTAAAAGTGAGTGGGAACCCTGATTAAATTTTTAATCAGTCACTGGAAGCCAGATTGAAAAATTCTTGAGAAATATTTGAATGTTTTTCCAACATGCATATTTCCAACATGAAACATTTTGATTGACATCCTTTTCAGCCCGTTTTTCTAACAAAAGAGCAGAGAGCTGCAGAAGCTTTAAAAAGAAGACAAGAGCAGGTGGAGGAACAGAGGAAAAGAACAGAAGAAGAGAAAAAGAAACAGATAGACTTCTTGAGTAAAGGAAAAGAGAGTCTGAGAGGTAAGCTGCATTAACCCTGTCCCAAACGACAAAATATTAGGGTGATCCACTTCAAAAACTGCACAAATGACAAAATTTGTGTAATTACAGATAGAATTTGTGTAAAATATGGCACAGAAAATATTGAGACAAAAGGAGAAACTGCTGGTTATCAGCAGTTTCTTCTTTTGTTTCAATGTTTTCCCAAGCCTTTTCTACTAGGGACGTCAAAACGTCTTGATTGGGTTTGGGAAAGGGTTAAGTGCATTTTCATTGATCAGAGCTACAGATAAGACGGAAAAAATGTCTTTTCAAAATGCAATATTTCTGTTATTATTGATCAAACCCTATGTTGTGGGTACTCATTGGAATAGTCTCATTGAGACTATTCCAATGAATACCCACAACACAGGGTTTGGTTTTAATTTTTAGCGAGCAGGGACTTTATGCCCAGGGGGCTAATGTCACAGCTCTATGTGTTGGCGTGGCCTCGGCGTCACATCTTCAAAAACTTTAACCTGGTCTATATCTCAGGCACTATTTGAGATACAGCCTTGATGCTTCACACATGGATATCTCTTGCGAAGACCTTTCATCTGGGACCATGACCTTTGACCTTGTGACCTTGACCTTGGAGTTTGACTTAGTTTTAAAATTTTTTAACCTGACCTATATCTCATGCACTATTACAGATAGAGCCTTGATATTTCACATATGGATACCTCATGCAATGACCTTGAGAGCATGACCTTTGACCCAGTGACCTTGACCTTTGACCTTGAACTCTTTTTTGCGACAAGCTCTTGTATCGGCAAGCTACATTGTCTGCGGACAACTCTTGTTCACTTTTGAATTAGTCTTAAATATATTTAATGGTCGATCTATGAATGAGATGAGGATAGAAGTTTTATGTAACGTTTTTCTTTTATTTCAATAGATGACAGACTTGACCGCAGAGATCGTTATGATCGAGACAGAGATAGGCGTCGTGACGATGATAGATTCCGAGACAGAGAGAGGGACAGAGAGAGACCAGAACGATCAGACAGAGACAAAGAGCTGGATGTTGAGAAACGTAGAGAAGATAAAGACAAAGAGAAGGAATTAGCAGCCATTAAGGTATGTTATCTTTATAAAAATATGAAGTTATAATATATTATATAGGCTACTTAATAGTTGCTTATATGTTAAGCCTCTCTTACAACCTGTCGCACATGTTCCTGCAAGCGATCTGCGAAGAATGACTAGAAATTGACCAGACAATTCTTCGCTACAAGCATTCTGCGTCTTTTTAGAATGTCATGAGCACGCAAGAGCCTCTCTTACAACCCATCAGGCATCCTTATGAATTGAGCGTCTTCAGAGATTTTTCAAAAATCTCCAAAGACGCATGATTTATAAGGATGCACAACTCGTTGTAAGTGAGGTTTTATTTAGATCATTTACCACAAAGATAATAGCAAGGCTAGAAATTGTTGACTATAAAATCACAATAATTCAGAATGATGGTATAGGAAGCAGTTTTAGATTTTTGCTTTGTATATGTTGATAAATCTATCTCTTGATTATATTTCTGTGTAATTGTGTATCAGACCCAAGTTCAGATCTATTTTGGGGCCGCGGCCGTAGCGCAGTTGGTAGTGTATCTGCCTCTCATTCAAGAGGTCCCGGGTTTGATACCTGGCCGTGAAAAATATCCTTTCTGACAAAAAAATGTCACCCACCAATGTTTTGATATTGTTAAGACGTTAACCTATGTGGGCGAGCAGCTAGAGGCCTGGCTAGGGTGTTTTGGTAGGTCTGGTATGAGAAATAACAGGTATACATGGTAAGGTGCTCAAGCCGCCACAAAATGACCATTGCAGTTGAAAACGGCGTAAAACCCCAATAAACCTAATCAAATCTGTGTTTGTGATTTACAGATGATTTTTTTCTTCCCTCAGGAGCGTTATTTAGGCATCAAAAAGAAGAGAAAGCGAATTCGTCGTCTGAATGATCGTAAATTTGTATTTGACTGGGATGCAGGAGACGACACAGCTGTTGACTATAATCCTATATACAAAGAGAAACATGAAGTTCAGTTCTTTGGTAGAGGCCATATTGCTGGCATAGATATTAATGTAAGTTTTCATTTACCAATCAGTATTTCTCCTGCTATTCATCCACATTTTCTGGTTTCTGATTACATCTTCTATATATCTACAATGCCTGTATATTTTAAACACCGAAATTTGTTTAGTTTAAAAAATGTTTAGGGAATCTTAGATTTAGTTAAAAAACGTTGCTTCTTAAAGATGATTGATGGCAATAATTAGTGCATTTTTTAATTAATATAAATTTAAAATCCCACTTCCTCAACTTTTTGTTATAACATCAAGATTGAAAAACCTATTATACTTTATTCTTGTAGGCTCAGAAGAAGGACCAGTCCAAATTTTATGGAGATTTGTTGGAAAAGAGGAGAACAGAGGATGAAAAGGACCAAGAGAAGTGAGTTGACTTTAACCCATTCCTGTTTAAACCTTTCCCAAATGACAAAATTTTAGGTGATCCTCTTCAAACACTGCCACAAATGACAAAATGGACAGTATTAAAGATAGAATTTGTGTAAAATATGGCATAGAAAATATTGAGACTAAAGATGAAACTGCTGGTTATCAGCAGTTTCTTCTTTTGTTTCAATGTTTTCCCCAGCCTTTTCTAATAGGGGTGCAAAACCAGGTCTTGTCTGGGAAAGAGTTAATGACACATTTTGAAGCCCCTCTAGATAAAGGCTAAGGAAAACATTGTGGAAAAAAAATCTTCGTTTCCCACAAAAGTTTTCTCTCAGAACAGAGGATGAAAAGGACCAAGAAAAATGAGAATAATTCAACCAACTCTTGCATATTAACGCTTTTTGAAGCCCCTTTACCCATTTCAAGATGGCAACATTTTAGACTGGTTCAAATTCAAAGATATTGTAGACGACAATTTCAATTGAATTGAATTTTATAGTTTTGAAGGTTTTGGGTAGAAAACAAAGTGGTAAATGAAGAATTGTTTGTCATATGCAAGTTTTTCATTCTCCGCAATTTTTTCGTAAGCAGGTTTTTGTAAGAGGCATCATAAGGGCATCAATGTGTGGTAATGGGTTAATATATATCAATATTTCCTTACTATTCATAACTTATTAATGGGAAGTAGGTTATTGCTTCAGACAATTTCAGGCAAGTCCGGAAAGCTTTGTCGGTAAATTCAGAGTCTGTCAATCCAAGGGTTGTGCGTTGGAATCCGGCCCAGCCCAAAAAGAACAAACATTATGAAATTTCATTCACTTGAATAGATCTATCTTTTGTAACATGCTTAACTCTTTCCCAAACAAGACCCGGTTTTGACGTCACTAACAGAATAGGCTTGGGAAAACATTGAAACAAAAGAAGAAACTGCTGATAACCAGCAGTTTCTCCTTTTGTCTCAATTTTTTCTGTGCCATATTTTACACAAATCATATCTTTAATAACATCCATTTTGTCAATTGTGGCAGTTTTTGAAGAAGATCACCCTAATATTTTGCCGTTTGGGAAAGGGTTAAATTTGGACCAGTTTAAATTTTTGCCATCTGGAAATGGCTTATAATTCCCAATTCTTTCAGAAAACATCAGAATAAGTTGAAAGAAAGAGAAAACAAGAGGAAATTTGATGACAGACACTGGACTGAGAAGTCACTAGAAGATATGCAGGAGAGGGACTGGCGTATCTTTAAAGAGGATTACAATATATCGTGTAAGGGAGGGAGAATTCCTAACCCTATCAGAAAGTGGAAAGAAGCTGGCCTGCCTAAAGAAATCCTTGATACAATTGATGCTGTGGGATATAAGGTATTATTTTTTTCTTTATGTATGTCTGACCTAATTTTTTTTTAGGCCTTTTTAGACTTAAAAGGTCTCTCAGAATACATAAATATGTTCATAATATGCCCTGGTATCAAAAAAAAATTACGGGCATTTTGTTTTACTGTTGTACATCTATGTTTCTGCCCAAAACATAAGTTGAAAGCTCAATATTTTGGCATTAGTCAATAGTGTGTTACAAAATTTTCTTACCCTGAAGTAGTTCTAATTTTAGTTGTTACCCATCTCAAGATGTTCAAGACTTAGAGTGTATTTGAAATCCTTATAAATGTAATTTGTACTGCCTTATATTGTGTATTTGTAAAAGTCAAACTTGTAAATAGCTTCTTTTCTATAGCTTAGGATAAATTACCTTGCTTAGGATAAATGACCTGGCAGAGCATCTCTATCTTATCGATAGAGATGCCCTGTCAGGTCATTTATCATGAGCAATACTAAGAAATAATCTTGCATTTTACAGGAACCATCTCCCATTCAACGACAAGCCATTCCTATAGGTCTGCAGAATCGTGATGTAATAGGTATTGCAGAAACTGGTAGTGGTAAAACTGCTGCCTTCCTCATACCATTGTTAGACTGGATTACATCATTACCAAAAATAGAAAGGTAGGTTGGACTTAGTTAATGGGTCAATTTTAGCTAATGTGATTAAAGAGATGAACACATGTTTTGTTCTGAAGTCTTCATATTTCATATTAGTAGCATAGTTTTGGTTTTATCAGCAACTTATCATTATCTTAGTTTACCTGTACCAATAAAAATGTAATGAAGCTGTAAAATAATGGTATGTTGTATTGGATTTTTTAGCGAGCCGGGACTTTATGTCCAGGGAGCTAATGTGACAGCCCTAGTGTCGGCGTCACATTAGTGTCGTGTCTTCATTTGAAAAACTTAAACCTGGTCTATACATCAGGCACTATTAGAGATAAAGCCTTGATATTTTGCATATAGATTCTTCCCGCCAATGCCTTTCATTTAGGACCATGACTTTTTAGCTCACCTGAGCACAAGGTGAAACTTCATATTTGAGTTACATATGATATTGCACTGAGGTAGTTTTCTGGGTTTTCTATGGTTTGAAATCGCATAGCGGTGTTCATATGATCTTTGACCCTTTATTGCATTACCTGTAAGAAATCTGATCTGTTATAAAACCCCATCTCAGGTGAGCGACCTAGGGCCAACGGCCCTCTTGTTACCTAGTGACCTTGACCTTGGAGTTTGATTTACTTTTCAAAAACTTTAACCTAGCCAATATCTCATGCACTATTACAGATAGAGCCTTTTTATTTCACAGATGGATACCTCATGCCATGACCTTGAGACCATGACCTTTGATCTAGTGACCTTGACCCTTTTACTTTAGACTCCTTTTTAGTGAACAGCTCTCATATAGGCCAACTGTGTTGTATGTGGACAACTCTTCTCAAGAAATATGGACATAGCGATCAAGTTTTCTAGTAAGGCTTCAAAAAAAAGATTACATATAAACCTTAAAAGGGTAGTCTGGATTTTACTTCTCATTTGTTGGTGTCTAGGGGTTTCATTTACTTTAAATAGAATGGTTATTAGTACTCTATATCCTTGTCTTTTCAGAAAAATAAACATAATAGACAAGGGACCATATGCCATTATTCTGGCCCCTACTCGTGAGTTAGCCCAGCAGATAGAAGAAGAAACAATAAAGTTTGGTAAACAAATGGGAATCAGAACTGTAGCTGTTATTGGTGGTATATCAAGAGAAGAGCAGGGATTTAAACTAAGACAGGGTTGTGAGGTAGGCTTTAGCAATAATTCAGATCTCCAGATAAGAGGGAGTGAAGACATTCTAACTTGTTTATCTCATATCAAAACACAATGTTGTGGGTACTCATTTGAATTGTCTCGATGAGACAATTCCAATGAGTACCCACAACATTGAGTTTGATGAACAATAAATGAAATATTGCGCTTTGAAATGCCATCATTCCCTCTTATCTGTAGCTCTGTTTCATTTATTTTTGCTCTAAAATGTCACAATAGGAAGAAACAATAAAGTTTGGTAAACAAATGGGAATCAGAACAGTGGCAGTTATTGGTGGTATATCAAGAGAGGAGCAGGGATTTAAACTCAGACAGGGTTGTGAGGTAGGGTTAACAGTTATTATGCCCCCACAAAAAGAATGTTTTCGGGGGTACACTCATTACTGAAATCAGCCTGTCTGTCCATCTGTGTACAAAATACTTGTCCAGAGTATATCTCTCAAAGTAAACTAGCTATGATTGTTAAACTTCAATGGTAGATAGATCTCACTAAGGAGAAGTGCAGTGTACAAGGAGCATACATGTATCTACCTTGCTTTTTATGCCCCCGTATCGAGAGATCGGGGGCATATTGTTTTACTCATGTCCATCTGTCCGTCTTTCTGTCTGTCTGTCCGTCTGTCTGTCCGTCCATCCGTCTGTCCGAAAACTTAACCTGAAAACTTAACCTTTGCCTTTTCTCCAAAACTATTTGACATACAAAGTTCAAATTCGGTATGCAACTTCATTTCAATGATATCTATCTGTTCCAAGCAATTTGACCTTCCTCAAGGTCATCTGTTAACCCTTATCAACCCTTTACTCTACGAAAACTTAACATTTTAGAAAAATGGCCATTTCGGGGGCATTTGTGTTTCACAAACACATCTTGTTTTGTGAGTTATTACCTTTTGTTTTCTTTGGGGGTATTTTTATCACTTTTGGTCACAATTTGTGTTAACCCATTCACAAACATTGAAGCTTTTTGACGCCCTTCAAGATAAATGCTTTGGAAAGCATTGTGGAAAATGAAGAAATTGCTTGTGACAAGTAATTTCTTCTTTTCCCGCATTGTGTTTACCTTTTTAAAAAGACCAAACTAAATATAACTATATTCACTTGAATCTGTCGTCTGCATCATCTTTATATTTGAAACAGTCTAAAATTTTTATGTTTGGTAATGGTTTGAACAAATTTACTGAAATTCTTGAATAGTCAAAGAAATGATACCTATAGATTTTTTGCAACATTTTTAATGTTAAATCACAAGAAAATGGGCTTTTAAGAATTATTCCTTATATCAGCGTTGCAGGTAACCATGTTGATTTAATATTTATCAAACTTACTTGATATCTTTATTAACCCTATTTATTAAACAAGACCTGGTTTTGACGTCCCTAATAGAAAAGGCTTGGGAAAACATTGAGACAAAAGAAGAAACTGCTGATAACCAGCAGTTTCTCCTTTTGTCTCAATATTTTCTATGCCATATTTTACACAAATTCTATCTTTTATAACTTCCATTTTGTCATTTGTGGAGTTTTTGAAGTGGTTCACCCTAAAATTTTGTCCTTGGGGAAAGGGTTAAGTCATGAAAAAGAAAGATATTTGTTGATATTATATCAGAAAACACAGGCTATATTGACAAAATCCTTGTTGCGGCTTTACAGGTCAAAATATTGACTCCATTTAAAATGTTAAGAAAACTCGGGTAAGCAAACTAGGGTCATCATGGCTCTTTTGTTTAGGTTTTACAATTTTGTTTTTTCATTTACTTATGTAAAAATAAAATGCCATCTTTTACACCTGTTTTCCATTTACAGATAGTAATTGCCACACCTGGTCGTCTAATTGATGTATTAGAAAACAGATACCTGGTCCTATCACAGTGTACGTATGTGGTACTTGATGAAGCTGACAGAATGATAGACATGGGGTTTGAGCCGGATTCAGTAATTGTTTGGAAATGGGCTATATTTTAGCCGCGATCTGGAAAAAGTTACCTTAAGGCATTTGCGAACAACATGGATCCAGATCAGCCTGTGCATACGCACAGTCTGATCCAGATCCATATTGTTATCAAATAGCGTGTTTATGACTAGTAGCACTTGTATGTAAGTAGTTTGGATCCATTTTAGACTACATTTAACCACAGGCATATCTAGAAATTCGATTTTTAAAAATGCTTTACTGGCCTTTATTCCAGATTCCGGCTCATTTTGTTTTTATCGAAGACTCAATATGAAACTTTCTTTTCTACTTACAGATAGTGATTGCCACACCTGGTCGTCTGATCGACGTTTTAGAAAACAGGTACCTGGTCCTATCACAGTGTACGTATGTGGTACTTGATGAAGCTGACAGAATGATAGACATGGGGTTTGAGCCGGATGTACAAAATATCCTGCAGTATTTACCAGTGTCCAATGAAAAACCGGATACAGAAGACGCGGAGGACAATGAGAAAATGTTGGCCAACTTTAACACTACAGCCAAATATAGACAGGTAAAATCCTTATATATTTTTATACGTCGCTGGAAGCGATCGTATATTGGCGTCATCTTCTCTGTCTGTCCATCTATCCGTACGTACATCCTTTTTTCTTGTGAGCGCAACTTCTAAGTTTCTGGCTGGATCTCTTTGAAACTTGGTCAATGTTATTACCTCAATTGGTAGATGTGCATAAAGGAAGGATTTTATATTTTGTAGATTTTTGTCTGAGTTATGCCCCCTTAAAAGTTAGTCTCTGGGAGTGGAGGCATATCGAAGGCTCAGTGCAAAACTATTGTAACTACATATTTTTTAAAAATTCACTTTTTTGCATTTTCTTAATCTTTAGGTAGGAATACATCATGTGTTCTAACGTTAGGATTCCATTTTGTATACTTAAAAAAAGATATTTAGAATTTTAAAAATGTTTTTCCTCTTTATCTTTGAGAAAGTCAATAAGTTTTTCCCTCTACTGTAAAATTTTATAAAGTGTAGTTACAATAGTTTTGCACCAAGCCCTCGATATATTGTGACCATGGCACTCTTGTTAGTACCTTAACATATCTTAAAGACAAAAGTGCCTTAAAAAAGTTTTTTGAGCTGTAGCTCCATTGTCTTTAAACCTAACCAGTGGTGCATGCTAGTGATCTTTTGTCTTTAACATTTTTGTGCAGTGGTAGGGTGCTGAACTTGAAAAAAGTGTAAAGGTTTGATCATGGTCTGACTGTAGAGATATCTCAATGTTATATGATAATTTGTTTGCTCTTATCTCTGAAGTACTTAATACGATATTATTTGTTTTTCAGACTGTGATGTTTACGGCCACTATGCCCCCTACTGTAGAAAAACTTGCCCGTAAATACCTGAGACGTCCTGCAGTTGTATATATTGGGTCTGTGGGTAAACCAACAGAAAGATGTGAACAGATTGTGTACATGCTGGATCATACAGCTAAAAGGTTAGTGAATTATGTTGATTATAGAATTAGTCCTCAGTTCATATAATGATAATTAGATTTTGGGAGGTGAAATTGCGCTTGTGTAGAATTTCTAGCTCATAACCTCCCTCATGGTTTTCAAATCATCTTCTGCTACAGGTTAGTAGAAAAAATATCCTGCAAAACCATTGTAAATACAACATAAAACAAGCTGAGATTATGAGGTATTCAAGAAAAGTTATGATATGTAGTTGTGAAAGTAAAGCTACTCTCCAGTAGGTATGCCTAAATTATGTGTTGAAGGGGCATGACTCATTATACGCCCGAAGGGTCGTATTATGTTATGGCCCCGCTCGTCTGTTTGTCCGTCCGTCCGTCTGTCCGTCCGTCCGTCCGTCCGTTAGCAATTTCTTGTGTGCGCAACTCCTCCTACAGTTTTGATCGGAATTTGATCAAACTTGCCACAATGAATCTCCATGGTGTCTAGTTGTGCATCCCGCTTACGGAATTTAATTAACTCTTTTCGTTCTTGAATTATCTGCCCTTGAATTAAAAAAATGCCCATTTTCTTGTGTGCGCAACTCCTCCTACAGTTTTGATCAGAATTTGATCAAACTTGCCACAATGAATCTCCATGGTGTCTAGTTGTGCACACCGCTTACGGAATTTAGATAACTGTTTTCGTTCTTGAATTATCTGCCCTTGAATTTAAGAAAAAATGCCCATTTTCTCAAAAATGTCCATTTTCTGCTGTGTGCAACTCCTATTGTTTCAACCAGAATTTAATCAAACTAGCCACAATGAATCTCTATGGTTTCTTGTTGTGGAAACAAAAACTTTTGATAACTTTCCATGTTTGAATTAACTGCCCTTGAATCGAAAAAATGGCCAATTTTACTGACAAGCCCCTCTCGGGCGTATATGCGCCGCTTCGCGAAGCTCTTGTTTAACATATAGATTAATTTCTTTCTTCATTTCTGTTGTCAGTTCAGATGACCTGGGCTATATTCCCCTACAACTCAAAATTGACAAATTCTAAATTTTTTAATGAGCCATCTGATTGGATGAAACATATGGATGTCGGATTGATTATTGTGTCGTTTTACAGTCATACTGGGATTTAAACATGTTGGATAATACTTCCCCTGAAATCACCTTGAAATTTAGAATAATAAGTGTGTCCTTTCTTCAGAATTGATTTATGATTTATCTTGTATTATGATTTTCTGTGTTTTAGGAAGAAGTTGTTAGAGATATTACAAGCTGGTATAGATCCCCCTGTACTTATATTTGTCAACCAGAAAAAAGGTGTGGATGTTCTGGCTAAATCACTGGAAAAATGGATGCTGATAAAGATAAGATTTGTGTCAAATAGGGCATAGAAAATATTGAGACTAAAGGAGAAAATGCAGATTATCAGCATTTTCTTCTTTTGTCTCAATGTTTTCCAAAATCATTTGGTTAGGGATTTTAAACCCAGGTTTTTATTGGAGAGTGTTAATGGGGTGTTTCATATGTGTTTCAGGAAGAAGTTGTTAGAGATATTACAAGCTGGTATAGATCCTCCTATTCTTATATTTGTCAACCAGAAAAAAGGTGTGGATGTTTTGGCTAAATCATTGGAAAAAATGGATGTTGATAAATATAAGATTTGTGTCAAATAGGGCATATTAAATATTGAGACAAAAGGGGAAAATGCTGATTATCAGCATTTTCTTCTTTTGTCTCAATGTTTTCCAAAATCATTTGGTTAGGGATTTTAAACCCAGGTTTTTATTGGAGAGTGTTAATGGGGTGTTTCATATGTGTTTCAGGAAGAAGTTGTTAGAGATATTACAAGCTGGTATAGATCCTCCTATTCTTATATTTGTCAACCAGAAAAAAGGTGTGGATGTTTTGGCTAAATCATTGGAAAAAATGGATGTTGATAAATATAAGATTTGTGTCAAATAGGGCATATTAAATATTGAGACAAAAGGGGAAAATGCTGATTATCAGCATATTCTTCTTTTGCCTTAATATTTTCCAGAACTCTTGCCTCAATATTTTCCAAAACTCAATTGGTTAGGGGTTTCAAAACTAGTTTGTGTTTTGGGAAGGGTTAATAACGAATGTTTGATATGTATTTTAGGAAGAAGTTGTTAGAGATATTACAAGCTGGTATAGATCCTCCTGTACTTATATTTGTCAACCAGAAGAAAGGTGTGGATGTTTTGGCTAAATCATTGGAAAAAATGGGCGTAAGTATTTACTAACTTTTATTTGTAATGTAGAAGATGTATGATTTTTAATATCTTACATGAAGTTGTATTTCCATATGAAAGATTCAGTGCTTATGATATGGCACATGGTACGTCATGTTACCATATTTTGGGGAAAAGTCACACAAATATTATAAAAAGTCACACAAATAATTTTCTTCTTTTTCTCACCTTGTTCATGAAAGTAATCTTTACAAAATAGTCAACACATGCAAATTATCATTTTATTTTTTTAGCTCACCTGAGCACAAAGTGCTCAAGGTGAGCTATTGTGGTCGCTTTTTGTCCGTCGTCCGTCCGTCCGTCCGTCCATCTGTCCGTCCGTCCGTTCACAATTTCTTTCAACATCTTCTCCTCCTAAACCATTGGGCCAATTTTGACCAAACTTGGCAGGAATGTTCCTTGTGTGATACTTTTCAAAACTTGTTCGTGAATTTTTGATTTGTCAAAAAATGTGGGCGTGACAGGCAGAAAGGGGCTTATCAGACTAGAAATCATAAGAAAATTCTTTAAAAATCAACCATTGGGCCCAATTGAACCAAACTCGGCAGGAATATTCCTTGAGTCACTCTTTTCAAAATTTGTTCACAAATTTTTATATTTGTCAAAAAATGTGGCCGTGGCAGGGAGAAAGGGGCTTATTAGACTTAGAGAAATCATTAGAAAATTCTTTAAAAATCAACCATTGGGCCAATTTGAACCATACTGTGCAGGAATGTGCCTTGAGTCATTCTTGTCAAAATTTGTTCACAATTTTTTTCATTTGTCAAAAATTGTTGCCGTGGCAGGGAAAAAGGGGCTTATCAGACTTGGAGAAATCAGAAGAAAATTCTTTAAAAATCAACCATTGGGCCAATTTGAACCATACTTGGCAGGAATGTGCCTTAAGTCATTCTTTTCAAAATTTGTTCAGAAATTTTATATTTGAAAAAAAAAAAACATGGCCGTGGCAGGGATAAAGGGGCTTATTAGACTTAGAGAAATCATAAGAAAATTCTTTAAAAATCAACCATTGGGCCAATTTGAACCAGACCTTGCAGGAATGTGCCTTGAGTCATTCTTTTCAAAATTTGACCACAAATCTTTTTATTTGTAAAAAATTGTGGCCTTGGCAGGGAGAAAGGGGCTTATCAGACTTGGAGAAATCATAAGAAAATTCTTTAAAAATCAACCAATGGGCCAATTTTAAGCAGACTTTGCAGGAATGTTCTTTGAGTCTCTCTTTTCAAAATTTGTTCACAGTTTTTAGCTCCACTGGCCGAAGGCCAGCGGGGCTTATGTCATGGCCCTGTGTCCGTCGTGCGTCCGTGCGTGCGTCCGTCCGTCCGTGCGTGCGTAAACAATTTTCAAACATCTTCTTCTCCAAAACTACTGGACCAATTTCAATCAAACTTCACCAGAATCATCCTTGTATGAATCTCTACCAAATTTCTTCAAAGAAATAAAATCCGTGTAAAACTTGAATTTTAATTAATTTAAGTTTAAATTTTCAAAAAATCTTTAAAAATTCTTCTTCTCCAAAACTACTAGACCATTTTCAACCAAGCTTCACAGAAATCTTCCTTGCATGAATCTCTACCAAATTCCTTCAAAAGATTAAAATCCGCGCAGAACTTGAATTTTAATTAATTTAATTGATTTAAATTTTCGAAAAATCTTTAAAAATTCTTCTTCTCCAAAACTACTGGACCAATTTCAACCAAACTTCACACGAATCATCCTTGCATGAATCTCTACCAAATTCCTTCAAAAGAATAAAATCTATGCAGAACTTGAATTTTAATTAATTTAATTGAATTGAATTTTCGAAAAATCTTTAAAAATTCTGCTTCTCCAAAACTACTGGACCAATTTCAACCAAACTTCACAGAAATCTTCCTTGCATGAATCTCTACTAGATTCCTTTAAAAGAATAAAATCTGTGGAGAACTTGAATTTTAAATAATTTAATTGATTTAAATTTTCGAAAAATCTTTAAAAATTCTTCTTCTCCAAAACAACTGGACCAATTTCAACCAAACTTTACAGAAATGTTCCTTGCATTAATCTCTTCATAATTCCTTCAAAAAAATAAATTCTATGTAGAATTTAAATTTTAATTTATTTAATTAAATTAAATTTTTGAAAAATCTTTAAAAATTCTTCTTCTCCAAAACTAATGGACCAATTACAACCAAACTTTACAGAAATGATCCTTGCATTAATCTCTTCTTAATTCCTTAAAAAAAATAAAATAAATTCTTTGTAGAACTTAAATTTTGATAAATTAAATTAAATTTTCGAAAAATCTTTTTTTCCAAAACTACTGGACCAATTTTAACCAAACTTCACACGAATCTTCCTTGCATTTATCTTCTCTAAATTCCTTAAAAAATAATTTCCGTGTAGAACTTGAATTTAGATAAAATTTAATTAAATTGAATTTTCGAAAAACAATCTTCTTCTCCAAATCTACAAGACCAATTTTAACCAAACTTCACAGGAATCTTCCTTGCATGAATCTCTTCCAAATACCTTCACGATCGGACGAAAAGCTTGGCCGTTGTGGGCTAGGCTTTTTTTGCTATATGAAACAGTGTAATTTTAAGAAAATTTTAAAAACATTTCTGCTCCTTAATCACATATTGGATTTCATTCTGGTGTAGCATGAATCTTCTTTGAATAGACCTCTATTGTATTCCTTTAAGAAGTTTGTAGTCTAAATGTCTAAAAGCCAGTGGAGCGATACAGGGCCATCTTGGCCCTCTTGTTTTCATTTGTAAAAACTGTGACTGTGGCAGGGAGAAAGGGGTTTTTTAGACTTGGAGAAATCATAAGAAAATTCTTTAAAAATCAACCATTGTGCCCAATTGAAGCAGACTTTGCTGGAAGGTTCCTTGAGTGACCCTTCTCAAAACTTTTTCGCGGATTTTTGATTCGTCAAAAAATGTGGGTGTGGCAGGGAGGAAGGGGCTTATCGGACTTAAAGAAATCATAGGAAAATTCTTTAAAAATCAACCATTGTGCCCAATTGAACCAGACTTTACTGGAATGTTCCTTGAGTTACTCTTTTCAAAATGTGTTCATAAATTTTTCCATTGGTCAAAAAATGTGGGCATGGCAGGGAGGAAGGGCTTATCAGACTTAGAGAAATCATAAGAAAATTCTTTAAAAATAAACCATTGGGCCAATTTTCTATTTCCCTTATCTGTTGCTCTCAGGCTGGCCCCATGTTTATCTTATGTAAACAAATAAGGGATTAGCTTTAGCTTATCAGATGGTAATCTTTCACTAAATTCTATCAATCACAGACAAAATCTTGTTAATTGAGCCTATCATAAATGATCAATCTCTAACAGATCAGTATGCTTTGAAAATTAGCCCTATGTTGTATATTGCGAAATCATGAAATAATTGTTGAAAATTAACTAACTCAACAATTGTGCTAATTCATACCCAACCTTACAGGATCGATTGGAACAAAATTATTTCTTAATTGTTTCCAAACAGAAAGTCCTTATAAGTTTCATGCCTTTGAATTTGACAAAATTGCCATTATCACTCTTGTCATCTTGATTCAGGTGAGCGATTTAGGACCATCATGGTCCTCTTGTCTTTCTCTTAAAGTTTAAAATTGTGAGCAATTGATTGGTTAGGAATGTCTGATAGTGATTTTTACACAATTATTTTCATACTTGACATTTCCAGAAGTAAGATATTATTAAGATACTAGGGTAGCAACAAAGGATTGTGAACATTTTATACTTTTTATGCTCCCCGAAGGGAGAGCATATAGTCGCCGCTTTGTCTGTCCGTCCGTCCGTCCGTCCTGTCCGTCCGTCATTCCGTCCGTCCGTCCGTCCGAAGTGATTTCTCCATAACCCTTGGGCCAAATCAAATGAAACTTACCATGTGAACTCCCTATGACATAATGCAGATGTACTTTTCCCAGTTTTTGGATTTGAGGCCTCGTCATGGGAAAAGGGGACTTAAGGTAAAATACAGTTTTTCTCTAATTTCTCCTAGTCTAATGGTCAGAATTTGATGAAATTTCATATTTGAGTAGTAAATCAGATGCCCTTGACAATAAACTATGTGAAATATGGGTAAAAAAATTATGTCATGCAAAAAGGGGGCTTAACATTTGCTAGCTTTATGTTAGCTCTGCATGGCATAAAATTATTGTGACAATGCCTCATTCGGGGAGCATTGTCCGTCTCTGACGGCTCTTGTCATTGATATTTATGTTCTTTTGTGTTCATTATTTAAATTGCCATTTTATTTTCAGTTCAATGCCACAACACTTCATGGAGGTAAAGGCCAAGAGCAGAGAGAGTATGCGCTAGCTGCATTGAAGGGTGGAGTTAAGGATATTTTGGTGGCCACAAATGTAGCTGGTCCTTTCTCAATCAGTTCCTAGTTGTAAGAGCCTAAGACGAAAATAAAACATTGAGAGTAAAGAAGAAAATGCTGATTACCAGCATTTTCTTCTTTTCTCTCAAAGTTTTAATTCAAAGACATTTTACAAATGTTTCCCCATACATATCGCTAATTTTCAGCAAAAACCTCAGAACTTCTGCTTAACACAAGCTGCAGTTAAAAGGTTTTTGTTGAAAACCAACATTATTATTAATCATTTGACATTATTTTCAGTTCAATGCCACAACACTTCACGGAGGTAAAGGTCAGGAGCAGAGAGAGTATGCGCTGGCTGCACTGAAGGGCGGAGTTAAAGATATTTTGGTGGCCACAGATGTAGCGGGCCTTTCTCAATCAGTTCCTAGTTGTAAGAACCTAAGAAGAAAATAAAACATTGAGAGAAAAGAAGAAAATGCTGATTACCAGCATTTTCTTCTTTTCTCTCAAAGTTTTCATCCGAAGACATTTTACAAATGTTTCTCCATACATATCACTAATTTTCAGCAAAAGCCTCATAACTGCTTCTTAACACAAGCTGCAGTTAAAAGGTTTTTGTTGAAAACCAACATTATTATGCCCCCTTTCGAAGAAAATGGGGGTATATTGTTTTGCAAGTGTCGGTCGGTCGGTCGGTCGGTCGGTCGGTCGGTCGGTCGGTCGGTCTGTCCGTAGACCAAATCTTGTCCGGAGTATAACTCAAAAAGTATTAAAGGTAGAATCATGAAACTTCACAGGTGGATAGATCTCATTATGGAGAGGTGCAGTGCACAAGAACCGTAACTCTGCCGATCAAATTTTTTGAGTTATTGCCCTTTGTTGATTTTATAACTTGATTCTTGTCCGGAGCATAACTCAAAAAGTATGTAAGGTAGAATCATGAAACTTTATAGGTGGATAGATCTCATTATGGAGAGGTGCAGTGCATAAGAACCGTAACTCTGCCGATCAAATTTTTTGAGTTATTGCCCTTTGTTGATTTTATAACTTGATTATTGTCCGGAGCATAACTCAAAAAGTATGTAAGGTAGAATCATGAAACTTTATAGGTGGATAGATCTCATTAAGGAGAAGTGCAGTGCACAAGAACTGTAACTCTGCCGATCAAATTTTTGGAGTTATTGCCCTTTGTTGATTTTATTAATTGATTCTTGTCCGGAGCATTACTCAAAAAGTATGTAAGGTACAATCATGAAACTTTACAGGTGGATAGATCTCATTATGGAGAGGTGCAGTGCACAAGAACCGTAACTCTGTCGATCAATTTTTTTGAGTTATTGCCCTTTGTTGATTTTCAAACTTGATTCTTGTCCGGAGCATAACTCAAAAAGTATAAAAGTTAGAATCATGAAACTTCACAGGTGGATAGCTCTCATTATGGAGAGGTGCAGTGCACAAGAACTGTAACTCTGCTGATCAAATTTTTTGAGTTATTGCCCTTTGTTGATTTTCAAATTTGATTCTTGTCCGGAGCATAACTCAAAAACTATGTTAGGTAGAATCATGAAACTTCACAGGTGGATCGATCTCATTATGGAGAGGTGCAGTGTACAAGAAACGTAACTCTGCTGATCATATTTTGTGAGTTATTGCGCTTTGTTGATTTTATAACTTAATTCTTGTCCGGAGCACAACTCAAAAAATATGTAAGGTAGAATCATGAAACTTTACAGGTGAATAGATTTCATTATGGAGAGGTGCAGTGCACAAGAACTGTAATTCTGCCAATCAAATTTTTGGAGTTATTGCCCTTTGTTGATTTTTACGCTTAATTCTTAACCTTGCCTATACCCCGTGTCCTTTTACACATACAGCCTTGATATCTCACACATAGATACCTCCTATCAACATCGTTCACATTTAACCATGACCTTGGACCTTGTGACTTTGACCTTGGAGTTTGACCTACTTTAAAACAAAATAAACCCGGCATATATCTCATGACCTTTTACAAATACAGCCTTGATATTTCACACATGGACACATCTTACCAAGACCATTCACAATTGACCATGACCTTGGACTTTGTGACCTTGACCTTGGAGTTTGACCTACTTTTAAAAAACTTTAACCTGGCCGATATATCATGTCCATTTACACATACAACCTTGATATTTGACACATGGAAACCTCCGACCTAGACCTATCACATACGACTATGACCTTGGACCATGTGGCCTTGTGCTTGGAGTTTGACCTACTTTAAAAAAAAAATAAACTGGGCCTATATCTTATGTGCTATTACACATACAGCCTTGGTATTTCACACATGGACACATCTTACCAAGACCTTTCACATTTGACCATGACCTTGGACCTTGTGACCTTGACCTTGGACTTTGACCTACTTTAAAAAAAAATTAACCTAGCCGATATATCATGTCCTTTTACACATACAGCCTTGATATTTGACACATGGACACCTACGACCAAGACCTTTTACATTGGACCATGACCTTGGACCTTGTGACCTTGACCTTGGTGTTAGACCTACTTTAATAATACATTAACCTGGCCTATATTTATGTCATTTTACATATACAGCCTTGATATTTCACACATGGTCACTTCCAACCAAGATATTTCACTTTTGACCATGACCTTGGACCTTGACCTTGGAGTTTGACCTACTTTTAAAAAACTTAAACTAGGCCTTTATCTCATGTCCTGTTACCTATACAGTCTCAATATTTTATACATGGACACCTCCTACCAAGACCTTTCACATTTGACCATGACCTTCGCCTGTGTGACCTTGACCTTTGATTTTTACATCATTTTACAAATATTTAACCTAGCCTTTATCTTATGTCCTATTACACCTACAGCCTTGATATTTCACACATAGACACCTCCTACCAAGACCTTTCATATTTGACCATGACCTTGAATATTGCAACCTTGACCTTGGAGTTTGACCTACTTTTAAAAAGACTGAAACCAGGCATATATATCATGTCCTTTTACACCTACAGCCTTGATATTTCACACATGGACACCTCCAACCAAGGCCTTTCACATTTGACCATGACCTTGACCTTGGCATTTGGCCTACTTTTAAAAACTTTAACCTGGCCTATGTTTCATTTTACTTTTACATATACAGCTTTGATATTTCACACATAGACACCTCCAACCAAGACCTTTTATATTTGACCATGACCTTGGACCTTGTTAACTTGACCTTGGACTTTGACCTACATCAAATGTAGGCCCTTGAGGGGGCATATATGTTTTACAAACATCTCTTGTTATTAATCATTTGACATTATTTTCAGTTCAATGCCACAACACTTCACGGAGGTAAAGGTCAAGAGCAGAGAGAGTATGCGTTAGCTGCACTGAAGGGCGGAGTTAAGGATATTTTGGTGGCCACCGATGTAGCTGGTCGTGGTATTGATATTAAGGATGTGTCACTGGTTATCAACTATGATATGGCGAAGAATATTGATGGTAAGGGTATATTCTATCTTTGTGATACGGAATTGCAAAGATTATTAACTTGAAGATACAATAATGAAAGCTGAGCATATGTCTTATTGCTGATGTATCGGATTTAGATATTTGTACTAAGAGTAAGAAATTGATAGATTCTATTTTCAATGTTTGAAATAATTGATAAATGCCTTATCATTGGAAGTTTTAACTTTCAAGTTTTAACTAGAGTTTTTCATCATACTTACACAGTTCATTGAATGTACAAAGGGTACCGATTATGTTACAGTAGTTTTTTTGTAATATTTTAGATGGTATAATGTAAACAAAATCCATTGTGTAACATCAATATTTGTTTCTTCAGTTGATTTCAAATTGGGGCAGTATGAAAAATTGTTGTTTGGGTAAGGGTCAAAGCATGACACAACATAAACACAAAGCTGATTGCTTTTCAAAATTGAATATTTCACTAAATGCTTTTCAAATCCTGTGTTGTGGTTACTCATTAGAATTGTCTCATTGAGACAATTCAAATGAGTACCCACAACATAGGGTTTGGATTTGAAATAAAGAATGTCTTCACCCCCTCTTGTCTGTTGATAAAGATGTATTTATAATACTTTTCAGATTATACCCATCGTATTGGACGTACAGGTCGTGCGGGTAAATCAGGTGTAGCCATCACCTTCCTCACTAAAGACGACACGGCGGTGTTCTTCGATCTTAAACAAGTGATCCAGGCTAGTCCAGTCTCGACATGTCCACCAGAGTTAGCCAATCATCCAGAGGCCCAGAATAAACCTGGGGCTACAGTGTTTAAAAAGAGGAAAGATGAAACTGTATTTATCAACTGAGACTATATCTAGATTTATGAAAGTCTGGACAATAGAAAATGGAAGAAATTGTTGATATGTCGTAAACACATCCCACCATAACTTGCTGACCAAGGTCTGTGGTTTAACCCTTACCAAAAACAAAAACATGAGAGACTAACCCATTCCTTGATCCAACATATTGATGCTTTTTGACACTCCACAAGATATTGGCTAGGGAAACATTGTATTCAATCTTAAACAAGTGATCCAGGCTAGTCCAGTCTCGACATGTCCACCAGAGCTGGCCAATCATCCAGAGGCACAGAATAAACCTGGTGCGACAGTGTTTAAAAAGAGGAAAGATGAAACTGTATTTATAAACTGAGACTATACTGCCAGTGTTATATTGCAAAACCTTGTAACTACGGCTTGATTAAAGCTGAAGTTTCAATGTTTTGTAATAACACATACAATATTATCTTAATTAAATTTGAAGAAATCATTGATGTTTATAACCCATTACCAGAGGACAAAATTTTAGTCTGATGCGAATTTTAAGATTTGGCAGACGATAATTTTAAGTGAATAAAATTCTACACTGTTTGGTATTTCTTGGTTAAAAAAACATTGTGGGAAATGAAGAAATTGCTTGACACAAGCAATTTCGTCAATTTCAATAATGTTTTCCAAAGCATTTATCTTGTTGGGTATCCTAACTAAAGACGACACGGCGGTGTTCTTTGATCTTAAACAAGTGATCCAGGCTAGTCCAGTCTCGACATGTCCACCAGAGTTAGCCAATCATCCAGAGGCACAGAATAAACCTGGTGCTACAGTGTTTAAAAAGAGGAAAGATGAAACTGTATTCATAAACTGAGACTTTATCTAGATCTATGAAAATCTGGACAATAGAAAAAATGGAAGAAATTGTTGATATGTGACGTCTTAAGCACATCCCACCATAACTTGCTGACCAAGATCTGTGGTTTAACCCTTACCAAAAACAACAACATGAGAGACTAACCCATTCCTGGATCTAACATATTGATGTTTTTTGACGCTCCACGAGATATTGGCGAGGGAAACATTGTATTCGATCTTAAACAAGTGATCCAGTCTAGTCCAGTCTCGACCTGCCCTCCTGAACTAGCCAATCATCCAGAGGCACAGAATAAACCTGGAGCTACAGTGTTTAAAAAGAGGAAAGATGAAACTGTATTCATAAACTGAGACTGTACCATCAGTGTTACATTACAAAATTTTGTAACTACAGCTTGATTAAACCTGTAGTTACAAAGTTTTGCAATTACACAAACAATATTATCTCAATTGATGATCTGAACAATTGAAACTGGAAGAAATTGTTGATGTGTTTTAAAGGGGGACGAGCTAGGCTGTCGAAAATGCAAATGGCACAATAATTACAAACCAGAAATAACGTATGAAATTACCAACCTGAAGGGGTAGATCATTTATGTCCATTGTTAACACTCCACAAGCTTTATTAAGTATTAAGATCCAAGTCAAATAATAACATGCTGGCATCCTTGTTTTTGTTTTGTAACGGCTACATATGCCCAACCTTCAAAAATCAATTACATTGGAGATACGTCATCTGTGCTCAGGGAGATTTAACACACCGTACAACCAGCTGCGTCGAAAGTCAGCGAAGACAGATTAGGCATCTGATGTCATGTGCATGGTAGGTCAAATGAATTTACTTTTATAAATAAACGAAAGGATCTTTGGTATTCTATAGTTGATAAATGCGTGTATAAATGTTCAGTGCTTGTACAAAATACACCTTTTCACGTATCCCTCGCAAATAAGGTCACAGTCATCGACACAGCCGGTTGTACGGTGTGTTAATACCGCGGAGGTGTGTCTCCTTGACCTTGTCTTGTTTTGAAGTGAAAATAGAATGTGTAAACACGCTTGTAAAGGATTTATCTATACCAAAGGAAAGATGGTTATTCGCCAAGATTGAGGTTTTTATGCATTGCTAATTGTTTTTCCATGCACAAATATGACTTCCCGAACAGTTCGGAAGCATTAAAACATAGAATGAGCCCCTTTAACCTATTACGAGACGGCAAAAATGTAGACTGGTCCAAATTCAAAGACGTTGAAGACGGCAATTTCAAGTGAAATGAATTTTACTTTTATGGATCTTTTTGTATGGAAAACATTGTGGGAAATGATGAAATTGCTTGTAATTAGCAATTTATTTATTTTCCCCAATGTTTTCCAAGGCCTTTATCTTGTGGGGCATCAAAAAATTGTCAATGTGTAGTAATGGGTTAAACACATCCAAACATATCGTGCTTACCAAGATCTATGGTTTATACCTTTCCCAAAACAAAATGTGATTTTTTTTCTTTCAAGGGTGTAGCAGACTGCAAAACTATTTCGATTGTCAGAATGAAGATTCCCTTTGATAGGGTATAAAGTGACAAGGAAAAGAGAGAAAATGCTAATATTCAACTTTTCTCCCTTTTTAGCTCACCTGAGCACGAAGTGCTCAAGGTGAGCTATTGTGGTCACTTTTTGTCCGTCGTCCGTCTGTCTGTCTGTCCGTCTGTCCGTCCGTCCGTCCACAATTTCGTGTTTACACTCTAGCATCTACAAATATAAGCCAATCTTGACCAAACTTGGTCAAAACATGTATGGCCATAAGATCTCGGATGAGTTCGATTATGGGTCAGATCGAACTAGAAAGTCAGGAGTTATCTGCCCTTGAATGCGAAAAATACTTAGTTTTGACATTGTTTACACTCTAGCATCTACAATTATTGATCAATCAAGACAAATCATTGGACATAACATTGCAGACCATAAGATCTCGGATGAGTTCGATTTTCAGTCTGATCTGACCAGAAAGACGAGAGTTATGTGCCCTTGAATTTGACAAAATTGCCATTTTCGACTGATTTTGACCTTGTTTACACTCTAGAATCTACAATTATTCATCAATCAAGACAAAACTTTGACACAATGTTTTGGACCATGAGATCTGGGATGAGTATGATTTTCAGTCTGATCTGATCAGAAAGTCCATAGTTACTTGCCCTTGTATTTGACAAAATTGTCATTTTTGACTGTTTTCGACGATGTTTACACTCTAGAATCTACAATTATTGATCAATCAATCCAAAACTTGGACACATTATTGGGGATCTTAAGATCTCGGATGAGTTTGATTTTCAGTCTTATCTGATCAGAAAGTTGAGAGTTATGAGCCCTTGAATTTGACAAAATTGCCGTTTTTGACTTGTTTTCTACCTTATTTACACTCTAGAATCTACAATTTTTGACCAATCAAGACAAATCTTGGACACAAGGTTGGAGACCATAAGATCTCAAATGAGTATGATTTTCAGTCTGATCTGACCAGAAAGATGAGAGTTATGTGCCCTTGAATTTGATAAAATTGCCGATTTTGGCTGTTTTTGACATTGTTTACACTCTATAATCTACTATTATTTATCAATTAAGACAAAACTTGAACACAATGTTTGAGACCATAAGATCTTGGATAAGTTTGATTTTCAGTCCGATCTGATAAAAAAGTGGAGAGTTATGTGCCCTTGAATTTGATCAAATTGCCGTTTTCGGCTGCTTTAGACCTTGTTTACATTCTATACATAGTAAAAAAAGTTTAGCAACAAAATGTAAATATCTTTAGTAACCAAAATATTTTTGTTTTAACATAAAATCAAACGTTTACACGATAGATTATAGCTAGAAAACACAAACAAATGAATTTTATACCGCCATCGCGTGCGTCTTGCACTCCAGGTGCGCATTTCCGGTTTTCATGTCTGCCATGGTATTCATGTGTTTGGAGCATAATTCTAGAAAACATTTAGGCGTGAACATGCTCGTCTTTGCCCAGAATGAAAAAGGCCACTAAAAAGACTTTTCTGCAACGCTGTTTGACTACGTCATGGACCTACGTTAGAAGGACGTTATATCGCTAATGTGTTCATACGTGGCGGAACCGGCAATAAAGATGTCTTTTTAAATTTTACGTATCTCAAAGCATGAGTAACTGTTTGAGGATGCTATATGAGCCAATGTTTGTGGTTTGAGATAGTCCCGGTCAAGGACGTCGGAGAAAACGCCACGAGACGATGACCGTCATAATTTCGTAACGTCAAGGCAAAGATGTTCCATATTCTCACCAAAGCTTTGAGTGGCTTCAACAGTAATACCAAAATAGAGTATCCTCATTTACCATCCATGATCGTCTCCACAGACGAAGGGTTACTAGACGTTGACTATACGTTGTAATTTCCCTGACGCTACACCATGAACGTACCAGACCTTACTGACATAGAGTCCTAAATACTGTAAGCGTAAACAACCTTGATTTTCCCCCATTACCACCATTCTGTTTGATTTATCACCAATAGAGCACATATGGCGCATTTGGGGAAGACGTTAACGTGATCCTTATGACGTGAATGACGTTCAGTCTCTTGATAAAGTAGTGAATGTTGATACTGGGTACAAACTTTTTAAGTGGATTAGAAAACGTCTCAATGCTGTTCTTGCTAAAAATGACGTCATAACCGATATGGAATTTTATTGTGACTTCTTGTTTTGACCCCCCTCACCTACGTTAAGACACTGTTTCTCAGACAGTATTTAACGTTTCCACAAAGCATCCTTTGAATGTTGTGTGTGAATGCCTATGCTAAAATATGTATAATGGTGGTGAAATAAATATCACAGAAAATATATGTTTTCAATTAACAAAGTCAGTATTGCTAAACTTTTTTTACATGGTATAGAATCTACAATTATTGACCAATCAAGACAAATCTTGGACACAATGTTGGATATCATAAGATCTCGGATGAGTTTGATTTTCAGCCTGATCTGACTAGAAGGTCGAGAGATATGTGCTCTTGAATTGACAAAATCACTGTTTTCGGCTGTTTTTGACCTTGTTTATACTCCAGAATCTACAATTATTTATCAAACAAGACAAATCTTGGACACAATGTTGGACACGATGAAATCTTGGATGAGTTTGATTTTCACAATGTTATTGACCATAAGTTCGTTTTCAGTCTTAAAGTCATAAATATTTTTTGAATTGAAGAAAAGTTTTGCTTATATAATTTTGGTTCAGGTGAGCGATATAGGACCATCATGGTCCTCTTGTCTTTGATATTTTCCCAACATTAAGGTGTGTTTAAAGCTTCATTGTTTTGGAAAGGGCCAATCACTAAATCATGTTTACAAAGTTGAAAGAATGATGGTGTGTCTGTAAATTGAGAGTAGTACATGATTGTAATAATAGAAATGCCAAGGAAGTCATATAAGTTTTGAAAGGATGAATTAAGAATAAGAAATTTTCTAGCTATGTCTACTTGTTATTGTAATGCAATTAAAGAGTCTAAACATAATTCTAAATGTATTCTTACTTTATGGCCTTGCTTTTACAAACAATGCTGATTAGGACAAATGTTTTGCTGGACTTTAAAACACTTGTTGAAGGTTTCATTTCTATGCCTCTCCACTCATATTTTACTTACACCAATAACCACACAATGACGCTTTTCAACAACCCAGAAGATGAAGTCAATGGAAACATCGTGGAAAATTTAAAAAATGCTTCTTCATTTCCCACAATGTTTTCCACTCAGATATATCCAAAATGTAAGATTCCATCCACTTTCAATTTTCGTCTGTAATATCATTGAATTTGGACAGGTCTGAAATTGTGTTGTCTTGTTATAGGTCAAACAAAAGTCTGTTCTGTTTGATGTAAAACTCTAGGCAATCAATCAATTTCTTCAGTTGAATAAAAAGATGTTGTCAAACAGTCAAAGGGCAGTGCATCATTCAAAAAGGAATAGCGAACGGTTTTATCAAGTAAACAGTGACATAATGTCTGACAAAAAATAGTATTACGTTAGTGTTGTTAAAGAAATTTTATTACAACACTGACGGTTTATCAATACATATCGGTAGCCTAGTCTATGTTTAGCACTTTCATTGCCATTGGAAATCCCCACAGGATACTAGTGAAGAAAAGATAGAGGGATGGAAAGGGCTAAAAGAAAACATAATCAATTTTCACAAAGTATTTTTTAATTTCATTCTTCCATTCATCTTTCAAGATAATATAATATTAACATGGAATCAATGGAAGAATTCATGCGATGAAAGAATACTGGTAGCAAGATGAAAAAGCATTAAAAAAGTAAAATTCATGACTGTCTAAATATAGAAATATCTTTTAAGAAATATTGTATGAAAAACTAGACCATACATTAACCTGTTTGTCTTTTTTTTTTCTTTTCCACTCCCCTAAGGAAAAGGGCATTGGAAACATTGTGAAAAATGAAGAAATTGCTTGTGACAATCAATTTCTTCATTTCCCACAATGTTTTCTAGCATAAAAGAACAAAGCATGGAAATTTCTTTCATCTGAAATTGTCGTCTTCAGCGTCTTTAATTTGGAACAGTCCAAAATTTAACCGTTTTACAATGGGTTAACAGCTCATCTGTTGTATCAGACCTTTCTTAATATTTTATGTGCTACATCACATACAAATTACATCCTTAACCATATTCATTTAGGCGTCTGAAGGAGCCTTCTAATTTGATCTGTTTGAATTTTTGACATTTGGGAAAGGGTTAAAGTATTGGTGTGTGAAAACATCATGTAAATGAAGAAATAGCTCGTTACAATCAATTTATTCATTTTCATCTATTTGTTCAACTCGGAAAGAACAGAAAATAAACAAAGATTTGATTGAAAATTGGTGCAAGATGTATTGGGTGTACAAAAATAAATGAAAAAGCCAAATAAAAATTTTTTAAATATTTTGTCAGAACTTTTATTAAGATTTATTTGTACAAATACAATGTATGACAGTAATTGTCCCATTTTTTTGCGTGCAAAAGTGTAAAAACTATGTAAAAATCTATCTACTGGAAATATAAAAATCTATCTACTAACAATATAAAAATCTAACTACTATTTACATATAAACATGAACTTTTATCATGCAATAATAACTACATGGTATGTTGGATCAGAATAAGAATTGTCCGTTTAAAAGCTCTTCTAAAGTGACACGAACATGTGTGCACAATATAGCATAGAAGATATTGAGGCAAAATAGAAAATGCTGGTTATCAGCATTTTTTTCTTTTTTGCCTCAATAATTTCCGAATCCCTTTATACAAGGTGCACCATAAAGCGTGGTTGTTTGGCATGTATTGAATGCATGATAGATAGAGTTTAATCATTTCAAAAACGTTCATCTGGCTAAAATAGATTAATGCGTGCTTAAAACTTTGTTCTAAAACTGGATGCAACAATGGAGTGGAATGGGCATGTATACGTAGAATGATAAATGAATGAAATTGCTGATTTTCTTACAAAACCTCGTAACCACAGCTTGGGTCAAGCTGTGGTTACGTAGATTTTGAAGAAAAGTGATGATTTGTTATAGGTGACTACATTTCTAGTATGTAAGACAGTACCGTCATAAGATGCACAGCTGCAGTGTACATCTGAGTATCAGGTACATACATACAATAAAACATTCTAAATATTGTGTATTCGGAGTAAAATTTACAATTTTAATATGACATGACATTTGCCAAAATATACAATTTAAAAAATAACCTATTATGATAAGAGTGAATAAAAAGAAGACAATGCTGATCAGCTTGTCAGTATTTTCTTCTTTTTCATCCATGTGTTTTATTCTATCGAATGTCGTTTTCAAGTTTAAGACTTTGGAATTTTGTTTGATCCATAATATAGACTTTAAACAATTGTGTCGAGAAATCGTTACGACAAGCGAGACATAATGGATACTGCAAATGATCACTAATTACGATTTATCAATCGCCACTTAAAACATGACGACCGACACAACGTAACTAGTCGCAGCCAGTCGCGATGTATCGTTCGCTTCACTACGATTTATGAGGTTTTACAAAAGAAAGAACAGAATACTGCATAATGATGTAACTACCAGGACTAGACCGAATGTTGTCTTTGGTGCATTGTTGTAAATGTTGACCCATCGTCCACCGGTTTGGCCTGGAAATAGATATTATTATAAGATTGAGCATTTTATAAATGATTTTAAATGTTCAAGTGCAATACTGAGAATTCAAATGTCACAGAAATGCATGATCGCATCGTTAACCATTTCCCAACAGAACATTTTCAGTGTTGTCTAACTAAAAACGCTGCAGAAGACGATAGAATGAATGTTGTTTAAAATAGGGATTGTGTTCGAAACACCACAGAAGATATTGAGAAAAAAATGAGAAAATGTCTATTATCAGCATAAGTATTCTTCTTTTGTCTCAATGCTTTCATAAGCCTCTTCGATAACGGACAAGCTCTTGTTTTGGAAATGGATAATATTGAGTGACTGCAATGTATAAATTGAAAGACTCCATATCGTCGCTTTTCAACGAAAACCTCGTAACTCCAGCATAAAACAAGCTGAAGTTACGCGGTTTTCGTTGCAAAGCATCGATATATTCCCTATCTTTGTAGACAGAACACGTGAACATTTAGTGGACTAGAGTAATCATCCCCGCATGCCACGGTTTTAAACACTTCTTCGCAAAAAAAGGACTTGACCTAAAGTAGTTGGTATATTTTCTATGTTTCCCTATTTACCAAATGTCATCTGCGACATCTTTGAAATTAGACTTATCCTTCAGACAATTCTAATGAGATCTAATTGAATACAAATGCATAACTTACCGGCTGTTCTGGTCATTGTAAGACGTGGTCTTGCTCGCATCACGGCTGATCTGTGTCCCATCCAGTATGTGTTGAAATCTTGTACAACGGTTGCTCTGTAAAGATGGAAATGTGGGGTTTAGCACACATAAACCGATCAAAAGATAGAAACTCGATAGATCAGCAAGGTCATTAACGAAGGGATCATGCTAGGTCATTCTTGTGATGGCAAAAATCATTCAGACAGTATTTTTTTAAATAAAAAAAGAATGTCGCTCCTTTTCAACAAAAATCTCGTAGCTGAAGCGTAAACGAGTTGCAGTTATGAGATTTTGTTGAAAAGTGACGATGTGTTACTTCATTGCTGCACAATTTATCTAGTCCATTCTTCCCAAAACGGAAGGCAATAGGAGAAGTGCTGGAAAACGTTTTCCCCAAGATTGTTGAAAGACGAGTTTAAGTCTGTTTGATCTTATTTCTACTAAGAAATTGAAATGCATAATTATGTAAAGAGGCAAGTAATACTTATACTTACACAAATTGGATAGGTCTTCTAAACCCTACAGGTGGATACCAAATAAGCTGAACGTAATTCTTGAAGTTATTTTCTGTGTGTGTTACACCGAACCCTCGACCACAGCTAAGTTTTTGTACAACAACGTTTGTAGTTTGTCTGAAAACAGAAAAGGGAACATTAAGATTACAACATAAAGACTACCCATGCAGAATCTTCTAAAGGCATCATTGTTTGGGAGTAGGTAAAGGCAATTTAACCCTTTCCCATAGAGCAAAATTTGGACTGTTCCAAGCTGCGACAGATTTGATGTTTAAATTTAAAATCGATGGTGATAAAGGTTGGATTTAAAAATGTAAACTATTGAGTCAAAAGGAGAAAACACATTTTCTTCTTTTGTCTCAATGTGTTCCCATGTTTTCTGTGTTAGGGACGTCACGACTAGGTCTTGTTTGGGAGATGTTTGATGTATACTCATCATTTTGTCGTTGCTGTTGTTGTTGTTGTGCTTGTTGTTTTAAATATACAGTTCGGTTGGTATGACATATCGGTTAAACCCACCATATTTACATTTCAATGATTGACAAAACAAATAATTTGTCTTGAAAACGCCATGATTTTGAATTTGAAGATGTCAATGCAAGCAGATAATTTGTGGATTAATTTCAATACCATAAGCTTCAAAGACCTTGAAACGAAATGTCATACCAACCCTTACCCAAACAGTAAAAAGTTACTTTGTTCAAATTTGAAAGCTACCACAGACTTTAAAATGGAATCTTATCAGCACAAAAATATTGAGACAAAATGAAGTAATGCCGGTTATTCTTCAATGTTGTCCCAAACCTTATCTAAAATAGACGAAAAAGAAAAAAAGGTCTTGATTTAAATTTGGTAAATGGTCTAAATACAGTCTGATCAGGACCCTTTCCGCTATGTCGCGATTAGACTCCTAGAGAACAACATGGATCTTTATTAGACTGTGCGTATGCACAGGCTGATCTGGATCCATGCCATAAGAGCCTTTTTCCCAGATCTCGGATCAAATATTTCTATTTTATCATGTGTCATACCGCTGCTTTTCAACAAAAATCTCGCAACTGCGCCTTCAAGCAAGCTCCAGTTACGAGGTTTTTGTTGAAAAGCGAATTTATGTCTAAACGCTCTATGTTAACCTACCTTTGGAATTGACCATTGTTCCCAAATCTATTGAACTGGTTTCCGAACTGATTTCCAAACTGGTTAGTTCCAAACTGGTTCCCGAATCCACCGCCCACTTGTCGCTTCGTTCTGTTACTCTGATCGGGATCCAGCTCCAAAGCTTCACTGAGTACGCCTACATCTCTCTTGGAAATATCTGCCTGATCTTGCACTTGACCGAGAGCCATTGCTCCCCCAGGTCCTTGCACCTGACCCAGAGCCATTGCGCCGCCGTTGCCGCCAAACTGACCCAGGGCTACCCCACCGCGGTTGTTAAATTGATTCTGCATCCTGCCTAGTTGGTTAACGTTACCGGTACGGCTTGGGATCATCTGGAATTGCATAACGTACGTGTCGCTTTTCAACAGAAATCTCGTAACTGCAGCTTGTTTTAAGCTGCAGTTACGAGGTTTTCGTTGAAAAGCAGCGATAAGTTAAAAAACTTAAACTCGTTTCAATCAATTCGGAAAAAAAGAAGTTTTTCTCGAATATCATATCTCTTAATACAAGAATTAGTTGTCTAGAGAAATGGAATAAATCGCACAACTTCAAAAAATATCTAATTTTAAACTTTGTTCTTCAATGTTGTGCCAAAAAGTAGAATTATTCAAACTATAGCCATATGTTCATTTCTTTAAATTTTCTCAAAGTGAATATCAGCTTCGGTTTCCTAATAGAAAATATGTGCACGTAAGGTCCCTGTTCAAACATTATCATGACTTATCTTTTAGCTAAAGCGGATGTTAGAATTCACAACGAGTCCTGTTCAAACTATACTTGGGAGCATGCTTAAATAATTCCATGGTGTGCTCAAATGCTACATATATGCATTCTTCAGGTAAATTGAATAGCGTTTTACGTCCCACTCAACAGCTAAGGTCATATAGAGACGGAACCTCGGTTCAAAGTCTCATCCGAAAGGTTGTTCTTCAAGTAAAGGCCCTAATACAAATAAATTGTCTCCCTTGCCTGTCCGTTGGCGTAGCGGAAGTCCCCGACGTACATGACGGAACCGTCCGGCATCTTGGATCGGGCCTGGATTAGGAAACCCTTAAAGTTGCCGCCTCGTCTTGTTCTGATTCGTACTGAATAGAGAAAAATATGAATTTATGAAAAAAATGCATTATTTCAAAGTGATCATTTGGAACAATCCTTCTCTTTCATTTCTTATTTATAATATTTTTTGTAACATAAAGCAGGCTACAAACAAAATATAGGCTATGGTTATCAGCGTTTTCCTCTTGTTCCTAAAAGAGACATCCTGAGGGTTTCCATTTCATATCGAAGGTATGTTTTGATGTCAAGATTGGTTATTCTAAAACAAAAATTAAGAATTGCTTTTAAGTTGAGACGGAAATGTCAAATTTCATGTACATGTGAACTTTGGTTAAACACAATCAAATTTTAAGAAAAGAATATATTCCCCGTAAACGGCGCAATACTTTGGCTTGAAATGTTCAGAATTTTCATTAGGAAATATGCTTTTGCGGATTAGAATTATTGTAAAATCTATGAGAAAATATCTATGGAATTTCTCTTTAAGGTCTCTTTTTTTCTTTTGCAGACGACCATAAATATATTGTTGAGAAAGTGGTTGATATGTAAAAACAAAGTAACATTCTTACCCATAACACCACAGTTAGGGAACTGGTTAGCCAGTGGCAGCGTTCTACACGGCACATATCCCGGCTGATGGGTTTCTACAATATAGGGCGTAGCTCGTGTCTGTCTCCTCGTGGTCCCGTGCCCGGGCTTCATCGTGTCACAAGCTTGTGGGTCCGCGCCGTACCTATGGGCGCTGGCCATTGCGAGGATCGAACCCAACAGTATCAAAAGTAGATTCATTTTTTTTCACGTCCGCTAATTAAATTTCCCAACACAAACACTGCTTAATATATCACCAATAAAATCGTACTGTTTTTATGCAAAAATATTTTAACTTTTCCGTTAAATAAAACAGAGAAAGGTATCCACTTAATAAAAATGGCTCACAAAAAGCCCCAGTCACGAAATGTGTGGTGATAAAGCGATGTTTCTCGAAAGATGTCCACACCTAAACTGCCCGATTCTTCCCAATTCGACGAAATATCAATCACCTCGGTACATTGGTGGCTACACGACTCATCCTGATCGATCTGTCATCCCCTGTCAAACCACATAGCCCGATCATGACCCGTCTACCCCACGTTCTAGCTAGAGTTACCCCGCGGCTCATTTTTTCTGGATACATGTACTTGTAGGCTCTCAACGCTTGACAATCGGAGAATAGTTTGTGACCATCGTCATGTTAAATAATTTCAAACAAAATGATTAAGTTTTTATCAATATAGACGCTTAAAGTGAGATGACTAATGCATATTCCATCTCTCAATTCAAAGAAAGTGAAGATTTAAAAAATTCTTCTGTGAAGATTTCGTCGTCGGGTTTTTTACGTTTACCATAAAAAATTGTTAAAATGGACCAAGTAAATTTATTATTTGATGGGGGGATGGTTTACGATTCTTGTAATTGCTATCTATTTCATTTAATAAGTGGTAAATACATAATAATATTGATCAAAAAGACACAAATAGAATGTTTTCAATGATGTGAATGTATTGATATGGGCCTACCGGTATGCAACTTTAAAAGGATCGACCGACAATAACAACTAAAAATCAGATAGACATTTTGATATTTTCTTTCGATTATGGTAGTAAACAATGTTGGAAAAGAAAAAAATATATTATACAATCTCAGGCTGGCCAAAACTGAAAGCTGTCTTAGACGAAATTATAAGAAAAAGATACTTGATGTATGATTCGGGAATATGTGATAATGCTTGTTTTTCTCAAAGGTTTCTGCGCTCACAACCAGTAGAATTGTCCAAACCGGTGCTTTTTTGGAAAAGGGTTAACCCATTACCAAACCACAAAATTTCGACTCGTCCAAATTAAAAGATGTTGCAGACGACAACTAAAAATGAATGAAAAAGTACATTTTTAATCATTTTGTATGGAAAATATTGTGGGAAATGAAGAAATTGCTTGTCACAATGTTTTCCATAACCAGTTTCTTAAGGGGAGTCAAAAAGAGTCAATGTGTGGTAATGGGTTAAATCAAATTATTGGGCAAGAATTAGCAATGATAAGTCCAAAAGAATGCACGGATTTCCATTCATGAATTCATTACGCCGACCGAATTCTAAGATGACGATTTTTTACGAAACTTAACGAGTATACCCGAGCTGTCAAGGCGGAGAGTTTGTATATAACTTTATTAATCAGATATACATTTCAATTAGTAATTTGTTCGACAGGTAATACATGATTGATAGGTGGTTTAATGTATTGAAAATGTTATTTTGCGCTTATCTTGATTTTTTGACAAAATTGTCTATTCTTATTCTTGGTTTCTTTGAAAAACAATATTTGGTCCAAATAGTAACATTACTTTTACAGATTTTCCCACAAATGTTTAAATGTTCTGTTCCGTAAAAATGTAACTATGATCTGAATTAATTAAAGCCATTATCACACAATGACTCTTTTTGACTCAACACAAGATAGGGCCTACTGGCTATGGAAGAATTGTGGAGATGGAAGAACTCGCTTGAAACAAGTTATGTCGTCTACAACATTTTTTGAATTTCCAATTATGCCGTTTGGCGGGTTAAGGTAGAATACCCGTAATGTGGCCATTTTGAGCTTCATAAAACATCTGATTTTTAGAGCGGCGTCGTTACGTATCAGAACAAATTCAGTAGCAACGATGGTGCAGATGACAAAATATGTGTTTGGATTTGTGTTAATTTGATTGTTTGTTTTGTTATATTTTGCCTTTAACCCCTAGAGGGCATAAATGTGCAATAAAATATATTCTATTCTATTCTATTCTGTGTATAATATAGCTCAAAATATCGAGACAAAAGGAGAAAAATGCTGGTTATCAGAGTTTTCTCGTTTCAACTCAATGTTTCCAAAGCCTATTCTTGTAAGGACGTGAAAGTCAGGTCTTGTTTGGAAAGGTTATTTGATTATTCATCGAAAATAGAGTCAGCACTCGTTGTTTGACTCGTCCGACTTTGT
Organism: Fragum sueziense; assembly: GCA_963680895.1. NCBI lineage: Eukaryota > Metazoa > Mollusca > Bivalvia > Cardiida > Cardiidae > Fragum > Fragum sueziense. The sequence goes on from OY804606.1 coordinate 20,716,332, forward strand.
TAAATTGCGTTGCGATTAAAATTATATTTGACAATGTGTCTTACTTATCATGCACGTTCATAATTTTAATGTAGAAGGAAAAGAAAAGAAATTGTTCAACACGACCAATTTCTAGCCCTTTCCTGCTATATTTCAATGGTTCTCAGAGCCACATATTTTTTTTTCAAAATTATTTCGTTGCATTTTTATATCCATTGATGAGAACGTGACCATTTTCTCACTTTTAGCGGAAATACGACTAATCCGATTTCGAGAGTGTGAACTGTATACTGAAAATGGACCTTGTACGCACGTATATACCCAGATTGTGCACTCTGCTTATAGTTCTTGACATGATTCTTTTTGGTTGCGGACGACAAAAATAATGTGAGCCAAAACTTGAAAAGCTTCGTTTGATACGATTCAAAATATTTAGGGAAAAGGAGAACATGATGGCTCCAATATTTCCCTCTCTTCCTTTGGTGTCTTTCTCGATTCTTTTTTTTTACAGAGAACATGAATATATATGATGGTTTGTGAAAGGGTTAACCCATTACCAAACGACGAACTTTTACACCGGTCCAAATTCAAAGATGATGCTGACGACAATATCAAGTGGATGAAAGTTGATATATTTTTTTTTTTGTCTTTTTGCGTAGAAAACATTGTGGGAAATGAAGAAGTTGCTTGTGACAAGCAATTTCTTCATTTTCACAATATTTTCCAAAGCCCTTTGCTTTAGGGGAGTCAAAAGAGGCACTGTGTGGTAAAGGGTAAGGGGGTTGTCAAAAACATTTTATGTTAAGTTTTGACTCACTATAGCCATTGGTTATGGGTTAAAAATCAATCACATTCACGTTTCGTTATATAAGTTAGAATTTTAAAAATCTACATTTGACATTTATGTACTCGTAATTGTCAAAATTTGACGTCTCAATCAGGTCAACGGATTAGAGCCATGGGTGAAAGAGCTTACTAATTCAAAACCTATTTTGTTGTAAGTTATTCGAATCAACTCGATTAGGCAGTTTCAATGAGTAGGCCCTACCCACAACATGCACCTTTAGGCGAAATTTGAAAAGTGCAAGTAATTCCTAAACTTTGTAACGTTTCCATTCCAAATACAAACATAATCATTTCGAACGGTTTAGAATTTTGAATTAGTCAAATATTTGACAAAAATGTTCAAAATCACTTCCCTTGCATATGAATATAAAGTAAAATAATATTTTTCTTTTTTTTTTCTTGAAGCATAATCTTGAAATCCGACATGGTGAATCGACTTATGTGAAGGGTATTTACAAGTTTGTGTAATTTGATGCATTTCGTATAGCTATGAAGTGGTGTTTTTAATGATGGGCTGTATACCTTAAAGGCTGCTTTTCCATTAATTCTTTATTTATGCGTTTTATTTTCACGGGAGATAATCACGCGACTTTCTTATGATATATTTTCCTAACCATCTTTCCACATACACGTTCGTTCAGCAATAATGCAGTTGTCGTAAATTTTCATTGAATTTCTGTATTCCAATTATTAAAATGTACCACAGTACCCGCCTGACAATCCAATTAAAGGTAGTTTTCCCCTAATGAGATTCGCGCGACGTCGGAATTTTTCGGGCGACGCCGAAAACATCCGGCGGTGGAACTTTCCACCACCGAATGTTTACGACCGTGCCCGAATAAGTTCGGATACGTAGCAACGCCGCTCCAAAAAAAAGCCCGATGTTTTATAAATCTCAAAAAGGCCACATTACGTGTATTCTACCTTACTTTTAATACCAAGATCCCACCCCAACCCAACCTCCATTCCTTGTTAGAGAAGATTCGTCAAAAAGTGATTTTCACGAAACGTTTCCTGTCGAATTCCATGATATATTTTCTTAATGGCTCGTTGAAAAAAATACAAACAAGGTAACTACAGCTTGAATGTTGTATAGTTACGGTATTTCAGAAACTCTCAAATGTTAATTATCTAATTCATGTATTCAAAATCATGCAAACCATTATGAAAACGTTTTGGGATAATCTCTGTTCAGGGTCAAGACAACCATCAATCAAACTGATTAGAATGCATTTTTAATTCGATTGATATGGTTTTCATATAAAATACGAAAATGAATATTTTTGCACATATAATGTACACATAATGAGAATGTGATATGCTATTTCATTATATCGCCCTAATCAAACTGATAGATAACCCCTATTTAATTTATGATAACGGTTATAATTATATAACCCTTTCCAAAACAACACAAGACAGACTATTCCTTTTTGAAAGCTGCTGCAGAGGACATTTGAAATGAATTCATGTTGATAGATTTTGTGTACAGTAGAACAAACAATATTGCAATAAAAGAAGAAATTGTTGGTCATTGATCAGATTTCTCTTCCTTTTCCTCAATATTGCTCAATGCCTTTTCTTGTAGGAACGTAAACGGCAGGTTTTTGTCAGGAAAATGGTTAAACCCTTTCTAACACGTACAAAGTGAATGTTAGACAGATTTCTTTGTCATTACGGGTGATTTTAAATGAACACTTGTAAATTCGATTAAACTTTGTGGAAAATGAAGGAACTACATCCTCGGAAACCCAGCGGTCATAGCTACGCTACATGAGCGTAGCTATGACCGCTGGGTTTCCGAGGATGAAGGAACTACTACATGTATTGAAAAAGAAAAACTCATATTTTCCCGAGATGTGTTGTGAACAATGAGCTTTGGGATTGCTTGTTAGAGGATTTACTATCATAAATGCATTTGAGTAAGAATCTAGAAAATGGAACAACTTGGGTCCCGATCAGCCTATATATACATACAGTCGTGGCAATTGAGTGAGACATTGAATAGGGAAAATAAATTACATGTTAAACAAATAAATTAACAAATAAACACATAACAAAATAGTAAAATAGTGCATTTACCCAGTCTAAGCACTAATCAATCTATTAATACAAGTATACCTTTCAAATATTTCAGTACATAGGGCTACTCGAAAAAGGTAATCGTCTAAAACACTGGTGGTGAACTCGGCCGAAGCGATGGACGTTTTTCACTACAACAAGGTACAGATATTTTGCGCTTAAGGTTTACGAACTGAGAATGAAAATACCACTTTCTAGCCATACGAAATGCATCAAATTTCACACACTTGTAAATACACTTCACATAAGTTGATTCATCGTGCCGGATTTCAATATTATGCTTCAAGAAGACAATAATTTACAAATATTATTTTACTCTATATTCATATGCAAGGGAGGCAATTTTGAATATTTTTGTCCAATATTTCCATATGTATGCATTAATTCAAAATTCTAAACCATACAAAATGCATATTGTTGTATTTGAAATGGAAATGTAACACATTTAAGGAATTACTGGCACTTTTCAAATTTCGCCTCTGGCTCTGCATTTCATTCTCAGTTCGTAAACCTTAAATGTGAGTTTAAAGATCTGATTGGATATTTTTTCTAATAACCATGAGTTTGTTCTAAAAATAGACCGGGTGTACCGATATGTAGGCCTATTGACAAACCGTCGGTGTTGTTATAAAATCTCGTATAAAAATTATCAAAGCCGTAGTTACGATATTTCATAACAACATCGACGGAATACAATGATCGCGAAAAATCGTCCCACGCTTTTGCCGAGTTCACCACCGGTGTAAAATACATAAAGAAGAATACAAAAATCAAATTGAACACGAGTATTTTGGTGAGGTCATTCAGCACAGAGACGAAGTCTTGTATTACGGCGGCGAATCACTGTCCTCAACAACGACAACAATGCAAAAAAGCTTTGATTTCAATAAGTCTGCAATACCTTAATACGTAATCGATCTGAATTTGGTTTGAATCAGAGAAAGTATAAACATGTAAGGATTTGTTGGATATGATAGGTCTTTTAATTTTCAAACAGCATCCGATGAAAAAATATTGAAGGGCTAAGGAAATAGTCTTTGCTCACCAATAACTTTTTCATCGGATGTTGTTTAAAAGACCAAACACGTACAGAATATCCCCGGCATTGTTTCGTCTTCTCTGCTTCAATTCAATTTCAAATCGGCCACATTATAAAAGATTTATTGGAGATTTTCTGCAATAGCGATGAATTTTGTGTTCATAATAGCCCCAATAGTTTACCCATTACAAATTGATAAATCGTGGGAGTTGTTACAAAATCTCGTAACTACGGCTTGATTCAAGTCGTAGTTCCGAGACTTTTTAATAGCAAAACCTACGAAATAGGCCTACTATTGTTTGTCCAAAATTACGTCACGGTTAACTGAATTGAATCGTTTCCAATTATTTTTGTTGCTACGTCACATTGTTCTCCCTTTCCGGGAACAAGTTTATTTGCGTTTTAATCTTTTCCAGTTGTTCCGGGTCCCGCCGTTGCACCACTGTCCAATACGCCGAATCGGGTCTTTCCGGTTCCTGAAATTTGTTCGGCTTTCGGCTATTTCCGTCAAGTCTCTGTACCTCGTTTCGTTTCGAACAATTACAACCCATTTCGATCTGTCTATAGGCCTGTAATGTATTTTTGGTGAAATATAGCCGTGTGACCACTTCAGAATGACAGCTCGAATGGTTGAAATGTTTGTTTAAAACATTCTGTAGGTCCACTTGAATACTTTATTTGAAATTTGTTAACGTTTCTCATTATCCCTCCAATTCTGGTAGGCTATTGATAGTTAGCCACTAGACTACCGCTTGCTCCCACTTTTCTGCAAATAAAGAGAGAAAAAAACATTTAACTATTTCCCAAACGTAACGAATTCAGACGTTAGTTTGAAAGCTGCTGCAGACGACAAAACGGATGTTGATAATGGTAGAATTTGTGTTCAATAAGACACAGAAAGTATTGACACAAGAGAAGAAAATGGTGGTAATCATATGCTTTTTATAAAGGACGTAAACACAGGTTTTGTTTGGGAAAGCGTTAATGAGCAAATAGTTGTTATATTCAAAGAATAAATATTGTTTTAGCTTTTCTGTTTTGAAATGAATCCAACAATCTCGCCATTCTCCGGACTCTTTTACAACAAAACGAAAAAACTTGAAAGAAAATGTTGAGGAAAAACAAAACGATTCAGGGAACACGGGTTCGAACACCGACTTTGACAATATCCTTTCTGACATTACGTGTCACCTGCGTGGGATGACTATCTGGTGGCTCTTGTCAGAGTCATAAGAATATAACTGGAAAATGTTCAGGGTCGCATTTAACTCTTTCCCAAACGACAAAATTTTTGGATGATCAACTTCAAAAACTGCCACAGATGAAAAAATGAATATTATTAAAGATAGTACATGTATTTGTGTAAAGTGCGGTATATAAAATATTGAGACAACTGGAAAAACTACAGTTTCTTCTTTTGTCTCTATATTTTCCAAAGTCCTTTCTATTAGGGACGTCAAAACCAGGTCTTGTTTAGGAAAGGGTTAAACCACGTTCAATTTGAGTGTATTGCAGGAACAGGGGACTACGAGGGGTGATTAAGGGGGGACTGTTGGCCAAAAAAAGCTAAAATTTCTGTATTTACACTGAAAAGACAGGGAAAATCTAACTTAGTAGGGACCTGTATTGTAACTGAAAACTGATGGACGCGGCGAAAAAAGATTGAATATGGAGATCGATTATTGAAATAAGCATAATCATGAAAATGTATCCGTCTAAATTTGAAAGCATTAACAGAGTAGGTCATTTTTGCAATGTTTCTCTCGGTGCAATATTCAAATTGTCTTAGTTTTGATGCCTATAAGAACTCTCGTTTCAACCAGTCTCTATATTGCGTCAGGTTGGGGGAGTTGCAGTGATTTCGCGCCAAAACAAAATACAGCAACATATCAGTGCAAGCTTATCAGAGTCGAGACTTTTCGCTAGATGATAAGCTTTAATCCTTTCATAAACAGCAAAAAGTTGGACTGTCCAATGTAAAAGCTGTCAAAGAATGCAAAATGGATAGAAAGATATGAAATGTGTATAATGTAGTGCAGAAAATATTGAGAAAATATTTGTTATCAGCATTTTCTCTTTTTGATATCAAAGAATGTCGTATGTCACTTCTGTAGGGCCTATGGGACGTCAAAAATCGTCATTGGTAAAGGAATGTTGTTGTAATAATGAAATGTACCTTTTATACAAAAATAACGATGAAAATCCATTTTCATGCATCAAGAAGTATATATTATCCTTGTAAAGAATCACACGATGTTTCGTCGAAGAAAAATGAAAGGTTACAGAATCTGTATGTCCAAAATATCAAGAGACTAGAAAGACACCGGCTCTGTGTCACATTTTAACAAAGACACCCGTTTAAAACCTATTACCACACATTGACGCCCAACAAGATAAGGCCTTGTAAAACACAATGAAAAACGAAGAAATTGCTAATGTAATGTTATCCAAAGCTCTCGGACGTGTTATATTAATTATGTGTCCACTCTTTTGAAAAAAGAAATAGATCCATTTGACGCGAAGTATATTTGACTTACAAGTCCAATATTTCTATTGATCATATTATGGGATTATATGTATTGCGTATTTAAATCTGTCTGCGACATAGGAAAATAATATCATATCCGGTCATTCGTGGTTAAAGTACCAATATTTGTTGACCGCTTTCAATATCATTACTGACTAACGTCTTTTGACTCCAGAAAATATTGAGAGGGAAGAGGAAAAGGAAGTCAATTTGATTTTCTTTCCTTTTACCACAATGTTTTTTCTACACACACAGTTTTGCCAAAATGATGATGAAATATTGTCGATAACAATCCTTTTAGAATTTGAGCCAGTAAAATTGTGTCATTTTATGACAGAGTGCACATTGAGCCATAGTTAACAAACCAGTCCATTTATAATAGCAAAATGATTTTGAAAACGTTGAAGGGTAAAGAGAAATAATATTTGTCAATATAATATATCCCTATTGATTTATCAACAAGTTCATAATCGGATTAAAACGATTAAATGGCTGATGTTCAAGTTCGATACATGACTAGGTCAATATCTTTTTCTCACACTTCGTAGTTCGGACAGGCGAACTATTAACCCTGTTATCGAAATCCTTTCAGACAGCTTCAAAAAAGCTCTTTCCCAGACAACAATTTAATACGTTTTTCCTAGAGGAAGCGTTTGTAAACAATGACAGAAAGGTAGAAAAAGATGATAATACATATTTCTCCTTTTCTCTCAGTGTTGCTGTATTCAAATTTTGAAAGAAATGAGAACATATTGGTTAGTAAATGCAGTAGTAAATGCAGACAATTTTTACCAATTTTCTTCATGCGCGACCGATTTGAATTCGATTGAAATCAGAGAGTAAAGAAAAACATCAAGAATGTGTCAGATGTGGTAGGCCCTAGATCTTTTACGAATTTACTGAAAGATAGTAATGAGCACGTTAAGTTGGTCTTTTTTGTCAGCTGATTTTAACCCATTACCACACAGTGACTCCTTTTGACTCCCCACAAGATAATGGCTTTGGAAAACATCGTGGAAAATGAAGAAATTGCTTGTGACAAGCAATTTCTTCTTTTCCTACAATGTTTTCTATATGAGCCAATATTTATTTTCGTGGAAATCTGAGAAAAAAAGTTCAATTTTTATTTCCAATTTATTCTGTCAATTTTTGGTTCAGGATGAAAGTACCACATTTGAAATAATGAGAAACGTTTACAGGAACATTCCGATTCACATGGAAATACTCGAAATCGTCTTTCATAAATCTATGGTCTCAATGAAATGTCCTTGCTGTAACAACCACATTTTCTTTCAGAAATTCGATTTGAAAGTTTTAGATTATTTCAAAGTATGTTTTTTAAGAAAAAGTGGCCACATTGAAGGACTTATGTTCAAGTCCATTTCCAAAAATGATTTTCTTGGCTTATTTTCAATGTAGTATTGCATTTTCTTAATTCAATAGAAAATTTTGTCTATTTCAAATGTAATAAAGCTTCTATCAAAGAAAAAATATATGTACATGTACTTTAGACTCTAGAAAATGCTATTCTCTTTGTATTTCAGGCACAATAAAGTTAGCGAAACACCTTTTTTTGTGAAATAATTTGCTGAAAGTGCATCGTTACATCGAGGACACATTAGTTATTGCAAGGACAATATTCGCTAATTTATGAAATAAACAGAAAATATTTAATTTCACTATTTTATTAAAACTTCAAATAATTAGGTTCAAAAACATACCAATTTTACCATCAAAAGACATGATTTTTATTGAACCATGATGCAGTTTGTAATAAAAAAAAGTCTGTGTTATTGGAATGACATTTACCATTACTGCGAGGACTAATATTTAAATATTTTTCCATTTCTTACATTGCATTGACCTATATATGGTCATTTACTCTTAAAATCAATGCAATTGTAAAAAAATATATACACTTAAAAGTAAAAGTCACTTTGTTGAACCCTTTCAAAAACGTTAAATTTTATGCTATGTTACAACTGCTGATCAAGTCAAATCGATCACCTTGACTGCTCAAATTCGCCCATCATTCCCGACTTAATGACTTTTTCTCGATCTCTACTCGATCAACCCGACCTCTACTGTCTATTTGATCGAATGAACAAATCGAGTTGATCGAGATGTGGTTGGGATCCACTTGATTAAAAGGCCATGTGATCGATATAAAGATGTTAATCCGATCACACTCGCTCTCCAGATTTGATTGATTCCTGATCTGGTCGATCGCCTATCCGATGAATACACGATCGTATTTCGATCAACTTTTTACCCAATCGTACACTAATATTTTTTGATATTTAAACAAATAGAGAAAGATGACTAAGTGGTGGGGATAAAGCTCGATTACCACGACCATTCCCGATCACAAATGACGATCGAGTTCGATCTGTACTCGATCGCTTGATTCGGCATGGTCGAGTTGATTTGATCGGCAGTGGATACCTAGCATATAAATTATACAACTTGAAAGCTGTTGAAGACCACAATATGAAGTTTATGAAGATCTAACTTGTGTGTACAATATAGATGAATGGATATCAAAGTAAACGGAGTCAGAGCTGGTAATCAGCATTTACTTCTCTTACCTTACTGTTTGTAAATTAGGAAGTAAAAACCAAGTCTTCTTTGTGAAAGAAATGAGAAGACATGAAGAAAGTTAAGCGATTGCAAATACGACGAAAAAAAAAAAAATTAAAAAAAGATATGGAATGTCTTAAACCTTGAAACCGTCAAACCATGAAATATCACATTGTACATTCAAGTAAAAAAACATTC
>OY804606.1:20725782-20808282 GCA_963680895.1 Fragum sueziense
GTCCTAAAACTGATTGTCCAAAAAGAGAAAGAAAAAAAAGTAATTTGAAAATGTTTTATTCTTCTTGTTTACCTAGATAAGATAATATTTGACAAAAACATTACATCTTTTTTTCGGGATGAAATGTTGTGATTGCAAGATTACATGCACGATCCGAATCTATACATGCAAATCGCATTGAAAATAAAAAAAAATCTACTTGTCTTTTCACGGCACCCCTATAGCACCAGGAACTCCTTTACCATGACCACTTTCAAAAATGACTAAGTACATGGTACACATCCTCGGAGGAGGACTAATCCACGGCCTGGATGAACAAAACAGGATGATGATGATGATGACATGTAACATCTTCAAAACCCATTATACAGATTCATACCTTAAAAGAAATAGTGTATAATGTCTCTCCAATCTTGAAGAAAGATCATTTAAGAACGATCATTTAGAATTAATCTTGTCAATAAATCTAGAATTATATTCTTCATACAAGATTCCAAGGTGATTGGCAAAATATCTCCATTAGACTAGTGATAAAATTTATTGATTTGTGGTACCAAGAATCCATAAATGTGTAAGGAGTCCTTGCAATAACGATTCAAAGTCCGCTCTGTAACAACTGATCGGTGCACATGTTTGGCAACAGTAATTATATTTTTTCAGCCGAAATACTTCGCTTTCCTATAATAGTTTAAGACAATTATTCATCAAGACCTTTGTCTCTTTGGCAAAGAGTCCATATTACAAAAGAAAACTTATAATGTATTTGCGGTAACGATTTTCGTACTCCCAGTAACAAAACTGTCGTTATTGCGAGGACAGTTATTGCGAGGAATTCCGCGACCATTTGCTCAAAATTACACACAAGAATAACTAGGGAGAAAATATGTTGCATGCTGTAAACGACATGATTCTATATCTGAATAAGTAAAGCTATACGATCTTAAGATCTTGGCAATATAGTGTGGTTGGTCGCGTTGCAAAGAAAACGAAAAATTAAGTCTACGCAGCCAACGGCCTACCTAATTTGCCTCGCAACTTCGAAACCAAGTATTGCTTTGTCTTCATCTGAACATTGTGGCTTTGATGAGTGTTTCCACCTCCGTTTGGGTTGTATTTAAAGAATATCTAACCAAAAAGACTTTGATTACGCATATACAGGGTGTTTCATAATATGTGTTACCTTTTCGAATCTTAAGTATATTCAAATTAAGAAATGCACGTTTAAATTAAATGTACAGTGCAAAAATAGACATAATGAAGTTTTATTTGACATATAACAATAGTATATTTACGTTCAGGATTGGCACTATTTCAATCTCACTAATATAGTACAGTTTTATACAACGCATCCTAAACGACGTCATCCATGTTGCAAAACGACGTCAACCTGTTTCTTAAAGTTTGTAATGACCTAATTTCATGTGTCCAATGAACTGTTCCGTTTTCACAGAGGAATGATACTTAAATTCATCCATGAATATTGTGACATGGTTATACGTACAGGCTCTTTCATATATATCAAAGAAAACGTTAAAGCGGATTGAGGTCTTGAGAGTGCAAAATCCACACGTTATTTGACCGGTATGAAATCAATTGTGTCCCAAATATTTTCTCAGGCCACGCAATAAATTTCCTGGATGTGCAGGGCGTAGAACCATTCTGTCAGAATAAAAGGGTATTAAAGTCTGCAGCTTTACGTCTTAGTGCTGGAATATACTTCTTCTTTATTTCATGCAAATAGTGTACTCTATCTAAAATCGTCACAATTTTCGTCCTTAATAAAGAAGAGTCCAGTTATTACTGATAAACTTACAGCTGCCGATACTGTTGAATTGTGAGAATGAAATGTTTTTTTCAGTCAAAGTCAGATTATTCTAAGTAGCTGTGTTAGGTTTCATCATCAGGATATTGTTTTTTCATAGATATGAGGACAGTTGTTGATAAATATTTGATAAAGCAAATTGCGAACTTTTGTGCGTGCGTCAATGGGCAGCACCATTTTTGAAAAACGGCCCAAATTTTATGACGTCAAAAAAGACATCATGGCGTCAATATTATCCCATAATTTAAGCGTGACACTAAACTTTATCACTCACCCTTTAAAAGCATGTATAACATGATTATATTGTATGTAAAATCAATGATTTATATGTATTTGTAATGGTAACAGATATTATGAAACACCCTGTATAAGTTATTGCGAGGACATTTCGTATAAAAAATCCAGGGACAGACATATATGGCCAAAAATCTTCGCCGTATTTATATTTTCCCAAAAAGGGTTGACACTATTAATAATGTGAGATATAAAACATCAATGAAATGAAGAAAAATCCGATCTGCACCGATTACTTTATAGTGAGAATCATGTTGGAAATTGATAAGTCTGTCCTAGGGACAAGCGAAAATGGTCATTTTCCGGTACAAAAGTGCCATATTTTCAGAAACATTCCATCTGCCAGGCCAAATAAACTGTCTCCGTTGTTGGTAGTGATGGTCGTTACACGATGTACCTAAAATGACATGTTTACGAAAAGCCATTTCTGAGAAAATGAGCCATGACAGCGATTTCCACGAAATAAAATATTGGCTCATATATGTGAAAAGAGCAAAAAATGTAAAATTTTATTCACTTGAAATTGTCGTCTGCATCATCTTTGAATTTGGACTAACCCAAGTTTTTGTCATTTGGTAGGCCTAATGGGTTAAAAGGTCTAGACCACACCCAGCAAATTTCCCTGTCTTCAAACCGAATTCAAATGGGTCACATATTTACAGAATTATTGAAGATTTTTTGCCATTCTTGTCTCACGCTATTCCCCGTCGCAAATTTATCGACTACAGCTTTACACAGAAATATCGTCGCTTTTCAACAAAAACCTCGTGACTGCAATTTGTTTTAAGCTGCAGTTAAGAGATTTTGTTTAAAAGCAGCGATATAGACTAATTTTCTTTTTCATAGATAAGCGCCATACCAATGAATAATACAAATTTTAATAAATAGAAAACGATATGGAATAAAGACAATCTTAGTTTGCATATCAAACCATTCTCTAGGATTCTCATTTTTGCGTCTCCATGTTTTAATTGCCTTGGAAATCATCCTTCGGGTAGAAGAAAATTGTTTATTTTATTGTTTATTTAGGCGATAACTCAAAGTTTGCGTCATGCACATCTAGAAGTCCAAATAAATACCTCTTTCTAGAATGGAGCAAATAGGGCGATAACTGTAGTTGTCCGGACAAGCGCTTTTACGTCAAATTAGGGGCTGTCTTGTACTTTTACTGGTCCTAATGAACACTTCTTGAAAGTATGAAGCAAATCGGACGGAAAATGTACAATGAGTTGTCCAGACAAGATTTTGCTAACAACCTGACCGAACGACCATGCAATCAAACCAACCGACCGTCAAGTTGATTCCAGGGGTCAGTTTCATCACGACTTGCGACAAGTTTAGGGCAAGAAACGCGTATCGCCAATCAATCAAGACATGTGTTATGCGATTGTAGTTTTAAGCGATATTTAAGGCCCCAGTATACCCCATCTCAATGCCACAAGCAATTTCTTCATTTACTACAATGTTTTCTATGGCAAGTTTCTAGTGGGTATCAAAAAGCATCATTGTGTGGGAATGGTTAAAAGATGCATTTAAATTTTATTTTTTCTAACATGTACCACAGTGTTGCATACATTATCAACAAATCGTAAATATTGACGCTACATGTATTAGAATGTATAGCGAACGAAAATCCTGGCAGAGCATTCCATTCGATTAGCATGGGTTGCTCTACCAGGTCATTTATCGTAAATCGGTCTTTTGCTTCATTTTTTGAAAAAAAAAAAACATAAACTTACATAACAACCATAAAAATCGTTCATTACGTTTAATCGCATAAATTTCATGTTTGAAATCGCCAAATTCAATAGTCTATTTCAAATATAAAGGTACTTAAATAGAAATCAGACAAATCGTCTATACAAATATTTTAATAACGTACATTTGAGGGTTTTAGAAATTTGAATTTACCCCTATAATTAAAGAAACATTAATCATTGACCCTTTCCTAAACAATACCAGCTTTTAACGTCACTAATACAGCCGGCTTGAGAAAACATTGAGACAAAAGAAGAAAATGCTGATTATCAGCATTTTCTCCTTTTATCCCAATATTTTCTATGCTTTATACTATACATATACTTTCTTTACGATTACTCGTTTTATCTACTGCGTCAGATATTAATTGGAACAGTCCAAATGTTTCCTTTGTGGGAAAGGGTTAACAGAGGTTTTGTACGTTGACCTACTATCCCTTCATTTTTACTATTTGAAATATTTCACTTTCCTTGCTTTTTTTCCTTTACCGGAAAACCACTTAGTCGCAGAAAATAACTCTTACTGACCATTCTTTTCTTTTGCAAAGTATGGTTTCTTAACTGTCATTTTTTCTTTGAGTCCTCCCCACAAACAGCCTTGTTTTCCGTTAATAGGAAATCCTGCTGGACATTTGAGAGGAGTTGCGCGTTTAGTCTATAGAAACATCATACACCATGGAAAATAGCCAAGTCTAATTATCTCCTTTCGTTGACCTCAGAGAGATGAAAAAATATTGATGAGATCCTCCACGTCAAGTAGATATACATTGAAATCTTTCAGACCGCTGCTCAAATGGTTATGCTTTCGAGAACATTGTGGGCGAACAGACAGGGTTATTGTTATTAAGTATTTACAAAACGTATACCTATATACTGTGGTGGGTACGAAAATAATTTATTTAACCCGTTCAACTTAACTTGGAATGGTATTTCTGTTTCCAAGCACCTAACTCGACTTTAGAAGCTTCATAATGTTCCTCAAAACGGTTGAAGCCAAATGATGTAAAAGATTATCACCGCAATTGAAGGCTGGCAGAAAACAATCGTTTCACAGAACAGCACGAAGAGTTCTAGGACATTTGGGCATTTTTCTCGTAAACCCTTTACCAAACGGCAAAATTTTGGGTTGGTCCAAATTCAAAGATGTTGCAGACGACAATTTCAAGTTGATGAAATATTGAAAATACTTCCATTTAGGGTTGGAAAACATTGAGGGTAATGAAGAAATTGCTTGTCACAAGCAATTTCTTCATTTTCCACAATGTTTTCTAAAGCCTTTTTATTTAGGGGAGTCAAAAAGAGTCAATAAGTGGGAATGAGTTAAGGGCAGATTTTTTCATGAACGACAAAAGTTATCTGAATTCCGCAAGCGCAATGCAAGACTAGACACCAGAAATTCATTGTGACAAGTTTGATTAAATTCAGGTTCAAATTTTAGGTGTTTAGCAGACAAAAAGTTGCTAACTAACGAACGGACAGACAACCAGGGTCAAATATAATACATGTACGTCCATTCCGGTGTATCAATACAAACAACGACACAGTTTTATCTTATACATTTTAATATAAATGTATGATATAACAAGAGGGCCATTGGCCCTGAAGCGCTCACCTGATATAATAACTTTTTTTTGTAAACCAATTTTCAGGTTGATTGGACAAAGAATGTGACCTCTAGGGTGCACACAAGGTTTATCTAAGATTTGACCTCGTGACCTAGAATTGATCAAGACAATCATTCTGATCAATTTTCAGGTTGATTGGGCAAAAAATGTGGCCTCTAGAGTGCACACAAGGTTTTACAAAGATTTTACCTCATGTCCTAGTTTATGACCCCAGATGACCCAATTTCAATCTTGTCTGAAAATTGATCAAGACAATCATTCTGATCAATTTTCAGGGTGATTGGGTAAAAAATGTGGCCTCTAGAGTGCACACAAGGTTTTTCTAAGATTTGACCCCGTGACCTAGTTTTTGACTCCAGATGACCCAATTTCAAACTTGTCCGAGATTTCACCAAGACAATAATTCTGATCAATTTTCAGGTTGATTGGGCAACAAATGTGGCCTCTAGAGTGCACACAAGGTTTTTCTAAGATTTGACCCCATGACCTAGTTTTTGACCCCGTATGACCCAATTTCAAAATTGTGCGAGATTTTATCAAGCCAATCATTCTGAGCAATTTTCAGGTTGATTGGGCAAAAAATGTGGCCTCTAGAGTGCACACAAGGTTTTTCTAAGATTTGACCCTGTGACCTAGTTTTAGACCCCAGATGACCCTATATCAAACTTGTGCGAGATTTTATCAAGTCAATCATTCTGAGCAATTTTCAGGTTGATTGGGCAAAGAATGTGGCCTCTAGAGTGCATACAAGGTTTTTCTAAGATTTGACCCCGTGACCTAGTTTTTGACCCCAGATGACCCAATTTCAAACTTGTCCGGGCTTTCATCAAGACAATCATTCTGAGCAAATTTCAGGTTGATTGGGCAAAAGATGGGGCCTCTAGAGTGCACACAAGGTTTTTCTAAGATTTGACACCGTGACCTAGTTTTTGACCCCAGATGACCCAATTTCGAACTTGTCCGAGATTTTATCCAGACAATAATTCTGATCAATTTTCAGGTTGATTGGGCAAAAAATGTGGCCTCTAGAGTGCACACAAGGTTTTTCTAAGATTTGACCCCGTGACCTAGTTTTTGACCCCAGATGACCCAATTTCAAACTTGTACAAGATTTCACCAAAACAATCATTCTGAGCAAATTTCAGGTTGATTGGGCAAAAAATGTGACCTCTATAGTGCACACAAGGTTTTTCTAAGATTTGACCCAGTGACCTAGTTTTTGACCCAAGATGACCCAATTTCAAACTTGTCCGAGATTTTATCAAGACAATTATTCTGAGCAAATTTTAAGTTGATTGGGCAAAAAATGTGGCCTCTAGAGTGCACACAAGGTTTTTCTAAGATTTGACCCCGTGACCTAGTTTTTGACCCCAGATGACCCAATTTCGAACTTGTCCGAGATTTCATCAAGACAATCATTCTGAGCAAATTTCAGGTTGATTGGGCAAAAAATGTGACCTCTATAGTGCACACAAGGTTTTTCTAAGATTTGACACCGTGACCTAGTTTTTGACCCCAGATGACCCAATTTCAAACTTGTCCGAGATTTTATCAAGACAATCATTCTGAGCAAATTTCAGGTTGATTGGGCAAAAAATGTGGCCTCTAGAGTGCACACAAGGTTTTTCTAAGATTTGACCCCGTGACCTAGTTTTTGACCCCAGATGACCCAATTTCGAACTTGTCCGAGATTTCATCAAGACAATCATTCTGAGCAAATTTCAGGTTGATTGGGCAAAAAATGTGGCCTCTAGAGTGCACACAAGGCAAAGTTTGACGGACGACGGACGACGGACGACGGACGACGGACGACGGACATCGGACGCCGGACGACGGACGCCGGACACAACGGTATCACAATAGCTCACCATGAGCACATTCGTGCTCAGGTGAGCTAAAAATAATCACTTATATCAAACTGGACAATTTTTAACTGTGATACAAAATTTACAATCCACGATAAAATATATGAAACAATAATAATAACAAGTGTGTGTATTCACCTGGTGATCTACAAAAATGAAAAGAGCCTCCAAAAATGTGTCTTTATGTCAATCTAGACCAATATAGATCCTGATCAGCCTGCGCATATGGATATTGTTCTCTCTGAAAGTGTGCATTGCCTAGAGCAGATGTAGTGTAATACCCTGAATGTTAATTGGGATTCATTACACCCTTCCCCATACAAGACCTGGTTTTCACATCCCAAATAGAAAAGGCTTGGGAAAACATTGACACAAAAGAAGAAACTGCTGATAACCAGCAGTTTCTCCTTTTGTCTCAGTATTTTCTATGCCGTATTTTACACAAATCATATCTTTGATAACCTCCATTATGTCATTTCTGACAGTTTTTTGAAGTGGATCACCCTAAAATTTTGCCATTTGGGAAAGGGTTAAATCCTTCCCCATACAAGACCTGGTTTTGACTTTCGCAATAGAAACGGCAGTAAAAACATTGGGACAAAAGGAGAAATTGCTGAAATCAGCTATTTCTCCTTTTGCCTAAATATTTTCTATTCAATATGACACACAAATTTTCTCTTAGATAACATCCATTAGATTATCTGCAGCTACTTTGAATTTAGAGCAGTCTAAAATTTAGTCGTTTAGGAAGGGGTTTAGCACATTGCTGCTTTTAAACAAAAACCTCGTATCTGCAGCTTAAAACAAGCTGCAGATAAGAGTTTTTTGTGAAAAGCAACGACATGCTCATCTTGACCCATAGCCTTCTCATTTGCCATAGGGGAACTTTTTCCTGGTTCCTGCTCAAATAAACATGCGTGATGTCTATAATGGTTCAAAATCAAAGGTGTCAAAGATTTCAAAATTTGTCATCTTGGATGGCCATTACAAGAACAGGTTCTAGATTAAAAGGGAGATAATTTTGACAATAGTACAGAAATCATTTAGCAATTGTCTCCCTTTGTTTTACATTAGTATTAGCCATCAAGTATTTAAACAATGTCTTTCTTAACCCTTTCCTGAACAAGAACTGGTTTTAATGTCCCTAATAGAAAAAAAATTAGGGAAACATTGAGGCAGAAGACAAAATTGCTGATGACCAGTTTCTCCTTTTGTCTCAATATTTTCTGTACACAAATACAGTCTTTACCAACATCCATTTTGTTTTCTTCAGCAGCTTTCAATTGGACAACCCTAATATTTTATCGTTTTGGAAAGGATTAAACAATTTTGTTCATCAGCATCAATATCAACCCTTTCCAAAACAGAGAAAAACTTGGATTGTTCCATTTTTAAGGCAGACAGAAAATATTGAGGCATTTCCTGAAAGTGAAATCATAAACCAAGCTTTGTATAGGAAAGGGTCAAACATTGAGACACAAGAGCCGTCAGAGACGGACAATGCTCCCCGAATAAGGCATTGTCACAATAAATGTATGCCATAGAGAGCTAAGATTAAGCTAACAAACGATAAGCCCCCTTTTTCCATGACATACTTTTTATACGCAAATTTCAAGTAGATTATTGTCGAGGGCATCTGATTTGCTACTCAAATATGAAATTTCATCAAATTCTGACCATTAGACTATGAGAAATTAGAGAAAAAGTGTATTTGACCTTAAGTCCCCTTTTCCCATGACGAGGCCTCAAATCCAAAAACTGGGAAAAGTACATCGGCATTATGTCATAGGGAGTTCACATGGTAAGTTTCATTTGATTTGGCCCAAGGGTTATAGAGAAATCGCTTCGGATGGACGGATGGACGGACGGACGGACGGAATGACGGATGGACGGACGGACAGACAAAGCGGCGACTATAATTATGCTCTCCCTTCGGGGAGCATAAAAAGTACATCATATCGCTAAGCCAGTCCAGTCCAATATATTGATGCTCTTTGAAGCCCTACAAGATTAAAGCTTTGGAAAGCATTGTGGTAAAAGAAGAAATTGCTTGTGACAAGCATTTTCTTCATTTCCCAGAATGTTTTCAAGACTCAAAACAAGAGGCCCAGAGGGTCTTATCGGTCACCTGAAACAAATGGGCAGAAACAGATAAGCAAAATGTTTAAAGTTAACCAATAGCGCGACCCTCTAATCGCCCCCCGACTTACCCCCCCCCCCCCCCCCCCCCCCCCCCTCCCTCCCTCCCCAGCACCACCATTTCTTGACATTTTTTTTCTTGTACACACTTGAGCTATTTAAATACTCTAAATACCAAATGTGAATTCAATCCAACAGTAGAACATTTCTTAATATGTACCCTATTTATCCCTTTTGGGGCCCCAAAGGGAGATAACTCCATGATTTGTACAAATCTGAAGCGGCTACCCATGGGGATGCTTCCTGCCAAGTTTAATTGAAATCTGTCAGATGGTTCTCAAAAAAAGTAGAAAATGTTTAGAATTAAGTATTAACCCGAACCCCTCCCATCCCCCCCATCCCCAGCACGGCCATTTCTCAACAGATTTTTTTCTCTTGTACAAACTCTTTAGTCCTTGCCCTAAAGACTTTAAATACCAAATGTGAATCCAATCCAACAGCTGGTTCATGAGAAGAAGATTTTTAAAGATGTACCCTATTTACCCCCTTATGGAGCCCCAAAGGGAGATAACTCCATGATTTGTACAAATCTGAAGGGGCTTCCCATGGGGATGCTTCCTGCAAAGTTTGGTTGAAATCTGTGCAATGGTTCTCAAAAAGAAGTCGAAAATGTTAAAAGTTAACGCACGACGGACGACGGGCGACGAACGACGACAGACGAAACACGATCGCAATAGGTCACCATGACCTTCAGTCAAGTGACCTAATAAAAGAGAAAGAAACTCAATTGAAATTGTCATCTGCAACATCTTTGAATTTAGACAAGTATAACATTTTGCCATCCAGTAATGGAACAAAAAAGTTTCTATTAAAGTCTACTTTTACAAAAGACATATTCAACTGAATTTACACTTTAACCCACGATCACCGAGTCTCAAGTCGGCTGTTAACAGTCGGCGCCTTCGGCAGCCACAGCTCTTTGGCTTTCAATTCTCCCATGTATCCATTTATACACCTGGGTGAAGAGGAGCAACATGGGTTAACTTTTTTGCTCAGAAAAATTCCCGTGGCACTGGCGAGATTTGAACCCAGGATCATTCGATCCCAAAGCCTGTGTCTTACCATTGGATCACAGCGCCCAACTAGACTTTTGAAAAAAAGCAAAGAAAACAAGTCAATGTTAAAAAACTTACATTTTTCCTGCTAAGGATATCAAATACCCTACTACAGTCTATATGAAATCTAACATAATTAATAAACAAGTACAATCTGTGGTAAATTTAAAATTCCTTGATTTACAAAGGACAAAAATAATCATTTAAGAAAAAAATCTGATTACTTATCAAGAAGATTCAACTAAAAGCAAAGTACATAAAATGTAAAAATAGGCACCTAAAGAGTAGAAACAAGGACCATTATTCACCAATCATTCCTGATATTTTCATGTTAATAAGTTTTAAATAAACAGTAATCTAATCAGACAAGACATTTATATTGTCAAATGAGATTACTGATAATTTATATTCAATTTAAAACAGTTGATGAACATGGGCCAAGAAGAATGAAGAACAACCTAGACTAACTAAATATTGCACTACCCAGATTTTATAAAAGCAGACTAAAACCTACGGGACTACAAAGTTGTCAGGAAGAGCTCCTGATTTTTATAGCGCATGATAAATGAACCAGCAGAGCATCTCTAGCTATTAGCTAGAAATGCTCTGCAAGGTCATTTAGTATGAGCAGTAAACCATTTTAAAATCAGTACCTGGTTAAAACAACCTTAAGGAGAAAAGTAAGCAAAGATTAGGAGGCAAATATAAGCAGACTTAAATTAAAATACAAAATTGCAAAAGCACACAGGGTTCGACATTAACTTTCTTTATCACTAGACCAGTGGTCTAGTTGCTCATAATTTTTACTAGACCACCAGTGAAGTCTGCTAGACCAAAAAAATAAGGACCTATTGTTTGCTGAGGTACGGAAACGGCCGAGTTGAGACGAATGACATGACCTAGTTCAAATAGATGTGTACATGATTGATACCGATCTGTAAGCTAGGAAGCTAGATAGATCGACAAACTGTGTGACAAATTTTAATTCCAGGTCTAAACGCGTAATCTGAGTCAAAAACCGGCTCAAAATCAGACAGGAATAAATCAAATCATCCTTCTAGTCTAGTTTCGCTTTCTAACGCGACTGCGCATGACTGTTGTCTTCTAAATTTCCTGTTCCTATCAATCATTCGGTGAGTTACGGAAACGGCCGAGATGAGGCAAATGAAAATGACCCGGTTCAAATAGCTGTGCACGCTCAATCAATACCGATATGCAAGCAAGGAAGCTTAATAAATTGACAGACTGGGTTATAAATTTTAATTCCCGGCCCAAACGCTTGCACTGTGTCGAAATTCCTGTCAAAATCGGACAGACCAACCCTTCTAGTCTAGTTTTGATTTCTATCGTGACTGCGCATGTCTGTTTTCAACTAGATTTCCGATTTATTGAAATTCTACTTTCACTTTGTTCTCGCCGATTACTTGCGACTTTAATGGACATGGACTATCGTAATTTGTGATCAGGGAAGGCTTAAGCAATTAATGGTAAATTTATGTGAATTGAATTTTAATCATCAAAATTTTTTCACTAGACCAGTCGGGCAAGCTCAACGTAGATTTTACTAGCACGAACGGACAATTTACTAGACAATGCCGTTCGGACGTGCCTTAATGTCGAACCCTGGCATAGAAAACTAGCTAACTTCAGACTAGTACATTTTATACTAATTGAACTTAATTTAAGTACCAGTAAAGCAGTGGCAGAATCCAGAGGGGGCTCGGGGAAGTTCAAACAAAACCCTCTCCATAGCCTGATTATTTCATTTTCATGCAGATATTCAGTATTTCATTTTCATGCAGATATTCAGTCAAAATTATGTTATTCTAGGAAAATTCGAACCCCCTGTACAGAAATCCTGGATCAACCATTATAAAGTATTCCATTACATCTTTGTATTATTTTTCATTGAATGTATTATTAAATAACAGGTTTGAAAGAGGCAAAACAGAAAGTAAATGAAACCTAAAATAAAATTTCTTAATGTAATCTTAGAATTTTCTTTCTTCTATAATAATTAACTCTTTCCCAAAAGAGACCTGGTTTTGAAATAACAAATAGTAAAAGCTTGGGAAAACATTGAGGCAAAAGAATAAAATGCTGATGAACAGCATTTTCTGCCTTTGCCTCAATATTTTCAATGTGACATTGTAAACAAGTACTATCTTTATCAATACATTTTGTTGTCTCAAGCACACTCAAATTAGACCACCATGTTTTGCCATTTAGAAAAGGGTTAAGTCAGCATTTTGGAATTTGAAAAAAAGGTTTATAACATTAAAACTTTTTTATGAAAATGGATTCAATGCAAATCATTTCAATAACAAAACATTTGTCTAATCCTTTCCCAAAGAAGACCTTCTTTAAACAACCATAAAAGAAAGAGCTTCTGAAGACATTCAGGCAAAAGAAGTAAATACTGATTATCAGCATTTTCTTCTTTTATCTGATTATTTTCTATAACTTCAGATTCAAAACTGGAACAACTTATTTGCTTTTTCAGAAAGCCTTAATTTTATTCTTATACAATAAACATCAAATAGTGATACAAATATAATTCAACAATAACATCTAAATGCAATTAATGGATATACAAATTAAATTTTTGACTAAAATAAAATGACATAAAAAATTACAACTTATTGAATAACTATTAACAACCATATTTTAACTGTCAACCTTCTTTAAAAAACTTTTTTCCATAAAAGGAAAGCCTTCTAAAGGCAAAATATATTTACTTGGACAATAGACGCACAAAAATACCAGTAATTAACCCTTTCCCAAACAAGTCCTTATTTTGACCTGCTTAACAGAAATAGCTTGGGAAAACTGCATGAAGAAAGATGGAAATGTCAATAGCGCACACTTTCTCCTTTTATACTTTCCTTCCTATATTCAGCCTAAATCTGTTCTTATTTTGCCATCTGCATTAGCTTTGATATTGGAATGCCCTATGTTGTGCTGTTTGGGAGTGGGTTAAGAAATCCTTGGAGGTGAAGATAATGCTTAAAATGGCATTTCCTTCTATTTCTCTCAAGGATTTTAACCCATTACCAGGCAGCAAAATTTTACACTGATCTGATTTTAAAGATGTTGCAGACGACAATTTCAAGTGAATGAAATTTTACATTTATGGTCTTTTGTGATTAATGGAGAGATTGCTTATCACCTTAAAATTTGTTGTTTGGGAAAGGGTTAAGGTAGTCAACCCCTGATGAGATTTGCATGACTTTGGAATTATTCAAACAACGTCGAAAACATTCAGCTGTGGAACTTTCCATCGCCGAATGTTTACCACCGCGCCCACATAGGTTCGGTTACGTAATGACGTCACTCGAAAAAGTCTGATGTTTGATATAACTCAAAATGGCCACATTTCAGGAATTCCACCTTAAAAGTCTATCTTCAGCAAAACTCATTAATAATAATTTAAAAAAGTTTCAAATTTTGTTGCTAGAGAAAGCGTCAACTTTCAATAACAGTGTTTGATTTACAAATTTGCCCATGTTTTTTACAATGCTTCTCATCCCTGATGCATAAATTAGCCATTCTTATGTCTAACCTTTTGCAAACACTTATGCCACATAATTGGCCAATGTTCAGTTTTCGGACAGATTGATGGACAGAAAGACAGACAGATGGACAAAAGTAAAACAATATGCCCCCGGTCTTTCTATACGGGGACATAAAAATTCCCCAATCAATTATGAAGAAAGCTTTGGAAAACGATAAGACAAAAGAAGAAAACTCTTGTAACAAGCAATTTCTCCTGTCGTCTCAATTTTTTCCAAACCAATACAAATCAATCTTCTAAATTCAGTAACACTGATTACTTATCTACAAATTACCATATTTAACTCTTTCCCAAACAAGACCTGTTTTTTTTACATCTGCAATAGCAATGGCTGGGAAAACATTCAGACGAAAGAAGAAAATACTGTTGACCAGCATTTTCTCCTTTTGCCTAAATATTTTCTGATCTATACATATGAACAGATAGCTTTCTGATTAACTCCCATTTTGTCTTTTTTTTAAATGAACCACCCTATTATTTTGTCGTTTGGGAAAGGGTTAACCATTGGTTAGAAACATTAAAAAGTACATGTATATCATGGACAAACTACATGTATATCTACATACAATGTCAGAGCTCCAGATAAGAGGGGGTGATGACTTTTTAAACTGTGAAAAGTCTGTTATTGTTTATCAAACTCTAATATTGTGGGTACTCTTTTGCATCGTCTCGTCGAGACGATTCAAATGAGTACCCACAAAAAAGGGTTTGGAATTGAAACAAGAGGACCATGATGGTCCTATATCGCTCACCTGAAAATAGGTGACATGAGCGAAAATGGCAATTTTGTCAATTGAAAAGACATATAACTAAGGACTTTCTGTTACGATCAGAAGCTACAGCATAGGGATAATTTTTAGACTTTAGACATTAAACTACACAAAATCTTCAAATATTCAGGTCTTATAATTTGTGAAAAGATTGTCAAACACTGACCTCTTTATCATCTTTATATCGAACCCAGTCAACTCACAACATAGGGGAACTATTCATTGAACAGTTACAATTTGATTTTGGTTAAATCTTTTCCTAACAGCATAACATCAGAGCAGTAGAATTAAAAACTGCTGTAACTAATAAAACAGAATGCTGAGTAAGACTGCATTAATGTACAAAAGTGGACAGAAAATGATGAGGCAAAAGATTCAAATATAGGCTATCAGCATTTTCTTCTTTTGCAATAACATTTTCCCAGCATTTTCAATAAGTGAGCCAAAACCTGCTTAATCCCTTCCCAAACTGAAAAGGAATAGACTGTTCCAATTTAAAAAAAAAGAAAATAAAATTGATATGGATAAAGAAAGGATTCATGCAAAATAAAGAAGATAAAATTTTGAGACAAAGGGAGAAAATTACTAATTATCATCCTTTTCTTCATTTGACTCAATATTTTCCCAAACCTTTTCTACTTATTTAGGGATGTCAAACCAGGCATTTTCAGGAAAGGGTTAAACTAAAGTACATATTTAGAGGCTGTACTAGAGATTCAAATAGGATAGGTTAAGGGCTTTCCAAATTGTAAAATATCTTTCAATGTTTTTATCAAACCCTGTGATGTGGGTATTCATTTGAATGATCCAATCAAAACTATTTAAATAAGTACCATCAACAAAGGATAGCTTAAATAACAAATAGAATGTATTTACCCCTTTTTACCTGCAGTTCCCCATTCTGGTAAACATTTCTCCGTCTTGAGTAAACAATCCTCGTCTTTGTTTATTTTATGGGGATTAGACATATCCCCAGTGGGGGATCAAAACCTCGTAACTCCAGCTTTGTCGAGCTGTAGTTACGGGGTTTTGACTCCATTTTATGATATCATAACTGGTTAAATTTAAAAGAATTTTCATAAGATTTCTCAAAGCCTGGTATGCCTTACCCACATTTTTTGACAAATCTTAAAATTTGTGAATAAATTTTGGAAAGAGTCACCTAAGGAACATTCCTGCCAAATTTGGTTCAAATTGGCCCAATGGTTGATTTTTAAAGAATTTTCATAGGATTTTTAAGCCCCGCCCTGCCACGCCCACATTTTTTGACAAATCAAAAATTTGCGAACAAGTTTTGAAAAGGGTCACCCAAGGAACATTCCTGCCAAGTTTGGTCAAAAATGGACAAATAGTTTAGGAGGAGAAGATGTTTGAAGGAAATGTGAACGGACGGACAGACGGACGGACGGACAGACGGACGGACGACGGACAAAAAGCGACCACAATAGCTCACCTTGAGCACTTCGTGCTCAGGTGAGCTAATAAGAAAGTTAGAATGTCTTCACCTCCTCTTATCTGTAGCCCTGCAATGTAGAACAATATTGGTCCATATTATAGCTCACAATAAATGACCCGGCAGAGCATCTCTAACTTTTAGCTAGGGATGCTCTGCAAGGTCATTTATCGTGAGCTATATATACTTTGCACAGAGTAAATTTGATATTAAATGGATTTTCTTATCGATTATCAATCTTGAAAACAAAAACACAGAAAGTTTCTCTTAATAAAGGGGCAAAAGAAGAAAGTGCTATTGCCAGAACTTTCTCTCTTTTCTTTACAATATTTATTGCTTACCAATTTATTACTTTTAACAATTCATACATATTCATCATTACATCTTGTATAAAGATACAGTTTCTAATCATTAACCCAAGGTTGTCTAATCCCTAATGAGATTAACCCATTCTGAACCATAATTAACTGTTTTCTACGATTGATGTCTTTTTCTCATCTGCAACAGTTTTCTCCTTTCAAATTGGACTAGTCTAAGATTTTGTCATTTTGAAAAAGGTTAACTTAGCTCTACACAAGTTTTCTACATGCATGTGTAAGCTAACAGGGTGAAAAACTACATATTGGGTGAAACTATTTTGCATGTTATTTTTTGTGATTGTGCACATTGATTGGAATTCTTTCCTATAAACTAACTACATAATTATACTTTGAAAAAGTGTATTCTTAAATTTTGTCATTTAGGAAAGGGTTTAGTTAACATAAGTTTTCTATGTGTAAGCTAATTGGGTAAAAAACTACATACAAGTAATTATGATTAAAATTTGTTTGTTTATTTACTTTAATGTAGAAAGGTGACTGGAAATCTTTTGACTTTTTTTATCAATAAACGTCATAAACATATTTTTGTAAATGTGCATGCTTGTTCACTGATTAGTCCTATTTCAACAATCCCCAGTTTTCATGTCCCTACAAAAGCCTTAGAAAATTTTAAGAAGAATATGCTGACACCTGCATTTCCTGTTTAACCCTTTCCAAACAGCCAAATTTTAGATTCTTTCTATTGGTAAGGAACTGCAAACGACAAAACGAGTGTTAATTGTTGTATGTTATAGCATAGAAAATATTGAGACAAAAGGAGAAACTGCTGGTTATCAGCAGTTTCTTCTTTTGTTTCAATGTTTTCCCAAGCCTTTTCTGTTAGGGACGTCAAAACCAGGTCTTGTTTGGGAAAGAGTTAAGAGCTCAAAGTTTTCTATGCTGTAACATGTAAAATACAAATCTTTGATCACAATTTATCTGTATCATCTCTGAAATTGGACCAGTCTAAAATTCATTTTCTTGGATCCTAGGATTGATAAGACTGTGGATATTGCCCATTTTCAATCAAAACCTTGTAACTGCAGCATAACCCTTTCCCACACATTGACGCTTTTGGACGCTCCGCAAAATAACGGCTTTGGAAAACGTTGTGGAAAATGAAGAAATTGCTTGTTACAAGCAATTTCTTTATTTCCCGAAAAATGTTTTGTACCAAGAAAGACCAAAAAATGTTAAATTTTGTTCAATGGAAATTGTCGTATGCAACACATATGAGTTAAGACTAGGTTAAATTTTTGTTGTTTGGTAATGGGTTAAAACAAGCAGTTGCAAGGTTTTTAATGAAAAGCATCAATATCTTCACTGCATGTTGAGATTTCTGTGAAGACTAGTGTATCAATACATGGATGGATTCTATCTATAAAACATGATTGGCACCAACGGTTCACGGACAAATTGAACCAGTCTAATATTTAATTTCATCGTTCCGAGCGTTGATCATAATGTGGATATCTTCACTACCCAATGATCATGAGCTATCTAGCTGTGTGGACTAGTGTGTAAAGTATATGATGGGTGGATTCTATCTATAATACATCATTGGCACCGACGGTTCATGGACAACAAACAAGCACTTTATACATCTGAAATAGAAACAAGATGTGTTTGTGAAACACTAATGAGTACTTTGAGTATTTTGATGTTTGAAAATTTCCCCATTCTAATGAATAGATTAAGTGAACAAAAGAATTTAGACACTTCTTCCCAAATTGACAATATTTTAGACTGCTCGAATTTGAAAAGTAACTTTGCAAGGTAAAGTGAAAATAAGTGTTACATAATGTATGAAATTATATAATAAGAATGTGAAAACACAGAATTCATTGAGGGAAGGAAACAACCAATGCCGTTTTTGAACGTTTGAATATGAAGGAAATCAAATACCAACCTTTGGAGATCTTAGAAGAATTGCATGAAGACTGTTGTTTACAGTATAGTACACTTTCGCCGTTTTCCTCGGTGCTTCTTAAGCTGATTCTTAAATTCCTTTGGCTGTTGTCTGTAAAATATATACATTTTGAATTACTTCAATGCACCATAACTCATTCCAACACAATGACACCTTTTGACCTCCATGAGATAAAGGCTTGAGAAATCATTGTCAAAAATAAAGAAATTGCTTGTGACAAGCAATTTCTTCATTTCCCACAATGTTTTCTACCCAGAGAGACCAAAAACAGTAAAATTCAATACACTTGAAATTGTCATCTGCAACACCTTTCAAATTGGATCAGGCCAAAACGTTACCATCTGGTAATGGGTTTAGCCATAAATAGATGAAGAATATGTTGTCAATTTTCCTTTCGCTGCTTTCCCCGATGCTTCTTCAGCTGATTCTTAACCTTTCCCAAACAAGACCTGGTTTTGACATCCCCAGTAAATATCGTTTGGGAATACAATGTGACAAAAGAAGAAAAATCTGATATCAGAAATTCTCCTTTTCCTTTTTCTTTGCTGTTACATTGACGATGATTTACATTTTCTACTTGAGAAATCAATTATTTGTCATAATTATACAGTAGCTTTCAAATAGTATCAGTTCAAACATTAGCCACTTGGCCCACTTTGGAAAGGATTAGCCCATTAACAAACTGTTCCAATTAGAAAGGTATTGCAGACAACAAATTCAAGTTGATGGCAATCTATAAATCTTTCCATTTTGGGTTAGAAAACATTGTGGCCAAAAATGAAGAAATTGTTTGCCACAAGCAATTTCTTCAATTTCCACAATGTTTTCCCCAGCCTTTTCTTGTGAGGGAAACAAAAGGTGTCACTGTGCAGTAAAGGGTTAACCCATTACCACACAGTCACGCCTTTGGACGCCCTGCAAGTTCAAGGCTTTGGAAAACATTGTGGAAAATGAAGAAATTGCTTGTAAGAAGCAATTTCTTCATTTACTACAATATTTTCTACACAAACACATCCAAAAATTTTAGATTTCAATCACTACAAATTGTCGTCTGCAACATCTTTGAATTTGGATCACCCTAAAATTTTGTTGTTTGGGAAAAGGTTAACAAACAAGAAAAGGTCATAAAGATGAGGACAGGTGATAAGCAAATATCAAATTGTCATAAAATACCCCATTATTTTGAAATCATCATGGCAACAAAAGATAGTAATTTACCACAAAAATAGCCTCAATCAACCCAATTTGAACTTTCATATTTTTACAATGTCATTGTATGTAAGTCATCCTTTCCCAAGTTATACATGGCTAATTGTTAAAAATATCCTTTCATGACAACAAAATAAAATACATGTACAGAAGTACTGTTCTTAGCCAGTAATTTCATTTCCCTTATCTTTTTTTTTTATAATTATATACATAACTTTTGCTTTCAGTAATAAATATTTCTGAGTTTTATGAGGTTATCTGCAACATCTTTTAATTTAGACCAGGTCTGATAATCGTCTCAAGAAAGGGTTGCAAAAGGCTTATGCAAAATTTATTAATTATACCCCATTCTCAAAATAAATAATGTAATGTCTAATTTGAAATAAGATCTGGAAAATGGGCCCTTAGAGCAATTGAGACCACTTTTTAAAGCGACATTTCACATTTATTTCATTTTTTAAAAGTAAGTCTTGATGCAAAGATTGTTTATTCTAATGCGTAGAAATGTTATCAGTTTTTTTATGTTGTTATTTATAATCGAAAAATACGCCTTCAAAGTTGAGACAGAAATGACAAATTCTATATAAATCTGAACTGTTGTCCACAACAATTTGTTTAATTCTAGCACAAAAATATATATTTCTCGTAAACGGTTCAATATTTTGGCTTGAAATTTTCAGAATTTTCATAAGAAAACATGCTCTTTCAGACAGAATAAAAGTAAAATTTATGTAAAAATAATTCAGAAATGTCACTTTAACAGAGACAGGTCAGCTTGTGCCTAAATGCAGTTTGATCAAAGTTACTTTCTTTCTCACAGATTTCTTACAGTTGTGAAGAAGCTATTAAAGAAAAGTATAGATTCTGATCAGATTGTGAGCATAAGCAACTTGATCTGGATCTATATTGGTCATAATTACCACAATTTGGCCCCTTTTCCCTGATGATCTTATCTGTACTACAAGATTAATTAGACCCCATAGAAAGTGAATTAGAGAATAACAAATTTTAGATATTCAAAGCTGATAAATCAGAATGAGTAAATAGAGCGAATTTAACCACAAAAATATTGTCAGTGTTATTGTAAAACCTTGTAACTCCAGCTTGATTAAAGCTGGAGTTACAAGGATTTGCAACAACACCAACAATATCCTGAATGTACCCAATTTAAAAATTTCATATTTATATAATTGATAAAAACTATCTGGCCCGAGGGTACATTACACATATTATAGCAATGCGGCCACTCCAGTGTATTTCCTAGTTAAAAGGCAATTTGATGAATTAGTACTAATGACATGTCTCTTGTCAACAACCTGTCATTTTTCACTCCTTCATTAACCCTTTACCAAATAAGACTCGATTTGGAATCCCTAATCAAATGGTTTGAGAAAATATTGAGACAAAATAAGAAAATATTACTATAGGCCCTATAACTAGCATTTTCTCAATTTGTCTCATTCATTTCAATGCAATATCATATCAAAAATCAGGTTTTGCATTTTTTTGCAACTTTAAAATCCGATCACTCTTATGTATTGCTGTTTAAGAAACAGCTACTCTTTACCAAACACAGATGGTATTAACCAGTCTAATTCCAAGTTGACCTTTAAATTATACAACAAAACATCTGACTGGTTAAGATGTATTTCTCGTCCAAGCAGATCATTTCTGATGTAATTTGGATTTAGTCAATCAATTTAGAAATATTAGGGAATACGGCCAAAGGTGTAAATTTCTCCACTCTAAAGTATGCGGGTCATCTTAGCCCATGGCTCATAGGCATATTCAAGGGTTTGTGTGTGGGGGGACAGTGGCGGATCCAGAGGGGGTTTGGGGGGGGTCAAACGAACCCCCCTCAGTAGCCTGATTATTTCATTTTCATGCAGAAATTCAGTCAAAATTGCATAAAACTAGGAAAACGAACCCCCCCTTCTGTATGTCCGAATCCCCCTTTAGAATGTCCGAACCCCATTCACAGAAATCCTGGATCCGCCGCTGGGGGGAGGGGGACAGGTTCCCTTGGATCTGTTTAATATTCATTGTTTAGTCAATAGCAACTTGCAAGCTCTATGAAAAAATCCTAGATCTGCCCCTGTGGCTGAACTTTAATGGGTTATCTCATATTGAAAGTGCCAATGGTTCCATAGCCTAACACAAAAATATCATTGCTACTGAATTATCAAAATTTTGGATTGATAATTGAGTAAATGGCTACTGATTATGTGTAAATACTATAAATGATATAAAATGGTCCAATACACCACACTTTATGTGGGAAAAACATATTTAATCATAGATGTATTTAGATTTTAGATAGGCTTTAAATGAGAGCAATCATTAACTAAACCTTTTCGGTCCTGAACAAGACCTGGTTTTGATTTCCCTAATGGAAAAGGCTTGGAAAAACATTAAGGCAAAAGAATAAATTACTGATTTAATCAGCAATATCTCCATTTGCCTCAATATTTTCTGGACTAAAACATGCACAAATTATTTACTATCTTATTTGTAAAAAAAATGTTGTTTCCGAAAGAGTTAAAAAGAGAGAAATCATTAACTTAAATGGACTGAAGAAAATTTCTTACTCTATCTCAACGCCCTGTGTCATCCTTTAAGCTTTCATAAACTTGTAACACTACAAAAATGTTATCATCAAAATAAACACCAATGACTTCTTTTTTTTGGTAAAATTCTGCTCTAAAATGGTTGGTTGTTTAGCTAGTGACATATATGTACAAACAATAATCATTATAAAATCTTTACAATTCTAAATCTTTAACCCTTTCCCAAATAAGACCTGATTTTTACATCCCTATCAAAAAAGGCTTGAGAAAACATTGAGACAAAAGAAGAAAATGCTGATAACCAGCATTTTCTCCTTTTGCCTCAATATTTTCTATGCTATTTTGTGCACAAATCCCATCTTTACCGATACCCATTTTGTCGCCTGTAGGGGGCTTTCAAAATGAAGCGGTTGAAATCTCCGCTGTTTGCGAAAGGGTTAATTAAGATATATTATTTACCTGATTACCCGTACTACATCATGGAAAGCGAGGTCTACGTTGATTGGTGGATCTTTTGCACTGGTTTCTATATATGGAACCTGAAGTAGATAGAAGACAAAATGTGTGTTTATAAACATTAATGTCCACAGTCAGGCCAAAGTTAAGTTTTCATGTTAATGTAGAATACCTGTAATGTCGCCATTTTGAGATTCATAAAACATCAGCTTTTTCTAGTGGCATTGTTACATATCCAAAGCTATTAGGGCGCAGTCGTAAACATTCGGCGGTGGATAATGTTTTCGATCGCGCCCGAATAATTTCAATGTCACGGGAATCTCCACCGCCGAATGTTTACAAGTAATTATGCAAAAAATAATCATACGACCGTTGATAACACGGGCCCCTGGCTTGTTAAAATTTATCAACTGGTATTTTTTAATCAATATTGTACAAAAGTCTATTATTGGTAGAAGCTTACCCTAAGATGTGATGCTAGTGCCCTCCCTTGGTCTTCTGTCACTTTACGCAGTCGAACTAAATCTATCTTGTTGGCTACCAACAACATAGGGTAGGTGTCCCTGAAATGAAATAAACAATGTTTGTTAACCTATTACCAGCAAAATTTTAGACCTGACTAAATTCAAAGAATTCAAGAGAATGAAATTTTGCATTTTTTTGTCTTTCTGGGTAGAAAACATTGTGGAAAGTGAAGAAATTGCTTATCACAAGCAAATTTCTTCAATTGCCACGATGTTTTAAAAAGCTTTTATCTCATGGGGCGTTAAAAGTGTCACTGTTTGGAAATGAGTTAAATGTATGTTTTCCAAAATTATCTAGCATAAAGCAAGGTTCTCCACAGAATCATGTCAGAATAATCTGAAGCTGTAGATGCAAATTATAAGTACATGTACATATATTGGTAAACCTTGAAACACATGCTTATGCAAATAATTGTAAAATAAAATCTTAATGGGAAAAGAAGACAATTTCTTCTTTTCCCATAATGTTTCATATAGAATTATTCAATTTTAATTCATAAGAATGCATTATTTATCAGTTTTTGACAAGAAAATTCAGAAATACCTCTAAATATTTGTATTTGGTGACAATTTTGATAAAAATTAGCTGTAGGGATAATTTTGAAGCTGTAGGGGCATTATACTGATTTACATAAAGCTGTATTTTGGCCGATACAGCTTATTAGGCTGGGGAGAAGACTGATAAAGCTACCAATTAGGAAAGGGGTTATTTCAAACATTCAAACAAGGATAAAAGGACAAATATGGACCATAGTATGTGTAGGTGTTTTAAAAAACTACTATAAAGATAGAGAAGCCCTTGAAAGTTGTGACATGAAATATGGCGATAACACTCAACTGTACTCCTGATAAACTTAAATGTTTGTTTACTAAAAGATTTTATTGCATAATTTATTGTTTTAACCCTTTCCCAAACAGCAATATATTGGACAAACTATTCCAATTTGAAAGGTGTGGCAGACGGTATTTTGTACTTCATGATCTTTTTTTAAATTTTACATCTTTTATAGAAGAAAGCAATCAAAGCATTGTGAAAAATGAAGAAATTGCTTGTCACAAGCAATTTCTTCATTTTCCACAATGTCTCTTGCAGAGCGTCAAAAGGCGTCACTGTGTGGGAATGGGTTTACCAATTCCCACATGCTAATGACACTTTCTGACGGTGTCTTCCCGATTGTCCCACATTTGATTTTCCAATATACCCTTAAACCTGTGGGATAACGGTAGGTAAGGGTAAAGGTGTGAATACAGTTAGGTTCAAAATTTGTTCCGAAAGAAACCATTGTTATTTAACTTTTTGCAATCATTATTTCATTTGCTTTAGCGAACTTTAATGGTTTTTTTTTTATTAATTATGCCGAAAGAAAACTATGAAATTTCAATTGCAGTAATAGAGTTGAGTCCATTTGATAATTTAAGTTGGTCCCGTAAATTTATAGATTAAAGAGACTGAATTATCTCAAATAATTACAACATCCTTAAATATTTTACCGGTAAAATCCATTTGACATTTTTGTAGATGTTATTGCCATGGAATCTTAAAGGAACATAACGTTCCCTTTCATTTTTTCAAAGTATATCTTGATGCCAAGACTGGTTATTTTTTAAAGTTGTTGCTGATAAGCGAAAAGCACACTTTTAAAGTTGAGACAGAAAGGACAAATGCCTCATACATCTGAACTGCTGTACCCATCAATTTGTTTATATTAACACAAAATTATATATTTCTCGTAAATGTTGCAATACTTCGGCTTGAAATAATCATAATTTTCATAGGAAAATATTGTCTTTCAGAAAAAAAAATAAAAGTCAAGTTTACGAAAAAATATTTGCGAAACGTAACTTTAAGCATTGTGGCTAAAGAATTCTACCAGTGAATTATGAAAAAGATATCACGGGGCCAATTGTTTGTATAATTTTGCATAGAATATTGAAACAAAAGGAGAATACATAGATTTTTCAGGATACTCTGCTTTTGTTTCGGCGTTTTCCAGTGAAATGACTGTAAAGAGTGGATTGAATTGCATAAATTCTATATAACTGTTACAAAATGTTGAACATGATGAACAGAAAATTAATATACAAGATGTATTTTTTACAATTCATTCGATTAGTTCCATTTACAGAATTCAAGAGGTATACGTGCACATTAGATACAAAAACAAAATCATTTCGCTTGAAAATATCAGCAAATTGTTTTAATTCAATTCATATCGACTTGGTTAATTTTAGGGAAATCGCCGTGGAACATTATTTATGAGCCTAACTGTATTTTAGCCCCAGGCGGGGGATTATCCAATACCTTACCTGTTCGAAAATTTTATCGATAAAATCAAATGTGGGACAATCGGGACTAAACCTTTCTGACACAGTCAGAGAGACCCAAACAAGATGACAGCTTTGGATAACTTATGTTGATCAGCGTTTTCTCCTTTTACCTCAATATTTTCCATGCTATATTTTTGCACTCTTATCCAATCTTAATAAACATCCATTTAGTGGTCTGCAGCAATTTGTGAATTTGGCCGCCCTAAATTGTTGCTGTTTGGAAATTTGAAAGGCCAGGGTTTAACCATTTTCCAAACATGACCATAAAAGAAAGGGCTTGGGAAAACATTGAAGCAAAAGAAGAAACTGCTGATAATCAGCAGTTTCTCCTTTTGCCTCAATATTTTCTGTGCAAAATTTTACATCAAACTAAACTTTATTTATCTAAATTTTGTCATCTTCAGCAGCTTTCAATTTGGATTACCTCAAAATGTTGCCGTTTGGGAATTTGAAAGGGTCAAGTCGTTGACGTACCTATCTTTGACTCGTAAAATCTGTGTATGAAAGTTCTGTATATTGTGATAGCTTGCCGGGTCCGTGACCGAGTACACCAACAAAAACCCGTCTCCTTTACGCATGTATTGTTCCCTCATAGCGCTAAACTCTTCTTGACCAGCGGTGTCCAAAACTGCAATAAAAACAGATTGTATGGAAGAATTTCTTTTTCCCTCAATATTTTCTGTGCTATGATATCATATTACCCTATTCCAACAAGACCTGGTTTTGACTTCCCTAATAGTAAAGGCTTGGGAAAACATTGAAACAAAAGAAGAAACTGCTGATGACCAGCAGTTTCTCCTTTTGTCTCAATATTTTCTGTGCCACATTTTACACAAATTCTATCTTTAATAACATCCATTTTGTCATTTGTGGCAGTTTTTTAAATGGATCACCATAAAATTAAGTCGTTTGGGAAAGGGTTAACAAATGCCATATAAGTTTTCCCAAATTTTGTCATCTGCAGCACCTATCAAAACCTTCCCAAAAAGACAAAATTGAAGACCAGTCTGAATTCAAAGAAGCTACTGACAAAAAAATAAGATTTGGCTGTTTAATGTTTACCCCCCCCCCCCCCCAACCCCTCTAGATCCACCACTGATGTACCATCTGAACACCCCAGGGGTCTTGCTACCAATTTTTGTTTGGGGCCAGGGGCCCAGTGAAATTGGGAAAATAGCGACGTTTTTACCTAAATTGGGAAAAACTAAAACAAGTTTGTATTCATACTGTCACTCAGATTCAGCTGCAAATTAGACTGTAGTGATGTAAAATGCATTTGTACATACTCTTGTTTAAGAATCTACTCTAAAATTGTCTTCAAAATGTTTGTAAATGAAGATGAGGTCTTGACATGGGGCATTCTGGGTCCTCATTGGGAATTTTCACCAGAGAATTGGAAAAAAAGATACTTTTTGCCATTTGGAATGGGGCAAATATCGGTCCCAAATTTTGGCAAACGAGACCCCTGCACCTAGACTGGGTTCCAGACTGATCATTTTTACCTCCTTTACTTTCTCCGGTCTAAAGATCAGTCTGGGGCCAAACGAATTTACTTAGCACTGCCCTCTATCTTTTTCACCAATTTTTGGGGGCGAAATCACGAACGATAACTCGTTCAGAAATTTATTTAGTGCTATATTTAGTAACAGGAATACCCGAGGACTAGACTGGTCCCCGTATTTCTTCATGGAAATCAGGTACCCGTCTTTTTGAAGATAATTCTCATTAGGCTAACAAATATTGCACAATTCAGCAATTATTGGATTTTATATATTTTGGTAAAGTGTTATTGCTAAGGGTTAAACGGTTGGCTACAAATCCTATGGTGCCCGTCGCTTAACCCTTTTAAAAACGGCAAAAATTCTGATCGTTTTTTTTTTAAAATACTGCTGAAAGGAATGTTGACCAGAAAAGCATTTGTGAACCAAGCAGCATAGAAAAAACCGAGGCAAAAGGAGAAAATGATGTTTATCAGCAATTTCTTCTTTCGGTTCAACGTTTCCACAAGCCCTTTCAATTAAACACGTTGAAACCAGGTCCCGGTTTCTCGAAAAAACTGAAGTATATTCTCATGAGAACATGCTCAACTTCAAAGGGATACTCTCAAACGTTGAAGGGCATTCGATTGAAGTTCACGCGGATTTCGTGCGATTTGAGCACGGTGCTCAGATTTGAGCATGAGAACGTACTTAAATTTCTTCGAGAAACCGGGGCCAGGTCTTGTTTGAGAAAGGGTTTGCCCTTTCCCGAAAAAGACCGTAATTGGAAACGCTCGATCCAAAAGATGGAGAAAAAAGAAGTAAATTCTTATTACAATCAGTTTTCTCCTTTCGTCTCAATATTTTCTTACCATGAACAAATGCCATCTTTATCAACAACTATTTTGTGGTTTGCAGCGTTTTCAAATTTGAGCAGTCGATATTAAGCTTTGTTCCTTTTAGAAAGGGTTGACTAATAACCAGAAAATAAAATTTCAATCTTGTCTCAATTCAAAGATATTGCTGACGACAATTTCAAGTAAATGATATGTAACAATTCTTTTCTTTATGTAAAAAATATTGCGAGAAATGAAGAAATTATTTGCCACGAGTAATTTCTTCATTGTTCACAATGTTTTTAAAAAGCTTTATCATGTGGGGTGTCAAAAGCGTCAATGTGTGGGAATGGGTTAATGCGTGACACACTTACAGTAGACAATAACACCCCTTCGTATCAGTCTGTTTATCTTATACACCAATTAACCCTTTAACAAACGGCTGAAATTTTGACTTTCCCATTTTAGAAGATCCTTGCAGGCGACAAAATTTGAGATGATAAAGGTAGGATTTGTTTAAAATAATGCAAGAAATTACTCAGACAAAAGGAGAAAATGTTGAGTATCAAAATATCTTCCCAGCCTTTTCTATTGGGAAGGTCATATTCGGAAAATGATCAAATAATTTAAATGACGCATGGTTGCGTTAGTTTTTACATTAAAAGAAGAAAAAAAAACAACATTTTTTCGAAATAATTATTTTCTTTTTGTCAAATTGTGTCTTCATAATCATTCATTTTTTTCTCGACGGACCATTTTGTTTTACATTTTGTATCAGACAATAGTAAGAAATAGAACATAGCATAAACAACATTAATTTCTCCTTCTGTCGTAAATTTGAAGGAATTTGCTAGTTAAACGAACTTGTGTTCGAAATAAAAACTTTTTTGTAATTGTCGTTGTTACAGAATAAATATATGCAGTTTGGGAATGGCTAATCTATCCGCATTGGATTTGCCATGGCTCACATAAAGACCATTGTCTGCACGTTTTGAACATTTTTTCAACATTTTCCCCTGAATGTATTGTTAAAAATCTATTCATCCGTGCAAAACCAAATTTAACCTGACAATGAATATGTGATTTTTTACAAGCAAAACGAAAGAAGCACCTTAGAATCATTCTGATAAAATAATGAGAAAATACTAGAATTTGCAGAAATTTAATTATCTATCAACATTTCAAATATAATTCATTTCATTATAGCAGATGCTGCCTCTATCCCGTTAACGAGCCTCGTTTTAAACGATAGGCTTTAAATAGATTACACGGCTAAAAATAGATCAATCGGTTTATCGGCTTATCATTGGAAAATACCATGCTTGTTCCCAGGCGTCAATATCGACACGATCAAAAACGGATGCCGCAATATGTAACGGGTATTGATTTTTTATGCGCTATCTTACTGACCAAATTGTATATTGACGACTGGACCCAGGCTACCCTGCACCCTATTGACCATCTGTGTGTGAATTTAATGCATTTAACAGAATGTTCATATATTTGCATGGTGAAAACAATGCTAATGATGATATATCATAGATGACAAGTCAGCAATGATTGACTACTTTCTGTTAGCTCCTAAAAATGTCAAGCTTCACTTAATCATTTCATAGAAGGACATAATATTACATTGTCCAAGCGCGGATCCAGGTATTTTTCCCAGGGGGGGGGGGGTCATCCGATCTTTAACCCCTTTTTTCGCCAAATTTCAAGGGGGGGTCAGGCCTCCTGAACCCCCCCCCCCCCCCCCTCTTAGATACATGTCATACCATGAAGGACTAAATAAAACAACGGTTTGTTGTGGCACACAGGGACAAAAGACGCAACTTATTTGGGACATAACCAGTAATCTTTTTGATAACCCCCTTTTTCGCCAAATTCCAGAGGGGGGGGGGGTCATGACCCCCTATCCCCCCTCTGGATCCGCGCATGTTGTCCACTGGTCTCTAAACTGTTAAATCAAGAGCAAGATAAAGGGACTGAATAAAGCTTTTATTATACCAAAACATGATTTATTGTTATCAAACCCTACATTATGAGTACCCATTTTAACCCTTTCCCAAACAAGACCGGGTTTTGACGTCCCTATTAGGAAAACATTGAAACAAAAGAAGAAACTGCTGACTATGTTTATAGGCAGTTACAACTGTTTCGCACTGAGCCATCGATATGTGTGTTCATTAATTCAAGGGATTGTTTCCCAAAAGGGTAAACATTGTTGATTAATGATTACATGCTCATTATCGTTTCACATGGACAAAAATTACAGACAATTGAGAAATAGGACATGTCACGAAAATGCAAATAATTAACACATTATGGCTTGGGCTATATACCAGATGTGGAAATAGCTGTTTGCTAGCATATAAAGCTGTTGTAGTTAGCCTAAAGTTATGTACCGAAAAACTTCATTTTCTATAGCGGACAAGAATTGACCTGGCAGAGCATTCCATTCGATTAGCATGGGCTGCTCTACCAGGTCATTTCTAGTGAGGTATACAATGTTTTCCGAAACCTCTATCTTGTTGAAGCATCACAATCATCATCATCATCATCATCATCATCATCCGGTTTTGATTATCCAGGCCTACGATTAGTCCTCAGTCGAGGGTGGGGCCTGGCTGCCCAGTCTTGATCAGAGTCTTCCTCTCCACGTCTTGCGATCGGTAGGGTTGGTATTTGTCAGTC
The DNA here is from genome assembly GCA_963680895.1 of Fragum sueziense. Classification (NCBI taxonomy): domain Eukaryota; kingdom Metazoa; phylum Mollusca; class Bivalvia; order Cardiida; family Cardiidae; genus Fragum; species Fragum sueziense. The sequence continues at coordinate 20,756,575 of OY804606.1, forward strand.
CGACAAGCTCACGGTCTCTCCGAACAACTTCATCCCATGTCAGCTTGGGTCTGCCTCGAGTTCTATTTTCATGTACGGTTATGGATCTCACTCTGGACAAACAGCCTGTGTTAAGTTCCACGTGGCCAAGCCATCTCAGTCTGTTGGCCCTCAGGATTTCGGACAGGTCCTTGATACCCAGTTGAGAGGTCAGGCACTCGAGGGTCTCGCTGACATCAGGCTTGATGCCACATATCCATCTCAACATGGCTTTTTCATTTCGGATCAGCTTCTTTTGCGTACCAGACGTCATTGCCCATGTCTCTGACCCGTATAGCATTACCGGTCGTATATAGCTGGAGTAGAGTCTTCCTCTGGTTCTGATAGGGAGGTTCCTGCTTGTTAGTATCGGAAGGAGCTCCCTAAACTTCTTCCAGGCTGATTTGCATCGTGTTATTGCGGCTAGTTCGCAGCCACCACCAGCTGACAGAGTATCTCCAAGGTAACAAAAGCTTGGAACGACTTCAAGTGTATCCTGTCCGATTGAAACTTCTGTTACTATTTCGCAGTCGTTTGGTGCAACACTTCCCGTGCAACGTTGACATTTGTAGCTTGGGTCCGGTTTAAGAGGGCCTTTGATACCGCTGCACTTCTTATGGACCCAATGGGAACAACTGCTGCAAAGGATCGAGTTCTGACCGGTGCCACTTAGGCATATGGCACAAGGGAACTTTCCAGACTTCTTGACAGGCAGTTGAGTTGGACTGGATATCATTAGCTTGGTTTTGCTCATGTTGACCCTGAGGCCCTTTTCTTCCATGCCATTCTTCCAGTTAGTGAGTCTTTCTATCAGGGATTCAAGGGATGTGTCGACAATAGCAAGGTCGTCAGCGTAAAGTACCTCCCATGGGCAGCTGGTGCGGAAGTGTTTTGATAGGGCTTCTAAGACGATGATGAATAGGAGCGGGCTAAGCACGGATCCTTGGTGGACACCCACTTTAACTTCAAACTCGTCACTGTAAGTTGCCCCAACTCGGGCGCGGCTTCTGGCATTACAGTACATAGCCTGTATAACTTTGATGAGCCACTCATCCACTCCTAACTTGCGCAGTGCCCACCAGATGACTTTCCTCGGTACTCTGTCGAAAGCCTTTTCGAGGTCGACGAAGGCCATATATAGTGGTCTGTTTGCTGCAATATGTTTCTCCTGTAACTGCCGAATTATGAAGATGGCGTCTATGGTGCCTTTGCCTGGCATGAAACCATATTGCATCTCGTCGATGCACACTCGCTGTCTGATCAACTGCTCCACAACCCGTTCCAGAACTTTCATGACCTGATCTATGAGTTTAAGTCCTCTGTAGTTACCCCTGTTGAGTGCATCTCCCTTTCCTTTGTATAGGCTCACGATGTAGCTTTCTTCCCAATCCAGTGGTATCTGGCCTTCATGTATTATTGCTTGGAAGAGGTCACGGATTATAGCTATGCCATTTGTGCCTGTTGGCTTTAACATTTCTGCCACAATTCCTGAAGGACCGGCTGCTTTGCCCTGTGCCATCTTCCTGATTGCCTTTTCCACCATTTCCGATGTTATCTGAACACTTGGTCCCTCAACAGGGGGCTCGAACGATAGGTCATCTGGGTTCCATGGGAACTCTACATTGAGCAACTTCTCATAGTGCTCTTTCCATGCCACTTTCCGCGAATCGTCGTCCAGACAGAGTACATCATCGTCATTCCTCACTGGTTTGTCTCCGATGACATCTTGATTGTCTCTGCGCATCTGTTTGGCTAGTTTGTAGATGTCACCAGTCTTGGGGTTGATGTTGAGGAAGGCCTCCTGCTCTGCTTCGCTTTTGGCTGCGTGAATGGCCCGTTTTGCCAGACGCTTGGCTGCATTGTAGTCTTCCCTGCTACCTCCTGACTTCCATGCCTTGAAACATCTACGCTTTTCTGTGACTGCTTCATCCACTGCGTTATTCCACCACCAGGTCTCTCTGTGCCATTGGTGGTTTGTTGAGGTTCCGCATACTTCGCTTGCTGCCTCAAGTAGGCTGTCTTTCAGTCCTATCCATCTTTCCTCCACACTGTTCCCTGGCTTGTTCTTGATCTTTGTGGCAAAGCATTCAGCAAATTCGTCCCTTTTGGATGGATCTTTGAGTTTCCACAGTTTCAGTCTTGGAATGAACTTGTGTTTGCTTTTCTTGGTTGCCTGTACTTTGAGATCACATAATAACAGCCTATGTTGTGGAGCACACTCTTCATGGATGATGACTGTAACATTTGACACATACTTTCTGAAAGAGCGGCGATATAGGATGTAGTCTATTTGGGTGTTGATGTTTCCAGATTGGAATGTGATTAGGTGAGTGCTGCGTTTCCTGAATAGTGAATTGCCTATTACTAGATCGTTTGCTGCTGCAAAGTCCAACAACCTCTCTCCTTCCGGATTACGTTGACCAATGGCATGGCCACCATGCCATTCTTCATATCCTTCAGGGCTGTTGCCTATGTGTCCATTCCAATCGCCACACACAAACAATGTCTCCGAAGTTGGTGTTCGTGCGATCAGACTGCAGTTGCTCATAGAAAGTGTCTTTGGCATCTTCACTGAGGCCTACCTGTGGAGCATAGATGCTTACAATTGCAAATACAGTCTTGCCAACCACGATCTTGATCAGCAGGATTCTGTCTGAGACCCTCTTCACTTCGTATACTTTCTCAATCCATTTTTCTGCCAGCAGTATCCCGACGCCACCTGTCCCTTCATTGTTGCCTGACCAGTAGAATTTGCACTGGGAGTCCTTTCCGGTTATTTTTCTAGTGCCCTCGTTTCTCCACCTGGTCTCCTGAAGACATAGTAGGTCTGTCTTTCTCCGTGTCATCATTTCGACTACTTCATTGGCTTTTCCCCGCATGGTACCTACATTTAGCGAACCAATCCGAAAATCTATGGGACGTTCGTAGGATTTGCCTTTACGGCCGGACCCAGCAGACCCACGTACCCAAAGGTTGTCTGAGCCCTTGACAGTACCAGTTGTAATGGTACAGCTGGCACTGTTTGACTTCTCGTTATCATTACTCGGCATATTGATAAGTAGGCGGTTTTACAGCCGGATGCCTTTCCTTGGCTAACTTGGACACTTATGGCAGTCCTAGAGCTCCACCGTTCCCATCTGACTAGGGCTGTAGTGCTTGGAAGGTACACCAACCACTGCTGTTACACCGAATTCCTCTAATATGTAAGGCTCGCTGCATCAGCTACTGTCACCCTGGCTGTGACAGGCTAAGTTAATAGCAGTTGCCATTTGACCCAGTGACTGGGGGTCTGTTCATGAGGCATGAGGGCGTGTCCACACGCCGGTGGGCCTGCATGCAACATGTCTGGGGGCAGACCTCCTCCGAGTCCCCTGTAGTTTAGCCTGAGGCCGCAAGGTGCTCAGTTGACGTGTGTTGCCGACGGGGAGGCACTACATAGGGCTTGACTGTGAAGAGGCTATGTACTGGCAGGGGAGACTTACCTAAATTGCTCCCTTTTCGCAAGGCTAGCCAGCGGCGGAGGCTGAAAGCGGAAGTGAAAAAGCACACAACACACAGCACACCACACTTGACGCATACACAGACCATTACAACACACATAAATCATTATGTGTGATAATACATAAATCATTATGTGTGAAAGGTTTTTAAAACAGATGACATTAGCAGATGGCAAAAATTTACACAATGTCCAAATTCAAAGATGTTGCAGGCAACACTTTCAAGAGAATTAAAATATACATTTTTATTTATCTTTTGGGGTAGAAACATTTTGGAAATTAAAGAAATTGTTTTGTTCAACGCAATTTCTTCATTTTCCACAACTAAATTGTTTCTCAAACCTTTATCTTGTTGCAGCAGTAAAACCTTCATTTATATGTGCCGAAAAATTTAACAAATAGGCTATGATCCAAAATGGGAAAAAAATTAGTCATGCGATGCCAGCTGTTTAACCCTTTCCCAAACGACAAAATCTTGGACTGGCCCAATTTAATGCTGCCGCAGACTACAAAATTGTTGTGGATAAACACAGGATTTGTGTATATTTTAGAACAGAAAATATTGAGACAAAAGGAGAAACTGCTGGTCATCAGCAGTTTCTTCTTTTGTCTCAATGTTTTCCCAAGCCATATCTAGTAGGGACGTCAAAACCAAGTCTTGTTTGGGAAAGGGTTAAGGATCATCATTTGGTCAGATTAATGTACTCTAAAGAGTGTCTCTAAAATTCTCAACAGCCATTTTAATTTCTAACAACTTAAAGGACCAATTGAATTAACCCTTTCCACAACAAGACCTGGTTTTGACGTCTCTTATAAGAAATGGCTTGGGAAAACATTGAGACAAAAGTAGAAACTGCTGATAACCAGCAGTTTCTCCTTTTGTCTAAATATTTTCTATGCCATATTATACACAAATTACAGGGGTAAAAGTTGAAAATTTTGAAAAACCTGAAAACCTGGAAAAGTCTGTATTTATATAGTAAAAATCGAGCAAATGGGGCATTTTGGAATACTCAAAAACCTGAACTTCAGGCATATGCCTGAAAACTTTTACCCCTGAAATTATATCTTTAATAACCTCCATTTTGTCATTTGTGGCAGTTTTTTGAAGTAGATCACCCTAAAATTTTGCTGTTCGGGAAAGGGTTAACCCTTTCCACAACAAGCTCTGGGCTTGACATCCCCTGTGGATATTTGGCAAAACATTGAAGCAAGATAAGAAGTGTTGTGCTTGTCATTCTTTCAAATAATGTTTCTTTCCCTTTTTAACCCATTACCAGACGACAAAATTTCAAACTAGTCCAAATTCAAAGATGTTGCAGACGACAAATTCAAGTGAATAGAATTTTACATTTTTTGGTCATTTTGTATAGAAAACATTGTGGGAAATGAAGAAATTGCTTGTCATAAGCAATTTCTTCATTTTCCACAATGTTTTCTAAAGCCTTTATCTTGTGGGGAGTCAAAAGACGTCACTGTATGGTAATGGGTTAACTTAAGCATAACTTCTGTTTTTTTTCTTGGTCACATATTTATTCATTATTGTATTACAATACCCCATCTGCAGCTCCCTAGGCTTTGAACTAGTGTACAATTTTACTGTTTATGACATGGATTCATTAAGAGTTAAGATGTTTAAACTAAGTAGTGACTTCTGTACTTTACTTACTGAGATGTTTACCTATGAGTCATAAAATCCTGTATTGAACAGTTCCCTACGTCTGATTGAACTGCTCATAAACGGGTCAGAGTTGGAATTCCTATGACTGATGTCTCTGATTTTGTCTTTTTTGGATGTGCCCAGTACCAAAAAACAAGATGGCAAGTGGTAGACATGACAAAAAAACAGAAATCTTTGTCAGGCATTCGGTCTGACTCTGACAGCACAGGATAATCTATCAGATTGAATAAAATTTTCTCAGACCGAAATATCATTGTCTTTGTCACAGATCAAAATTTGTGTAAGACAGAGGGACTAACAGTTGCAAAACTATTAACAAAGTTAACAAACCACCAAATCTTTCACTAGATAAAGAAGATTTCGTGTAGATATATTTGAAATTAATGATGAAACATGTTTTTGTGAGGACAGATACAATTTTTGGAAATTGTGAATCTGTCACTTGAAACACTAATCCGAGTTTTTATCTGATGAAATTCGTTCTTTGATATGTTGATGTCCCTCATTAACATCAGAGCGCACTACCATTCCAAAACAATGGAAAGTTCGACACAAGTTGTGGCTCTTTGTTCACTGTCCGATCTTAAATGGTATCCTTAAAACACCTTATGATACCAATCAATGAACCATTTATTGTCATGTCTGGTGAAAAATTTAAGACCATATAAAGGCCTGGTTATAGGCAATGTTTTGCAACAGCCCTCACCTGAACAGACAGTTTACGAAGACCTACTTTCCACTGTTTTAGAACGGTAGTGCGCTCTGATGTAAATAGTGACATCCACATATCAAAGAGCCAATTTTCTTTAGAGAAGACTCGGATTATTGAAACCCTTGTGTTATTTCTTCAGACGTTCATTTTGACCACATGTCATTTATTTTACATTGATTGGGAAGCAAGTTTCTTCACTTTATTTTAATCCCTCTTGATCGAGGTTCCTGGAAATCCACCAGTACTCGCGCCAAATGTGTGGGCCAATGAGAAGCCTTGACCAACCCCCGTTACCGGGGATCGAACTCGGAACCTCTTAGTCGCAAGGCCGACTCTCTACCCCTCGACTCTTTTTAAAAGAGGAAGACAAGGTCAATTTTAAAATTGCTTGAATTCCCTGTGGTCTGAATTGACTGGTCAGTTAGTTCTTCCACTCCAATCTGTCGCAATTGATTCGGTCGGCACAATTCTTTCAGCCAATCAAAAACGTCGTCAGCGGACCTGCACTCATTCGGTGGAGGTGAAAGCTTCGGTCTTTTTCGTTGAAGCATTACCAACTTTCAGCATTAATATCTCGGCGACTACGCCTGATTATTAAAAATGCGTTGGTAGTTAGAAATTTTAAATCACATTCTTTAAAGAAAAAGTTTTGTTTATGAATTTTAACGATGGATTTTTGAAATAATCTGCCTCAAAGTTGGTATCCCGTAACGATAAAGACCGAGGAAGTACCCTCGATGAAAGAATGAAAGTGAGGCTATGACGTCATGCCGACTGATTCAATATCAACTCTGGTTTCCGACATTATTTCATCATTGTAGCCTAGTCCTGTCAGGTTACTGTTATTCTGTGTAGCAAATCTTAAATTCTTCTAAGTCCCTATTCATGGTAAAGTGAGGCATAAACAATGAAAAATAACTACATTATGTTTATAACCACCTTAAAATCACTAAAATACTGATGTGTCAATCAAATTATGACTGTGAAACGTGTTTTTACTACAGTTGGCAAGCCTGTCGGCCATCTTGCTTTTGTGTAGGGGTACGGTGAACTCGGCCTGAAAAAAACTCGGCCTTATAAAAACTCGGCCTGTATACGAACTCGGCCTGTCGAACTCGGCCTCAATATAGGCTATATAGCACTGTTATATAATTGAAATTATTATAATATTTGGTATAAAATACCATGATGGTTTTTAATTCATTTTTATATCGTCTACAACTTCTTAAAATTCTAAACTCTCCATGTTTAATAATAATGGATAAATGTATACTAGAACAAAAAAGATACGCAACCCCAATTTTTCGTAATATTTTCGACAAAATATGTTTTTAATGGATAATGAGTACATTTTTAATATACCTGCATCCATACGCATAGATATTGTGTCATTTTTTCAGATGTCGTAAATTCATCACGTGATTCATAGTAAATTGTTAAAAACTGATTTTCCCCCTGTCGCGGTTTCTAAATGACTACTATCATAACAAATTTTCTTCAAACACAAGCTAAAACATAGACCAAGAAGATGCCAAAGCGTTCATAGACTTCTCACTACCCTACGCATAGCACGGCTGTGCAAAAATCAGCGCCAGTTTGCAGTGGGGATTTTGTTTGTTTGAAAAAGTCAAAATGTTGTTGCAAAGCATTGATGGGACAACAAATCGACACATTTTCGAATGTTTACGCTGTTGGCTCTCAATGCGACCACAACTGAACGAGCACGGAGCGGACGTGCAAGGGATATGACGTCTGCACGGTGTATAATCACGTGACTTAGAATTTCCGGTAATCTTCGATAACTTTGTCAATACTTGACCAATTTGAATTCGGTTTGAAGCAGAGAAGGCGGGAAAATGTCAGGAATAACCTGGAAGCGTGGATTTTTGAAAAATCAACTGATGAAAAAGTTATTGAAGATAAACACAAAATTTGGTTTATCTTCAATAACTTTTTTATAAAATTAACGGTTTTCACGCTCATCTAATGCGTGACGGCTGTCCACCTTCTCTGCTTCAAACCGAATTCAAATCGGTCAATTTTTAACAAAGTTGTCAAATATTTTCTGAAATTGTTGCATCACGTGATTATCCACCGTGGTCTAGGCAGAACCGTATCATCAGGTTAACGCCAGCTACGGGATAGGTTTAAGAATGCAATGGAGACCGCTAATAAATCGCATGGACTTCACAACATTCGAAAATCGGTCCAAACTGAACGAAAGAGAATGTGTTTTTCGACCTACATACACTTTTTTTTGTCAAACTGTGTTGACGCCCGGTGTAAACTGGGTGTTTTCTTATTAATGGAGTTTACTACAAACAAGATTTTGTGGAATTTATAAGGTGAAATGTTAATGCTTTAGATGTATTACATTTTGTTCAAATCTGATTTGTTGTCTTTGCGTAAGAAGGAATTGAAAAGGAAGTTGCGTTTCTTTTTTTGCCTAGTATATATATAAATTCAAGAGATTACTTACAATAAGGTTCAAATAATTTAATATAGAATACTAATTGATATAAAAAAAATCGTAGGCATCACTATAATTTTCATTCACTATATTTATTACTATATATCCTATAATAAGGCCGAGTTCACCAGGCCGAGTTCGCCAGGCCGAGTTCGTAATAAGGCCGAGTTCACTGTGAACCTTTGTGTAGGGTTGTTGGAAATTTGGTTGGATTTTTCATAAAACAAGGTAATTTTTTATTTCAAAATTATACTGAAGTGAAAAACAATTGATTTATCTTTCAATTCATACCATTTTTAGATCGAGGTTTTGATTTCAAATGTAGTAGTTTGAGGGCTAAACCTCCGAAGTTTTCCGTACGGCGGAAGTGCTATAGACAAAATGGCGGAAATGATAAGACCTGGCATGACTTCAAAGATAAAATATGCCAGGGCTTATAGATAGGACTACATTGTAGCCTACAACTGCATCCAATCTTATTTCGCAATCTGCATTGATTTCATTTATGATTTTATCAATTAAAATTTCGTCTAAATCTAGAACACTTACCATCCAATATACACCATTCCCCATCTATACTGGTATGTTGTATGTACGAGTCCTCGATTGTAGGGTCGTAATCCGCCACAAACATTTTCTGAAAGAACTGAATAGTGAGGGCACTTTTTCCCACACCCCCATCGCCAACCACGACTAGTTTGTACGTGATCAAGTTGTTTGAGTTCGGTGGCCGAGACATGTCCATAGTTTACGTTAATTCTTCAAACTTAACAAAAAATTCAACAATTAAAACGATCTTTACGACTCTTGTTTACAATTTTCTTCCAGCCACTGTTTTCATGAAAACACTGGGAGCGGCCATCTTTGATTGTGTCCTTGAACTTCCTGCTTTTTCCGAAGTCGCTCGGCTAATTCCGTAAAGCACAACGAGCGATTCCGTAAATCACCGACTGTCCCTTTATTCCCCACATTTTTTAAAGCTCCCTAAACTAAGAGTTGAAAAAGGTTCCAAGTCAGCGTCACCTTAGAATTTGTCCAAGCTGTTTGAGATACCTGGCGTTTCTGAGTAAAGAACATTTATCTTGACAATAAATAGGACTATCAATAAGAACACACTTTGTGACAAAAATAGAAAATTGTGAAATTTATTTTTAACACATCTTTCGATTGGCTAAGTCATTTTTAGGATTAAAATAGAATTTTATATAGGCCTATACAACTATCATAGTACAATGTAAGGCACTTTACGATACCCTTCCAACCAAAAAAGTCCTTAGGCCTATTTCAAATGACATAGATCTATAAGGGCTTAGGCTTAGCCTAATATGTAGGCCTAACCCTTAACAAGACTGTTTTTGACGTCCCTAATAGGGTAAAGAGGGGCAAAACGCCCAGGTGGGGTCAAACGCCAACCCCTATTATTTCGTCACTCATTATGTCAATTGATATTTGTCTTGATTTTACACTTGAAGTATTCTTTTAGAAAGATGCCCATGCAATTTTTACATCTAAACGTCATTCAATTATTAGTATGCGAATAATTGTTTATTTTGCATATGTTTGATCTAATATTTGGGTAATGGGTTTTCTTGTGTATCTTATTTCAGTCCGAGTATTCAATCAGCCAAAATGCATTTTCTATTTATATGTCCAATTGGTCGCCTACACAAAAAGATAAAAAGAAAAAATATCAACACATTTTTTTCTTTGGCCAAATTAAATCACCAACCCCCTTTGGGGCAAAACGCCTATGATGCTTTGGGGCAAAACGCCCAGACTAGGCGTTTTGCCCCTTCCAAGGGATAAATAGTGGGCGTTTTGCCCCTTGTATGGATAAGTAGGTATTCAGAAGTACTAAAATCTTCCTTTAAACTCGAAGAATGACTAAGGTTGGTACATATGACGAAATCCATTTACATTTCGTTGCCTACAAAAGAAAAACTGGCAAAAAAGGTCGACTTTTTGCAAATATATCAAACTTTTATGTCACCTGATGGATCCATGTGGGGCAAAACGCCCATGAAACGTCGAATTTGTGTTAAAATGAGACAATAAGACCTTTTAGTCTACTTTAAATGGGCCTTATAAAGAACACAACATCAGTATGATTTAATTTGACTGATATGAAGATGCCGCAGACAAAGGACCGTAACACGTAACCACTTTTATAGACAAGTAAATTATGCCCAAATCTAGCCTTTACGCTTGATAAAAAATGTTGAAAATATGATAAAACCCATCCAAAATATATTTTTCCTAGTATATTAATTACAAACTAATTATATTCCTATTTTCCCCGAAATATTTTCAAAATATTTTTTTCATTTTTCATATGGGGCATAAAGCCCAGTGGTGGGCTTCATGCCCCACCCCCAAAGGCGTTTTGCCCCGAGGGTGGGGCAAAAAGGCCAAATTTCAAGAAAAATTGTTTTAACGACAGTCATTTTTTAAATCAAATGACAAAGCTGTTTTGTGTATAGACATTTGGGACAAAGGGCAAAGTTTAATTTCACGTTAAAACATTTACATTATACATGTACTTTGTTTGTTTTGTGCTACAGCGCTATTTCCTTAAGGGTGCGTTTTGCCCCTCCTTACCATAATAAGAAAGTTTTGGAAAACATTGAGGCAAAAGATTAAAATGACGTTAATCATCATTTTATCCAATTGTTTCAATATTTTCAGGGCTATGCCTATAGACCAGGAGTGTCGGTCTTTTCACTATTGAGACGTTCGACTATGGGACGTTTCACTACGAGACGTTTCACTACTTTTTGGTAGTGAAACGTCTCAACAATTTCATTATTTTCTATATATGTTTTTCATTGTTATTTCAAGAATTTCTGACATTCATAGACCAGGCACCTACACAGTTTTATTACAATTTTGTCGTATGCATCTTGAGACGATTCAAACAAGTACCCACAACATAGAGTTTGGATTTGAAATACAAAAATAGAATGTCTTCACTCCTCTTATATGTTGCTCTGGTTCATTGACAAGACCTTTGATGTAGCAATGATCTAACAACTAAAGCAGCCTAATGGCAATATCTATCAAGTACGTTAGGCCCATGGCGATCAACGAAGGGAAATACCTCTATATGATCGGTGGTGTTATGGTTTTTATCCATTGCAACTGTGTAATAAAATCTTGTATAGATTTACTTAGATCTCAATTAAGTTTCATGATTCTACCTTGAACACTTCTTGAGTATTACTCCGTGCAAAATTTGAGTATGATAATCAACTAAGGACAATAACTCCAAAAATATGACAAGAAGAGTAGGCTTATAACAGTTCTTGCACTGCACCTCTCCATAATTAGTTCTATCCACCTATGAAGTTTCATGATTCTACCCTGAATACTTTTTAGTATTGCTCCGGACAAAAGTTGAGTATGATCATCAAAGAAGGACATTGACTCCATTTATATGATCGGAAGAGTAATGGCTTGTGCACTACACTTCTCCTTGACCCTTTCCCATTCACAACCTTGTTTTTACGTCACTGAGAGAAAGTGTTTATGAAAATATTGAGGTAAAAGAAGAAAATGCTAATTATCAGCAATTTTTCTTCTTTTGTCCCAATATTTTCAGGGCCTAATAGTGCACAAATCATGATTATCCGTATCACTAATTTTGTTGTGTATAGCATCTTTCAAATTGGACCAGACTCAAATTTTGCTGTTTGGGAAAAAGTCAATTAGTTCTATCCACCTAGGAGGACAGACCGACCGACACTTGTATAACATATACTCCGATTTTCTTTGAAACGGGGCATAAATATTAGAAAAAGTCACTAAGTTGCTTTTCTTTGAAAGCCTTGTAACTGCTGCTTGTTTAATTATGCTGCAGTGAACCCATTACCAAAAGACAAAATTTTAGGGCGCTCCAAATTGGAAAATCCTACAGACGACAATTTCAAGTGAATGGAATTTTCAATTTTTATGGGTTTTTTTTGAAAGGAAAACATTGTGGGAAATGAAGAAATTGCTTGTCACAAGCAATTTCTTCATTTTCCACGATGTTTTCCATGGCAATTATTGTGTGGGGAGTCAAAAAGAGTCATTGTGTGGTAATGGGTTAAGAGGTCGAAGAAAAGCAACATACTGCTGGCTATCAGAACTTTCTCTTTTGCCTCAAAGAATTACCAATGCCTTAAATATGGCGGACATCAAAACCACAACCAGAGTGATTGATTGGTAAATAATTCTGCTGTTAACTCTTTCCCTAACAAGACCTGATTTTGAAGTTCCTATTAGAAACTGTTTGAAAAAATATTGAGGCGAAAGAAGACAATGCTGATAATCAGCACTTTCTCCTTTTGCCTCAATATTTTCAATGCTATTTTTTAGAATAAATTCTTTCTTAACCCTAAAATTGTGCCATTTGGGAAAGGGATTAAATTAAAGGTAACCATACTCAAGTTGAAGCATTATATTTAATCACAGAATATTCATTAACAAAAATAAATTTGAGCCAGGATCTGGAAAAATATCCCTTATGGCATTTGAGACAGCCATGTTTTATGACCAGCCTGTGTGTAAGTGCAGTATGACTGGGATCCATGCTGCTGTAAGGCTTTTGGAGACCAACATGATTCATGATCAGACTGTGTATATACGCAGGCTGATCTGGAATCATGTTGGGCTCAAAAGCCTTTTAAAGGACATTTTTCAAGATCTAGGTTCATTTAGATGTACAGTACAAAAAGTTTACAATCAATTACACATTTTTATCAAATATAAGGCCAGTAGTTATCAGTAATAAGCAATAAATATTTTGGAAAAAATGAACAAACACAGTATTAAAATCCCCAAACAACCAATATGGGGCTGCTCCAATTTTAAAACTAGCGCAGATGACAAAAAAGTATGCTGATGAAGATAGAATTTGAATAAAACATAGCCCAGAAATTATTGATACAAAAAAAGAAAATGCTGATTATCAGCATTTTCTTCCTTTGCCTCAATATTTTTGCAAGTTTATTCTATAAGTGAAGTTAAAACCAGGCCTTCCACTGCGAAAAAAGTTCGAGAATGCATTTCTGGTTCAAAAATTGTTCTAGAACGTTAAATGGCACTTCTAGAACTGTTTCTTGAACTTAAATGAACTTTTCGCAAGGGTTGTTTGGAAAAGGATTCTAATCAGTGATTTAGTTACATGTAAAATTCATAAAGTTGCTTCAATTACAGTGCATATGCAAAGATTTATCATATTTGTAGAAACTTGAATGTAAACATTTAACCCTTTCCCAAACAATACCTGGTTTTGACGTCCCTAATAGAAAAGGCTTTGGAAAACATTGAAACAAAAGAAGAAACTGCTGATAACCAGCAGTTTCTCCTTTTGCCTCAATATTTTCTATGCCATATTTTACACAAATTCTATCTTTGATAACTTCCATTTCATCATTTTGTACAGTTTCTGAAGTGGATCACCCTGAAAATTTGCTGTTTGGGAAAGGGTTAACAAAAAATTACACCTGCACTCCAGTGGCTGGAATACTAGTCGCTCTTTTCTACGACAATGAGATTTGATTTTTTGGGGTTTAACACCGTATTCAACTACTATGGTCATATCATGGCGGCTCAAGCACCTAGCCATGGATTCCTATCATTTCTTATACAAGTACTACAACAGCATCATAACTGAGCCGTCAGCTGCTCGCCCACATATGTTTACGATATCAAACCATTAGTGAGAGACAATACAATTTGGTCTGAAAAGGAATTTGATATAGGCACATAAAACAACCAGATAAGGACAAAAAAAGCAAAGCGACTCCCTGAACACTCTTTTGAGACAAAGTTGTTTCAAATATATATATTCAAGCGGGGGAATCCTGCCCTGTTTTCTCTGACACAAATAAAATGGTAGACTAGAAGAGTGTCCCTGTTATATAAATGTAAAACTCTTTCCCAAACAAGACTCGGTTTTGACATCCCTAAAAGAAATGGCTTGGGAAAAAACCAAGACAAATGAAGAAACTGCTGATAACCAACAGTTTCTCCTTTTGCCTCAATATTTTCTGTGCCATATTGTACACAAATCCAATCTTTATCAATATCCATATTGTTGTATGCAGCATCTTTCATAGCCTTTCCCCAAACAAGACCTGGTTTTGACGTCCCTAATAGAAAAGGCTTTGGAAAACATTGAAACAAAAGAAGAAACTGCTGATGACCAGCAGTTTCTCCTTTTGTCTCAATATTTTCTATGCCATATTTTACACAAATACTATCTTTAATAACTTCCATTCTGTCATTTGTGGCGGTTTTTGAAGTGGATCACTCTTAAATTTTGCCATTTGGGAAAGGGTTAGTGGTCACCCTATACTTTTGTCATTTGGGAATCATGGGTTAACTCTTTCCAAATTGACACAATTTCAGACTTGCTCAATTTTACAGGAGGAGCAGACAATAACATAAACAATGTCAAAGATGGACAATGTTTATCAGAGGCGCGTTCTTTAGAGCGAGATTTCTTGAGATTTCTTAAGATGTTTTCGGATAAAGCCTTCTTTAGAGCAAGATTTTTAAGACGCTCAATGGGAGGCGCCATTACCCTATACTTCGTGCAGAACCCCTCAGCTCACTCCGTAGAAACAATATTTAAACAGAAAATTGGCCGAGTTGTTCCGAATACACCATGACACCATGCTAATGCTCAATACTGCAAACAAATGACATCATCATGATGTCATTTGTATGAATTATGGAGCATTTGGAATACCCCGGTCAGAATCTAGTTCTTTAAAACACTTTATCTTAAACATCTTAAGAAATCTTAAAAATTCTTGCTCTAGATAAAGCACCTCAGGATTTCCAAAAACCTCCAAATGGTGTTTTTACCTTCTAAATGAATCTTGTACCCCCAGTTTTTACAGGTAGCCTTCTATATTTCTTATAGAGAGGGTGCAAGCATGCTGTAAAATAAGGGGTTTTACCCCCAGATTTGAAAGTCAGTGAAAACTGTGTCTATGTTTAGCCATAGAAAAACACTAAAATGGAAAAGGAGTTAAGCAATCTTGTCTTTCCTCTCAATGTTTTTCAAAATCTTTCTCTGATTGGGAAAAGAAAGTCTTATTTGGGGAAAGGATCAAACATGGCATCGACAAGCCCCAGTAAATGTTTAAAATGATTTTTGTACAATTACATGAATAATGATTGATAAAGAATAGCAATTGAGTAGATTTTGAAATCGGTTTATTCCCGGAACGTCGAGTCGCACCTTTTTTGAAATGTGTGAAAAGGGGCTACCAAAAGGGGGAAATTATTGAGAGGGGGAAGGGTCACCTGTATGTCGAGTGACTAAAGTAGGAGGAAATATTCAATGAAAATATGAGAAAACTTGTTTTGCAATATAACATAAATTTGTTTATTCATGGTATGATATTTACATGTAAAATATATACATGCACATACTGTATGTACATTGACTATTTATGACATTTTTATTCACTACCAGACGGCAACATTTTAGACGTGTACAAATTCAAGGAAATTGAAGACACCAATTTCAAATGAATAAAAATCTTTCTTGACAGAAAACATTGTTAGGAATTAGAAAATTGTTATCACAAGCAATTGCTCCATTTTTCACATTTTTCCCCAAAGCTTTTATCTTGTGGGGGGCATTAAAGGGCATCAGTATTCTGGAATGGGTTAATTAAAATCCAATTTGAATTAATCAACGTCTTCTATCTTGATATGGAGCGAGTAGATCTGGTGGAATAGTCGTGGACAGCTGTAGAAAGTACCGTCGCAGTAGATAGTGTCGGCAGCAGCTAGATCGTGGAGGTTTTCTGTTGTTGCGAAGGCCACGATTCTCCCATGCTGTGAGTCGTCGTCGAATAGCAGGAATCTGTTGCCGGTTGACGTCTGGGTCCATCTTCCATCCAGGTAAAGGTCTGCTACTGTCTTCGCTAAAGCTGGAGTTTTCTTTCTTCTGGCTCTATACAGGCTGGACTTCGCGCTGTTGAAGGTTGGTATCTTCTCGACGACTTCTCTAGCAGTGTCGTCCCGAAGTTTGTTGAGCTCTTCGGCGAATATGGCTGGAACCGGTCTTACACTTTCCGTACATTTCTCTGCAACTTTGTACATAGTTTGCTTGGTGACGACGCTGACCCGATCATTCTCGTGGTTGTGGTTGTTTCTCCCGAAACCGGTTGGTATGTCGTTCTCAGTGGACAGGAAATTACGGCCAGGAAACGTACATCTCCAGAAAACCTTGTTTCCTTCACGTTTGTTTATTCTGTAGATGACGCCATCTAGCCAGAGCGAGATTCTGTCCGCCTTTTCTGTGTTTGATGAATTCTACGTGAACCTGTGCGTTAGCCATTATTTCTTAACTTTGAATGAACGTTTAAAGACAAACGTCTTAAATACATCCACAAACAAGTACATGTAATTACAAAATAATGTTTTTTATATATTCCAAGGGTTCACAGTTTGCATATTCAGCATTTGATGTTTAGTAATGACCGTTGATGATACACAAATTGGAAGCATTATCATTATTTTTTATTATCAATTCAACGATTAGTTTTATTTTCATTTATTTAAATATGTATTTACTATCTTTTCAGTTTTTGTCCTTTTTTTCTCTCTCTTTAAATAATCTTAATTGTTTTTGTAAAAGCAATTTCAAGGCTCATCATAATATAAATTATGGGAAAAATACATAAAAATGCATTTTCTATTATAGAAAATGAAATTATAAATATTTTTAACATCTTTATAATATTTAAAGGCTCATCATAATGTAAATTATGGGGAAAAAATAAAAAAAATAAGCATTTTCTATTTTAAAAAATGAAATCATAAATATCTTTAACATCTCTATAATTTTTAAAGGCTCATCATAATAAAAATTATGGGAGAAAAATATAAAAAAAATGCATTTTCTATTTTTAACATCTTTATAATTTTTAAAGGCCATTTCAATTTCACCCTCTCAAGTTCTTAAATCTCTTTTTAATATCGATGCGGAAATTACTTGCAATTCCCCCGTATCGCACCCCCTAATCCCCTATAGGTAAGAAAATTGACTCGACGTTCCGGGAACACACCTTGAAATCTATTTTAACCCTTTCCCAAACAAGACTTTTGACATCCCTTTCAGAAAAGAGTTGGGTAAATATTGAGACCATAGAAGACAATAATGATTACCAGCATTTTCTCCTTTTGCCTCAATAATCTTTCCTATGTTGAATTGTTCATAAAACTATCATTATTGATATCCATTTTGTCATTCGCAACAGCTGTTTAATAGGAACACCTTATTTTTTTGTTGTTTGGGAAAAAGTTACAATTTATAACTTATGGGCCACACAAACTGTGATACATACAGTGATGCAAATTTATAAACAAAGGATGAACTTAACACTTTCTTTGCCCTTTCCCAAACAAGACCTGCTAATAATCTGCATTGTTCCATTTGCCTCAATATTTTCTGCACTGTATTGTACACATATCATTTCATTCATTTCATTGTGCGCAAAATTCTTCATACAGGACCACTCTCAGATTCTGTTGTTCGGGAAATGGTTAAACAAAATCTGGATATGATGTATCTAACAGAGAAAGATTTAGAAAGCATTGATGGAAAGCAGAAAATGCTGATGACCAGCATTTTCTCCTCCCTCCATGCTTTCCATGCTGATATTCAAGATTTTATGTAGCACTGAAATCGTCGTCTGTGCCATCTCTCAGTTTGGAACAGACTGAAGTTTTGCCATTTTGGAAGAGTTAAATTGAATGAAAATGGATGATCACAACCACAAATGGTTTATAACATATCACAATATTCTCACAATAGCAAAAGCTTATTTTGATTTTCTTAAAATGAAATGCCAATATTTCACAAGCTTTTCAACAAAAACCTCATAACTGTAGCTTAAACAAGCTGCTTTTACCAGGTTTCGTTGAAAAGTGACAATTTCCATAGTCAACAAACAGATCTAATTTGAGCTGAAACTTTGTATAAATTAATTGCAATAAAGCATGATTCAAATACCCATTAACCCTTTCACAAACAAGACCTGGTTTTGACGTCCCTAATAGAAAAGGCTTGGGAAAACATTGAAACAAAAGAAGAAACTGCTGATAACCAGCAGTTTCTCCTTTTGTCTCAATATTTTTTATGCCATATTTTACACAAATTCTACCTTTTATAACTTCCATTTTGTCATTTGTGACAGTTTTTGAATTGGACCACCCTGAAATTTTGCCATTTGGGAAAGGGTCAAGCCATTTCTA
The DNA here is from genome assembly GCA_963680895.1 of Fragum sueziense. Classification (NCBI taxonomy): domain Eukaryota; kingdom Metazoa; phylum Mollusca; class Bivalvia; order Cardiida; family Cardiidae; genus Fragum; species Fragum sueziense. The sequence goes on from OY804606.1 coordinate 20,775,219, forward strand.
AATATTGACAGGTTTGAAGGTAAAACAACCAATTTGACAGCATCACTGAATGTATTTGAAATTATCTTTCTGTTCGCGTAATTCCTTCAGCGCCTGTGCTCGTATTTCATCGTCGGGCGGCGTAAATTGTACCTCCTCCTCATCTTTGCCTGTATCCGCGCACAATGTGTGGAGTAGACTCGCTTGATCTGTCCGTAAAAATGGATTATATTGCAACTCTTCCTCGATTGTTGATGGACACTGAAAAATGAGAACTTGGAATGTGATTTACAACTCAATGTATCATCCATTACATGCTATAATATGAAGGAATCAAATAATGGAATTGTCAAAATATTGAGATGTGAAAACAAAATATTCCATGTGAAATATAAATGTTATAACCACATTTTATAGTTTTGAGCTAACTTGATGAAATATATATTAACGCTGAATCAGGTCAGACCAACCGATTTAAGCCAAGACCAGACGGCAAAATTTTAGACTGCTCCTAATTCAAATATGGTGCAGTCAACAATATGGGTAGAAAAAATTGTAGAAAATGAAGAAATTGCTTGTCACAAGCAATTTCTTGAATTTCCACAATGTTTTCCAAAACCTGTATCATGTAGGGAGGCAAAAGGCATCTTTAGGTGGGAATGGGTAAATAATATCGAAAGTGGAAAGGGATAATTTAGGCATCATGACAATATGGGAGGATGCTGTCTGCTCAGTTTGACCAATGCCTAGGATATGATGTAATTTTCATATAGTAAATTGTACCTGTTTGCATTTTTTGACTTATCAGCCTCTCACCATTTTCAACTGAACTCAATATTTTAAATTGTGTATCTTGTTTGCTTCAGATATTGAGGATAGTTTATGTAAAGCGTTACAGAAAAATTACAAACTGTTTTTAATCTCTTTTTGCGCTGTTCCTGTGCCCACTCATATTTTGTTTTCGCTGCCTCATTTTCTGGGTCTATATGACACGCAAATTCTAGATTATCTACAGCATATTCATGGCCTGAAACAAACAACAGAATACATCTTTTTTTTTTTAATTAAGCCTTTCCCAAACAAGATCTGATTTTCATGTCACTAGTACAGTAAGAACAAGATGTGTTTGTGAAACACTAATGTCCCCTAAATGGCAAATGTTAAGTTTTCGGACAGACAGATGGACAGACAGACAGACACAAGGAAATCAATATACCCCCAATCTTTTGATACAAGGGCATAAAAATGTTGGAGAAAGAAGAGATTGTCAACAATCAGCAATTTCTTCATCTGCCTCAATATTTTCTACAAGAGAACAATGATGGTCCTATATCGCTCACCTCAGCCAAAATGATATGAGCCACAGTTTTGTTTGAATCAATTAATATTTGTGACTTTAAAAGTTTTGTCTAAATTGGTCAATAATTGTAGATTCTAGAGAGTAAACAAGGTCAAAAACAGTCAAAAACGGCAATTTTGTCAAATTCAAAGGCAAATCAAACCGAAAATCAAACTCATCCTAATTCTTATGGTCATCGACATAAAATTCAAGTCTCATGATGATTGGTCAATAATGGTAGATGATAGAGAGTAAATAAAGTAAAAAAAAGTCAAAAAGGCAATTTTGTCAAATTCAAGGGCACACAACTCATGACTTTCTGGTCGTATCAGAACGAAAATCAATCTCATGCAAGATATTATGCTTTCCAACTCTTCTGTCTTGATTGGTCAATAATTGTAGATTCTAGAGTGTAAACAAGGTTGAAAACAGTCGAAGACAGTAATTTTGTCAAATTCAAGGGCACATAACTCATGACTTTCTGGTCACATCAGACATAAGTCCATCTCATGCAAGATCTTATGGTCTCCAACATTGTGCCCAAGTTCTGTCTTGATTGGTCATAATTGCAGATTCTAGAGTAAACAAGGTCAAAAACAGTCGAAGACAGCAATTTTGTCAAATTCAAGGGCATATAACTCTAGACCTTTTGATCAGATCAGACTGAATATCAAAATCATCCAAGATCATATGGTCTCCAACATTGTGTCCAAGTCTTGTTTTGATTGGTCAATAATTGTAGACTATAGAGTGTAAACAAGGTGGAAAACAGTCGAAAATGGCAACTTTGTCAAATTCAAGGGCACATAACTCTGGACTTTCTAGTTTGATCAGACTGAAAATCAAACTTGTCTCAGATCTTATGGTCTCCAAACATTATGTGCAAGTTTTGCCGAAGTTTTGTCTTGAAGCATGCCTCCACAGATTAGCAAGGCGATTAGCTCGACTCTTCTGAGACTTGTTTCCTTGCATCTCATACACTGCCTTCTGAACAGGTAGAAGCATGTCATCAACGTCCATTCAGACAAGCAGCCAACACCACAGAAGACAAACAGTCCTTCAAGCAGCATCACTACCCAGGTGAAGCAATAACAGAGCAGGTCTTAACTCTTTCCCAAACAAGACCTGGTTTTGACGTCCCTAATAGAAAAGGCTTGGGAAAACATTGAAACAAAAGAAGAAACTGCTGATAACCAGCAGTTTCTCCTTTTGTCCCAATATTTTCTGTGCCATATTTTACACAAATCATGTCTTTATTTTCATCAATTTTGCCATCTGCAGCCGCTTTCAAATTAGATCACCCTAAAATTTTGTTGTCTGGGAAAGGGTTAAAAGACCTCCTTGGCTTCACCCTAACAGAATATTTGTTGCTCTGCAACTACAGTAGGATCTCGGTGGTCTGGTAAATGGTAAAGTAAGTCTAAGAAGACCAGCTTACCAACCTCAATAGGCATAAATGTCCCATCATATGAGAAGCAACTCTTCGCTTCGAAAGGGAAAATAAATATGTTCAGCGGATCGCTAGTACTTACGAAAAGATGTGATATGGGGTTTTATATCCGTCATAATCTAAGCCAACACAGGTCAAACGAAGCTTAATTTAAATAATGTACAGTTATTTTTACAGAAAACTACCCCTACTTTCTACCGAAAAGGGTGAGAATGTATGTTTAAGCTAAGAAGACAGTGAATGTTCACAAGTGTACTTACCCGGCCATAATAATGTTTCTGGTTTAAACCTACAAACTAAATCTAACGACTTCAACATAGTGAGAGGAGGGGCCTCAAACATACGACCTGAAAAGTAGAAGAGTTAACCCCATTACCAAATGGCAAAATTTTAGACTGGTCCGAATTCAAAGATGTTGCAGACGACAATTTCAAGGTAATGGAATTTTACATTTTTGGTCTTTTTGGGTGGAAAACATTGTGGGAAACGAAGAAATTGCTTGTCACAAGCAATTACTTCATTTTCCACAATGATTTTCAAAAGCCTTTATCTTGTTGGATTTCAAAAGGTTGCCATCATGTAGTAATTGGTTAATTTGTGCTCAATGAAGCATTCTTCATGTTTTCCAGTCCTGTCTAAACAAAGACAGACCCTTATAAAATGCTTGAGCTGTAAAAAGGGGCACCAATAGCTTTTGAGCCCAACATGGATCCAGATCAGCATGTGCATAAGCACAACCTGATCCAGATCCATGTTGTTCTCCAATAGCTTCGTCATAACCTGTAGCAACCATATGAATGCAGCATGGATTCCGGTGAGACTCCACTGAGGCCCAGGCTGATCTGGAAATATGACAGTCTCAAATGCCACAAAGGACCTTTTTCCATATCCTGGCTCAATTGTATTGATCGAAGATGCATTGATTTTAACCCTTTTGGAAACAAGCAGTCAGTAAGTCTACAAAGAGAAAGCTTGGGCAAAGATTGAGAAAAAAGAATAGTATATTGATAACAAGCATTTTCTCCATTTGCCTCTATGCTTTTTTCCTATAGTACCGGTATAGTGAACATAAACCCTTTCTTTATTAACATAATTTTTTTGTCTGCAGCAGCTGTCAAATTAAAATGGTCTTAATTCTTGTCATTTGCTTGAAATCATCACTCTGCAATGTATGTAAATTAGCACTCACCTGAACCCCCTAAAAACAAATGATCCCCAGAAAATAAACAGTCTGGTGCCCCTAATGGTTCACCTTCTAACAAATAAACAACATGGCCGACAGTGTGACCAGGAACTTGATGAACTGTGAAATTCAAACCACCAAACTTGATTTGTTCTTTATCCCTGACAGTACTGAAAGTAAATATTGTAAACAAATTGGAACTTTTGCTCAATATTCTCTCTAATTCCTGTCTTCAACCTGGCTAGTTGTTCAGATGGATAAGCAAATAATGAGAGTCACAGGTTAGTTTTAGAAATGTTTCATTTAATCCAGTTGTTGAGAATTTCTACATGGAAGTAACATCTTTGACTCTGATAGTGAAAACTAAACTAGTGCCACTGGATTTAACCCTTTATATAGACTTTTGATCACCTAGGTTACACCCTCATTAACCAATCACAGGTAATGGAAGGTGTCACTGAGCCAATCAACATGTTCCTGGCAGTCCAGGAATCCTGGCTGCAAAAAGAATATTCCAGGCCATTTTGGCCATGTTGCCAGGAGCAAATCCTGTCACCTACAATTACTCTTAACATAAAAAAGATATGAAATAACCATATAAGTATTTGGGAAGTACATTTAAAAAGCTAACTTTTGATACCCTACAACATAGGCAAATTACTCTGATAAAGAAGGATAGGACCTCTGAAGTGGGAAGGTGGAAAGGATTCAAACTTTCCCTCCTTCCAAACTTCCAAGATCAAAGCCAGGAATGGAATTACACATTTACTACCAAATTCTTTGAAAATCCATTTCTGCAAAGACAAACTCTAGACAAGCAAAGTTGTAGTTTTAAGTTTGGCATAAAGGGAGATAATTCAAAATGGTTGAAAACACAACAATAATAAAACGGCCGAATATGATGATTGTAAGAGTTACATAGGTAAGACTGGCATCAGGATTGTGCAGAAAATGTCTATAAACCCAATAGAAAGGAAATATCACTCAATATAGCCATTGTAAGGTAGAATGACCAAAGTCAGGAATTGACACAATTCCTGGCCATAGAAAACTAGTGGGTGGGGTACCTATTCTGTTACAATATACATGTAGAATCAACTCAATTTTTAGTTCCAACTTCCATTTGAAAATATTATAACTACAGCTTATCCTAATTATGATAATCCTATAATTCTAATGAAACCAAAAAAAAGATTGATCCACAAACAATTTTTTCTTCTTAATACAAAGTCTGAAAGGCCTTGTTCCATCTCCAATCTTGGCAGGATTAACCTACTCTTACACACAAACCATTTAATAAACGTATCTCATACAGAATGCTTATCATGAAAAATAAAATTTGTACATTATGCATTACGGACAAGTTTGAGACAACTTAGTTTGCACAGACAACAATGAGAAAATGCTAAAACTGCTGATTTCTTGAAAAGACAGACAACTGAAAACACTTAATTAAAACACTAACTGTGTACAATCAAGTAAATGATTTCCATATCTAAAGTTATTTCAAACTTGAAAATTTGGTTTGAAAAAGAATTTTTCAGTAGTTCTTCAAAAACCTCAGAACTACAGCTTTAAACAAGCTATAGTTACAATGTTTTTGAGGGAAAAAGCGATGATGAGAAATTCTATGCACAGAGAACATTAAAGGGGGACGAGCTAGGCTGTCGAAAATGCAAATGGCACAATAATTACAAACCAAAAATAATGTATGAAATTACCAACCTGAAGGGGTAGATCATTTATGTCCATTGTTGGCACTCCACGAGCTTTATTAAGTGTTAAAATCCAAGTCAATTAATAACATGCTGGTCGTCCTTGTTTTTGTTTTGTAACGGCTACATATGCCCAACCTTCAAAAATCAATTATGTCAGAGATACGTCATCTGTGCTCAGCGAAATTTAACACACCGTACAACCGGCTGCGTAGAAAGTCAGCGAAGACAGATTCGGCATCTGATGTCATGTGCACGGTAGGTCAAATGAATTTACTTTTATAAATAAACAAAAGGATCTTTGGTATTCTATAGTTGATAAATATGCGTATAAATTAGGGATGGGAACGAATATCCGAATATTCGAATATTCGTTTTTGCTGCGAATATTCGAATGCAAATCTGGTATTCGAATATTCGTTATTCATATTGAAATATTATTTTTTTTTACCTCTTTAATTAAGAAAAATGTCTTCTTTAAAAAATCACAATCCTTTTAATTTGGAGATGATTGCATCTTATTTGCAGTCACAACGCCAGTCGCTACGTTTTGACACCTGTCAAGATAAAACATGAACCAGGCATATAGATCTACTATTATGACAGATACGCACATCCTCGGTAATGCGATAATTTTCGCACCTTCAAATTTAACAAGGTTCTTAAAAACTGCACATATTAAAGCACGTTTCTTTTATATTGATCAATTATTGGCTAACTTTTATTAACCAGACAGAATTTCTTGTAGATGAAATTGGTCTTCTTTAAAATTACATTCGAATAAAGGTATGAAATTCTGTCCCATAAACAAATGAAAAAGAAAAAAAAACTTAGAATTAAATTTAGAATTAAAGAAGAAATGTCTACGATGTAGCAGTGATTCGGAGCTTTCATTATGATGACAAGGATATCCGACAAGCAATTGAAGCAATTGAAAATGTTCGTCGGTAAGAATGAATAGTACATCTTTAAAAGATCGGTCTTTGTACAGTAGGCCTACAAATAATTTTCATGTAAGAATATAGGAAAGTGTAGTGTAGTTCTAAAACCAAACACATTTGTATTAGAAAAATAGGTTGCTGAACATACTACGTGTACATTGATACATTTTAATAAAGCCCCGAAAACGAATATTCGAATATATTCGAATATCTAAAACGAATATTCGAATATGTATTTTGGTATTCGTTCCCATCCCTAGTATAAATGTTCAGTGCTTGTACATAATAAACCTTTTCACGTATTCCTCGCAAATAAGGTCACAGTCATCGACACAGCCGGTTGTACGGTGTGTTGATATCGCGGAGGTGTGTCTCGTTGACCTTGACCTTGTCTTGTTTTAAAGTAAAAACAGAATGTGTAAACACGCTTGTAAAGGATTGATCTATAGCAAAGGAAAGATGTTTTTTCGCCGAGATTGAGGTTTTTATGCATTGCAAATTGTTTTTCCATGCACAAATATGAGTTCCCGAACAGTTCGGAAGCATAAAAACAGAATGAGCCCCTTTAAAGGCAAAAGGAAAATCAAAACATTCACTGTGTACAATCAGGTACATGATCCCTATATCCCCCATTTATCTTGAGTGATTCAAAATGTTGCTTCAGTCCAGCATTACCTGCACTGTGATCAAACAGACAGACAGATGGACAGACAGATGGACAGACAGAAAGACAGACAGAAAAACAGACAAGATGATCCCTATATACCCCCCAAACTTTGTTTGCCGGAGATATAGCAACACTCACTGTGTACAATCAGGTACATGATCCCCATACCCCCGTATATCTTGAGTGAATCCAAATGTTGCTTCAATCCAGCATTACTTGCGCTGTGACCAAACAGACAGACAGACAGACAGGGTGATCCCTATATAACCCCCATCCAACCCCAAACTTTGTTTACAGGAGGTATAAAAACACTCACTGTGTACAATCAGGAACATGATCCCCATATCCCCCGTATATCTTGAGTGATTCAAAACGTTGTTTCAGTCCAGCATTCCCTGCACTGTGATCCCTGTAATACAAGTAATGTAAAATAGGTGTGAATCATATTGCAATCTTAACCTATACCCAAATGACAAAAATTAGGGTTGTCCAAATTTAAAGCAGCTGAAAACCACAAAACAGATGATGATAAAGGAGCAATTTGTCCACAACGTAGCACAGAAAATAATGAGGCAAATGGAGAAAGTACTGATTATCAGCACTTTCTACTTTTGCCTTAATCTTTTCACAAGCTTCATCTTTTAACCATTTCCCAAACGGCAAAATTTAGAGGTGATCCACTTCAAAAACTGCCACAAATGACAAAATGGATGTTATTGAAGATAGGATTTGTGTAAAAGAGGCACAGAAAAATATTGAGACAGAAGGGCAGGTTTAAAAAAATGTGACCAAAGTGTGACAATCAAATGTTAAGAATAACAGCTATTTTCACAGAATATCATCCAGATTTCTGAACTAAGGTAGCTAAAAACTATTCTAAATGGTTAAGCAGTGCCAAAAGTATATTCTAAATTCATGTTCACAAGTTTTTTGCTAAAATTGTGTGCGCAATCTTGCAAAATGACAACAAAAAAGCGTTTCACTCCTGACAGCATATATATTGCACAATATGATAAATTGTAACCCACGGATCACTAAATAGTAGAGTGCAGAATGCCCACAAGGTTGGTGGCTTCCTAAAAACGTTTGAGTGGTAGATTTCTGGCAGAATAGACAAAAATGAGAACACATTTTGAAAAATAAAAGTGTTTCACTCCTGACATAAAATTTAAAGGGTTATTGTATAAAACAGGCTCCACATCCTAAACCAGTGAAGATAAGATGAAAAGGTAATTTTTAGATGATGATGCACATGTTGTTTTATGAATTACAAGTGCTTATTGTAGTATCCTATCACTGTATTTTATTTACCATAGCTTAGAAACTTGGTTAAAGTCTTAAGTGTCACACAAAATCGTTTCACTCCTGACATTTTTGACATGTTTTAATGACATATCTTTTTTATTTGTGAAGCGATTTTCTTTAAACTTGGTACCAAGTATAAAGGCACAATAACACATCTTTTTAGCTTTGATTGGGTTGAATATCTTTCTCTGCAAAAGTCGAGGCATGTAAAAAGTGAACGGTCACATTTTTTTTTAAACTTGCCCAGAAGGAGAAACTGCTGTTTATCAGCAGTTTCTTCTTTTGTTTCAATAGTTTCCAAAGCCTTTTCTATGAGTTACGTCAAAACCAGGTCTTGTTTGGGAAAGTGTAAATTTTGTTTGGGAAAGGGTTAAAACTATATCGCAAACTAGCTTGATTGCATAAGTTTAATATGAGACTTCATCGAAAAGAAGACAGTGTATCATAAATATAATCTTAAATGACTAATGAAGAAATCATGTGGTCAAAACAAGACAAGAGCTGTCCCAGGATGTCCCAAAAGGGTACAAATTGAATTCAATTAAATGTCAAAGTAATGAATCTTTGCCTAGAGGCTGATATTATGGTCACAGAAGCATGTGCAAAGTTTGAAAGCAATAGCTTGTACAGATAAAAGTTATGTAGCTTGTACAATAGCCCTAGTTGTTTCTGTTTACTTTATTTGCAATACTCAATATAAGACTTGCCTCTATAATCCAAGTTCAAGGTATTTCTTGCTAAACAGAAACTAGTATTCTAGACTAGGATGTCATTTAAAAAGAGTTTCCTTTCTACAATAACCTTAAAGTGACATTTCACATCTATTTCATATTTCAAAAGTATGTCTTGATGCAAAGATTGTTTATTCTAATGCGTACAAATGCTATCAGTTTTTTGAAGTTGTTATTTTCAAGCGAAAAATACGCCTTTAAAGTTGAGACAGAAATGGCAAATTCTATATAAATCTGAAATGTTGTCCGCAACAATTTGTTTAGTTTTAGCACAAAAATATATATTTCTCGTAAACAGTTCAATATTTTGGCTTGAAATTTTCAGAAATTTCATACAAAAACCTGCTCTTTCAGATAGAATAAAAGTAAAATTTATGTATAAATAATTATGAAATGTCACTTTAATGCTAGTGTCTGGGCCAGACTATTCTGGTATACTTACCAGTGTTTGTGAGTAGTTAAAACAGCAGCTGGAACACAATTCATCTTGTCTAGAAAACCCTGTAAAATAACAGTGATTTTGTTAAACATTTTTTTAATGTGACAATGGCCCATCCTCTTAGAAAATCAATGTGACATTTTGAAAACTGATGTGACAAATATAGAGTAAAATTTCTCCTTTCTTGACTACAACAAAATTCAATGGGACAAGGACCCACTCATTGACTAAAACAATGTGACATTTGGGATTTCAATGTGACTATGGCCCATGGCGCAGGCCTTTCCCAGTCACTGATAAATATGGAGAAACAAGCAAATTCGTTGAATTGATATCCCCCGCCGAACATATTTTCATTGTCAATAAAGTAGCGCGGAAATGAATATAACTCTGTATGTATATGGCTTCAACAGAACGAATATCACGCTGTATGTATATGGCTAAAACAGTCAGAGGCAGTAACTCTAAATTCGGCGGTCGAACCGGGTAAACCCAACGATATGCCCATGTCCACTTTGTAGTGAAGCTGTGTGCCAAGTTTCATCGAAATCCGGTCTACAGTTTTCAAGAAATAGCGCGGAAACAGTTATCACTCTGTATGTATATGGCTTAAACAGTCAGCGGCAGTAACTCTGAATTCGACGGTCAAACCGGGTAACCCCGACGATATGCGCATGTCCTCATTGTAGTAAAGCTGTGCGCCAAGTTTCATCGAAATCCGGTCTATAGTTTCCAAGAAATAGCGCGGAAACGAATTTCACTCTGTACGTGGGTCATCCAATAAATAGTGAGACTGTTCCTATTGCAGAAATATCTTAACTTTTATTCTTTCACTGTTTCTATATTCCTTCAATATAAGATCTTCCCTTTTTATGGCAAAATTCAATCAGCGGGAAAGTCTTCTAATTTCGGTTGCGTCACATCTGATTGACCATGTATACTTTGAATGAATTTTAAACCCTCAAAATGCACACATGGCACTGATTCTTTTCACTTAGAACAATGACAAATCACTGGAGGACCTATGTGCAGAAAATTTACAGGTTACGGTAATATGTTCCAATTATAGGGCATCAAAAGTGACGTCATCCTACTTGACTTGTGACGGGCGACGTTGTCATGCAAAATAAATGTTGTTCGTTCATGAAGCTTCGGTCGCTTCTTGTAAAAGGCAGACCTCAAGACAGCCATTAGAAATAAGCAATAATACTCTACATTGGCTGTTTTTTTCCAGATAGGACCCATTTACAGGTAACTTACCTGATTTACATAGAAAAACAAGAGCTGTCCGAAGACAGCGCGCTCGACTTTCTAAGTGCTTAGTATAAAGGGGGCATAACTCCAAATAGAGTGGTCCCAGGGTCATGGGCCCTGATAGTAAGGTAGAGGGTGTGATGGTGAATAAGTATTCCAAGTTTGGGTTGAATCCCTTCGATAGTATGGAAGTTATTGATGTTTGAAAAAACTTTAACCTTTGTTGCAACGCCAACGCCGACGCCAACGCCAACGCCGACGCCGACGCCCGGGTGACAGTATAAGCTCTCATTTTCTTCGAAAAGTCGAGCTAAAAATCACCATTTTTTAATATTTTTCTTCATTTTTCGCTTCTGTTTACCGTCCGAAGATCGGTTGCTTCTGCGCATTAATCTTTTCGCCATTGAACTTTGTAACCCACCAGAAAACAGCTGTCTATAACAAAGCTTTGTCCAAAAATCTTTTAGAGAGGTTTGAAATATTTCTGTCCCAGTATTGCCATAAATTCATGCATTTTTCATACATGCACTTTTTCGACCACCGCCAAGCCACACGAGACGTGTCCATGTTACCATTGTTTGTGTCACAGGAAGTGACGTCATAAATATGACGTAATAATGTAACAACATTTAGCGCAATTTTCTATAGCTAATATGTTGGGCTATTTAAGTGCCAAGTTTCATTGAATTCTGTCGGACAGTTTTAGAGATATGACAACAGTCTCACTAATTATTGGATGACCCTCGTATGTATATGGCTAAAACAGTCAGGGGCAGTAACTTTAAATTCGGCGGTCGAACCGGGTAACCCCGACGATATGCGCATGTCCTCATTGTAGTAAAGCTGTGTGCCAAGTTTCATCGAAATCCGGTCTATAGTTTTCAAGAAATAGCGCGGAAACGAATATCACTCTGTATGTATATGGCTAAAAGAGTCAGGGGCAGTAACTCTAAATTCGGCAATCGAACCGGGTAACCCCGATGATATGCGCATGTCCACTTTGTAGTGAAGCTGTGTTCCAAGTTTCATCGAAATCCGGTCTACAGTTTTACCGGGTAACCCCGACGATATGCGCATGTCCTCATTGTAGTAAAGCTGTGTGCCAAGTTTCATCCAAATCCGGTCTATACTTTTCAAGAAATAGCGCGGAAACGAATATCACTCTGTATGTATATGGCTAAAACAGTCAGGGGCAGTAACTCTAAATTCGGCGGTCGAACCGGGTAACCAGGACAATATGCGCATGTCCACTTTGTAGTGAAGCTGTGTGCCAAGTTTCATCGAAATCCGGTCTACAGTTTTCAAGAAATAGCGCTGAAACGAATATCACTCTGTATGTGTATGACTTAAACAGTCAGGGGCAGTAACTCTGAATTCGACGGTCGAACCGGGTAACCCTAACGATATGCGCATGTCCTCATTGTAGTAAAGCTGTGTGCCAAGTTTCATTGAATTCCGGTTTATAGTTTTCAAGAAATAGCGCGGAAACGAATATCACTCTGTATGTATATGGCTAAAACAGTCAGGGGCAGTAACTCTAAATTCGGCAGTCGAACCGGGTAACCCCGACGATATGCGCATGTCCACTTTGTGGTGAAGCTGTGTGCCAAGTTTCATCGAAATCCGGTCTACAGTTTTCAAGAAATAGCACGGATATGAATATCACTCTGTATGTATATGGCTTAAACAGTCAGGGGCAGTAACTCTGAATTCGACGGTCGAACCGGGTAACCCCGACGATATGCGCATGTCCTCATTGTAGTAAAGCTGTGTGCCAAGTTTCATCGAAATCCGGTCTATAGTTTCCAAGAAATAGCGCGGAAACGAATATCACTCTGTATGTATATGGCTAAAACAGTCAGGAGCAGTAACTCTAAATTCGGCGGTCAAACCGGGTAACCCCGACGATATGCGCATGTCCACTTTGTAGTGAAGCTGTGTGCCAAGTTTCATCGAAATCCGGTCTACAGTTTTCAAGAAATAGCGCGGAAACGAATATCACTCTGTATGTATATGGCTTAAACAGTCAGGGGCAGTAACTCTGAATTCAATGGTCGAACCAGGTAACCCCGACGATATGCGCATGTCCTCTTTGTAGTGAAGCTGTGTGCCAAGTTTCATCGAAATCCAGCCTATAGTTTCTAAGTAATAGCGCGGAAACGAATGTCGGACGGACGGACGGACGGACGGACGGAAGGACATGGCAAAAACAATGTATATGGCTTAAACAGTCAGGGGCAGTAACTCTGAATTCAATGGTCGAACCGGGTAACCCCGACGATATGCGCATGTCCTCTTTGTAGTGAAGCTGTGTGCCAAGTTTCATCGAAATCCAGCCCATAGTTTCTAAGTAATAGCGCGGAAATGAATGTCGGGATGGACGGACGGACGGACGGAAGGACATGGCAAAAACAATATCCCCCCCCCCCCCCTCGGCGGGGGATAATAAAGCTTAACATCTCCCCAAACAAGACCTGGTTTTGGCCTCCTTATCAGAAAAGGCTTGAGAAAACATTGAGACAAAAGAAGAAATTGTTAATAATAAGCATGTTCTCCTTTTTCCTCAATATCTTCAATGCTATATAGCACACAAGTGCAATCTTTAAGAACATTTATTTTGAGGTCGGCTGCAGCTTTTGAGTAAGACAACTTTAAAATATTGCCCTTTTGAAAAGGGTTTTAAAACCAATATTGGTTCTTGTTGCAATGAGTAGTAATCTCCTTTCAACTTTTCCTGAACAAGTCTTGACTTTGGCATTTTGCTACTTTCTCCATCTCACTCAATATTTCCTCTAATAGTACTGGTACAAAATGATTTCCCAACTTGTGTTTGATTAATTGTGTTTTCAAATTAAACTGATCGAAAATCTCCTTGTTTTGGAAAAACCATGATGAATTATCTCAACAGTACAGCTATGTCATCTCCTACATCAATTACAACACAAGTATTTAGGATGTGTGTACAACATGGCACCAAAAACATTGAGGCGAAAGAGAAAATCGTCTGTGTTCTCTACGCCTATTAGAACCCTTTTAATTATCATGTGACAAAATTGCGTAACTCGATTTAGCTGACAAAAATGCGTTGTACATAGAAAAATTATTTATACGAGAGTAATAAAAGGCTGAGAAATGGCATTCTCCTCTGTTTTTCTTCTACTTTGACCAATAAATGAACCGTAAGTTATGTTCAATTACCTTATTTTACCTTAAAGAAGCTGAATTGTTCATGTAGTTATTGAGTTACGCAATTTTGTCAGCACATTTTTTAAAGCGGTAAAAACGTTTTTGACTCTCCTGAAAAAAATGGTTTTCGAGCAAAATTTTTATTACGCCATTTTGTCATAGCACCGACGAAATGCTGGTTACAGGGATAAAGACTAGCAGGGGCCCAGTCGCCCATGGCCCCTAGTTATTGTGCTGGGTCCCTGAATATTTAGAGAAAATGCCCATACCCTTAATGTTAAGTATTGAATTTTGCTGTTCTGGGCCCCTAAGTCAAAATTGTCAGTCTTTATCCATGGGTTACCAGCATTTTCTTCTGTTGCCGCAATGTTTTCCCAAGCCTGTCCAATTATGGATGAATTACAGTAATTTTCTCACCAGTACAGCTTCGTCGTCCCCAACATCTATAACAACACAAGTATTTGATTCTGTGTCCATCACAATATAGGCATAGTTGTCTAGGGCAATTGGGATGGCTGTGATCTCGACTTCTGTAAGCATAACAAGAATTTTATTGTTACTTATAACAAAATAGTTGTCAAGGGACTGGTCAAAATAGGGAATGATTTTATCCATGTAACCATGAAGTAATTTCGAGGGTGTTGTTATCAAATCTCGTAACTACGGCTTGATTCTAGCCGTAGTTAAGAGATTTTATAACAACACCAACATGTTATCAAGACATAATGGTAAACCCAGTCTATTTTTAGCACAAAACTCTGGCATTCAAACTCAATATTTTTGTGTTACATTGTGCATGTATAGATTCTCTCTTTATCAACATTTATACATTGTACATTTTGTTGTTTGCAGCAGCTTCAACATTTAACCCATTACCAGACGACAAAATTTTGGACAGTTCCAATTTGAAAGGTGTTGCAGAAGACAAATTCAAGTTAATAAAATTTTAAAAATCTTTACACTTTGGTTAAGAAAACATTGTTGAAAATGAAAAAATTGCTTGTCACAAGCAATTTCTTCATTTTCTACAATGTTTTCCCAAGCCTTTTCATATGAGGGAGTCAAAAGGCGTCACTGTGCAGTAATGGGTTTTAAACTGAGAAAATTGCCATTTAAGAGTTTTACCCTTCCCATCCTGCTCATGTCAATTTATTGTTGTGACCAAAGGTTTTGCAGGCAGTATAGACCAAGATCAGCATGCACTGCCAGCTTTCTATTCCATTATTGGGGCAAAACCTTAAGTTCTTATTGAAATTTAAATTGGTAGTTTCTTTGACACAAAAGTTTAAGGATTAAATTAGTATTCATCCATACTAAATAATGTTATATTTACTGTCAAATTCCATGGGATCTATGATGGTATGGCCTCTGTCTTCATACTTCTCCCTGGCTTTAGCAATATCTTTACCATGGTAGTAGCGACCAAACCTTGTCCGTGTGTACAGAAAATACCTGAAGTGAAAAAGTTTTAAAACCAATTACCAGACGGCAAAGTTTTGGACTTGTAGATATGCCAATTTCAAATGAATCATATGTTACATTTTTTTATCTTTTTTGTATAGAAAATATGATGGGAAATGAAGAAATTGCTTGTCACAAGCAATTTATTCATTTTCCATAATGTTTTCAAAGGCCATTTTCTTGTAAGGCATCAAGAGGCGTCACTGTGTGGGAATGGGTTCATTATAAAATGTCAAATTCCATGGGATCTATGATGGTATGACCTCTGTCTTCATACTTCTTTCTGGCTTTGGCGATATCTTTACCGTGGTAGTAGCGACCAAACCTTGTCCGTGTGTACAGAAAATACCTGAAACGAAAAACAACAACTTTAAACCATTACCAGGGCTTTTCTTCCTTCTATAACAGAGGCCAATTTTCGGTGGCTTCCCAATTGGAAAAGGGCTACTTTTTTCCCAATTTCAAAGTAAGAATTTCCCAATTTTCAAAACTAAAATCCCCAAATTGGAAAATAACTAATACCTACTGGCAAAAATAGTCACAAAGAAACAGTGTGTATTCTATTATTCAGTTATTCTTGTTATCAACGTATACAACCCATCATTAGCAGCAAAGAGCCAGAGGCGAAATCTGAAAAGTGCCAGTAAATCCTAAACTGTGTTATATTTCCATTCCAAATATAAACATAAGCATTTTGAATGGTTTAGAATTTTGAATTAATTCACAATTATGGAAATATTTGACAAAAATGTTATAAATTACCTCCCTTGCATATGAATATAGAGTAAAAAGATATTTGTAAATTATTTTCTTCTTGAAGCATAATTTTGAAATCCGGCACGGTGAATCAACTTATTTGAAGTGTATTTACAAGTGTGTGTAATTTGATGCATGTCCAATGGCTAGAAAGTGATGATTTTAATGATGGGTCATATACCTTAAGTGTAAAAGAAAATTATATGTTTCTACTTGTAGATGTATTCTACTGTGTCTTTACATTTTTCCCAATTTGACCAAATCACGCTAAAATTTCCCAAAATGACTGACCAGCAGACATGGGGTCGATTACTTGAAAAAGTAATCGATTAAATTAATGATTAATGCACTCTTGATTATTAATCGATTAAATTACTTTCACCGAAAAATACCTCAGTAATCGATTATTAATCATTAATTTGGGGGTAAGTAATCGATTGTTAATCATTAATCATGGATAAAAGCTTTCGCATAACAAAAAAGAAACAGTTGAAAGCCAGTGAAATAGCATTTCATTATCTTCAAATACATAATCTGAACAGTATCACTATAAAATATCTTTACTATTGAAATTACATTTCTTTTTAAATATCTGACTATTTCAATCAAGATGAATGGCATGCTAAAAAGGTCTTTACCAGATGTTGTGGTAAGAAGAATTGAAGAGTTCTTTTTGATAAAGTTGGTTGAAAATAGGATGTATGGACTAGATGGATATTGAAGTTTGTAATTAATATATCTTAAAGTGACATTTCACAGAATGATGATTTTCATAAATTGTACTTTTATTTTTATCTGAAAGAGCATATTTTCTTATGAAAAATCTGAAAATTTCAAGTCAAAATATTGCAACGTTTACGAGAAATATATATTTTTGTGTTA
The DNA here is from genome assembly GCA_963680895.1 of Fragum sueziense. Classification (NCBI taxonomy): domain Eukaryota; kingdom Metazoa; phylum Mollusca; class Bivalvia; order Cardiida; family Cardiidae; genus Fragum; species Fragum sueziense. The sequence continues at coordinate 20,792,507 of OY804606.1, forward strand.
AAATCAAGCAAATTGTTGTGGACAACAGTTGAGATTTATATGTAATTTATTATTTCTGTCTCAACTTTAAAGCCGAGCCCGGATAGCTCAGTCGGTTACGTCAGAGTCTGTCAATCCAGGGCTCTCGAGTTCGAACCCCGGCTCGGCCAGTATCCATTCTGATATTTGACAAAAGTCATTTGTCTTTCACCAATGGGTGTGAATCATCTATGTGAGAGAGCAGCTGGAGGCTCGGTTTGGATATTGTGGTTGTACTGGTGTGATAAATACCAGGAACCCACGGTTAGGTGCTCCAGCCGCCGCGCTATGACCCTGGTAGTTGAAAACGGCCTAAAACCCCAATAAACTCAAACTCAACTTTAAAGGGGTATTTTTGGCTTATAAGCAACAACTTCAAATAAGCATTTATATGCATTACAATAACCAATCTTGGCATCATGACATACTTTAGAAATTGAAATTAGAATGTAATGTCCCTTTAATTATCTTTCTTGAATGCTCTTATAAACCATAACAAATGATGATGATGATGAAAATGGAATTTTTGTATACATATCAGACCATGTTGAAGCCATTTGAACAATGATTCGACCATGGTGACTATTTTCTAGAGAAATCATAATTGATAAAGGCATTTTCTCCTTTTGCTAGAGGAGTTATCTAGAACATTTCATATTAAGAATTACAAAATTTACAAACTTATAAGGAAATGGTTAAATAAAGAGCAAAGATACTTCTCATCAAATTGATGTGTACCCAGTATTAGCAGAATCTAATAATTCAGATCACCAAGTTTGATTCTATTTTTTGCCCAAAGTTAGTACATTTACTTAAATACATTATTGTTTCAATAAATTATGCCTATAGATGATAAAAAAAACAACATTTTATCAACTCATTTATTTTCTTAATAATGAATCTATAATATTATTTTATGCATATTTCTTATTTAGTTTAACATTTCATTTTAAGGAAAAATTCACAAATGAAATAGATTTATGTTTGTTCAGCATTTTCCAACTAATATAAACACACAGGGACAAACATAGTTTATTAGCAAATATCCAGAAGGTCGTTGACCCATGAGGATTACACAATACAGCATACAACAAAACAATATGACGGACATTTTGGACGTAATTACATAGATAAGTGTACAAAATTACATATATAGAAGGGAATTAGACATTGTCAAAACTGTATCCACCTTTGTTAAACTTGCCATATGCGAAAACGAAAGTGGCAAGTATAACTGAGGATGCATGAACAGGATTCTCTTTTGATTTTTGACACCATTGAGGAAAGAAAACACATTATTCATCGTTTAAACTTGCTTATGAATAGACAAAGGAAATATTGGTGTATAAATTATCATGCCAAAAGGATTACCAGCATTTTCCATTTAAATCATTCAGGTAAGAAGCGTCTAGTTAAAGCACTTCCATTGACAATAAAAATATCAACCGTATAATTTATAGATCATTCCAAACTGATAACCAGCATTTTCTATTTAAATCATGTAGATAAGGAGCTTCTCATTGGGACCATTCCAATTCAGAATTTGCTCAAACGTGTTACCCAAACGAAATGATTTTTATAAACAAGAAAAAAAAAAACAATCTACAAAATAATAAATAAATGTAGTATGTTTAGGAAAGCTGTGAGGCAATGGGATTTTCCTTGCAGATACGACATTCTACGACATATACAGTGATATAAGAGGTAATGTTCTCGGACATATCTGCCTTTATGGTGTACAATAATATAATTTCATATCTTGTAGAAAGCAACGGGAGAAAGGGAGAAAAACTATGTGCTTACTTTTCTCCTTTCTCTCGGTGTTTCGGTTAACAAAACAAAACTGGCTACATTAAACAATTACATACTAATAGTACGACACATAATAATATGACATTTACGTGAAATCTAAATTAATGTAATAATGTTTGATACAAAAATAAATGTAATTATGTAATTCAATTCCTGTTATAGAGTGCATCATTTCTTAGTTCAAATGATTTTAGAACAAAATAACTAAGTTTTTGCACCATTGATTTATCTGTCCTGCTAACAAGTTCTATGAATTTAAACATATTTGGCTTATTCCAGTAGAATCGTGGCAAAAACTCTTTTCTCAGATGTTTATTTAGTTCACATTCCATGACAAAATGATACTCATCTTCCAATTTACTACATATTGAACATTTGCGTTCATTTAATGGGGTTTGTGTCGGCTTGTTCCATCTTCCTGTTTCCACACAAAGTCTATGTGAGGAAACACGAAGACGAGACAAACTTTTCCTAAATTTTGTTACATGTAATATATTAAGATATGGTTGGAAACGAAAATCGGCTATTGTTCTATAGAATGTTGCTCGACTGGAATCGTTTAGACGTCCACGCCAACCCTGCAAAAATTGATCACTGATCCTTTGTTTAACCAAAGCAAGAAATATTTTCCCGTCACCAACAGTTTGGGAATGCCATACGTCCGGAAAACCTAGAGTGAACAATGTATCCCTTAAGAGTGAGCACCAGTTTTTACATCGAGGGTTGTCTTGTAAGTCCCTAAGCAAAACCTGATATACGATATATATGTATTTTTGGGGTTTTGTATTCATAATTTTTAACCAAAATTTAATAATTGATATATAACGAGAAGTAATCAAAGGCATTCTCCCTAGTTCACCGTAAATGAAATCATTTTGGGTTGACTTTTTGACGCCCAATAAACGCTTGCAAAATTGGAGATGAACCCTCTCTAAGGAATCGCCCACGGCAAAACCCCATATCTCACACCCATAATTGAGAATAGGACGGACCAATTTATCGAATAATTCTAATTTATGTTGAACAGATATATTTGTGAATTTGTATAGGTATTTCGTGGGGTTTCCGCAATACGGTTCTAACTACACTTTTTATCAAAAATCACTTTTTTACATTTTTGGAACTAACTAATGTCAATACATTATCCCTTAAAATATTTTTCAAAAATTCCTCATATTGATTGAGAAAATTGAATTTGTTCAAAAGGTTCTAACTCAAAGTTGTATTTTGTGTTCCTGCAACACGGTTCTAACTGGGCCAGTTAGAACCGTGTTGCAGAAAAAAATCTGAGTTAGAACTTCTTTTATGTATCATTTCATCAATGACACCAATAAATAACATGGCAGGTTAAAGAAACATATAATAATGGTTTTCAGTTGATTCTCTTGTTTTCTTAACCCTTTTCCTGCTAAATATAATCCTTATAAAGTCAACGTAAATTTTCGGTTAATAACAATAACTTTAAAAGTTCTTTGTATGTATATAACTCTTTTGAAAATAAATTCTGTGAATAAACTTGGCTTGCAAGAACATAATATTTAGTTTAGACTAAAAATCAGACTTTACAGTATGATCTTGGTCTATTAGCCAATATTCTGAAAAAATTTGGAAGAGAAAGATATAACTTGGACTGAACTTGAAATTTTAATAAATTCAATGTAAATTAGAGACTCTGTTTTTGCAAGAGTAGTTTGATTTGGTGGATTTATTAAGAAGCTTTCATTGGATTCATTCCATTATAGTTATATGGTCTATAAAATTAATGATTTTCCTACATATTGGATTGAAGTCTCACTGTTTAATCTACATTTAAAGATCCATGTTGCCATTTACATTTAAAACAAAAAAGTGATTGTTTGAATTGCTTCCGCTTCATATTTGGAATTATAATAAGGCAAACCACATCATTATTACAGCATTGAAAAACATTTCAATGTTTACATTGTTTTAGATATCAGTATTTAGATATCCGTATTTCTGCTTAATTCTTAGTCTACAAAGATAGATAGATTGGTATAGGCGGACATAATCCCCTCGCTATAATTTCTGGGGTGGACAAAATCCCCTTGGTATAATTTCTGGGGTGAACAAAATCCCCTTAGTACAATTTCTGGGGTGGACAAAATCCCCTTGGTATATTTCTGGGGTGGACAAAATCCCCTTGGTATAATTTCTGGGGTGAACACAATCCCCTTGGTATAATTTCTTGAATCGACAAAATCTCCTTGGTATAATTTCTTGGGTGGACAAAATCCCCTTGGTATAATTTCTGGGGTGAACAAAATCCCCTTGGTATAATTTCTGGGGTGGACAAAATCCCTTTGGTATAATTTCTGCGGTGGGCAAAATCCCCTAGGTATAATTTCTAGGGTGGACAAAATCCCCATGGAATGTTTTCTGGGGTGGACAAAATCCCCTTGGTATAATTTCTGGGGTGGACAAAATCCCCTTGGTATAATTTCTGGGGTGAACAAAATCCCCTAGGTAAAATTTCTGGGGTGGGCAAAATCCCCTTGGTATAATTTCTGGGGTGGACAAAATCCCCTTGGTATAATTTCTGGGGTGGGCAAAATCCCCTTTGTATAATTTCTGGGGTAGACAAAATCCCCCTGGTATGTTTTCTGGGGTCGACAAAATCCCCTAGGTATAATTTCTCGGGTGGACAAAGTCCCCTCGGTATGTTTTCTGGGGTGGACAAAATCCCCTTGGTATAATTTCTGGGGTGGGCAAAATCCCCTTGGCATAATTTCTCGGGTGGACAAAATCCCCTTGGTATAATTTCTGGGGTGAACAAAATCCCCTAGGTATAATTTCTGGGGTGGACAAAATCCCCTTGGTATAATTTCTGGGGTGAACAAAATCCCCTAGGTATAATTTCTGGGGTTGACAAAATCCTCCTGGTATGTTTTCTGGGGTGGACAAAATCACCTTGGTATAATTTCTGGGGTGAACAAAATCCCCTAGGTATAATTTTTTGGGTGGACAAAATCCCCTTGGTATAATTTCTCGGGTGGACAAAATCCCCTAGGTATAATTTCTGGGATGGGCAAAATCCCCTTGGTATAATTTCTGGGGTGGGCAAAATCCCCTTGATATAATTTCTGGGGTGGACAAAATCCCCTTGGTATAATTTCTGGGGTGGACAAAATCCCCCTGGTATGTTTTCTGGAGTGGACAAAATCCCCTTGGTATAATTTCTGGGGTGGGCAAAATCCCCTTGGTATAATTTCTGGGGTGGACAAAATCCCCTTGGTATAATTTCTCGGGTGGACAAAATCCCCTTGGTATAATTTCTCGGGTTGACAAAATCCCCTTGGTATGTTTTCTGGGGTGGGCAAAATCCCCTTGGTATAATTTCTGGGGTGGACAAAATCTGCTTGGTATAATTTCTGGGTGGACAAAATTCCCTTGGTATAATTTCTCGGGTGGACAAAATCCCCTTGGTATAATTTCTGGGGTGGACAAAATCCCCTCAATGTGAATGTAGGGGCGGACAAAATCCCTTGATCACTTTTTAAATGTGTTTAAACATATTTCTGAACTATTAGTATTCTGGTCATGACGTCCATAGTAATAATTAATCGAGAAAACATTGAGACAAAAGAAGAAAATGATTATAGAGATATTTTCTCCTGTTGTCTTAATATTTCTGTGATATATTATACACATGTCCTATTACAGTTTTCCATTAACACAAGCAATACTGGTCTTTACGTCCATAGTATTTGATCAAGAAAACATTGGGGCAAAAGAAGAAAATCAATATGTGTGACCTACATTTGCTTAGCTGTATGAACATGCATCAATTCTACCAACAAAATTCAACTCCACATACCGAGGGGATTTTGTCGGCCATTGCAATATTACTGAGGGGATTTCATCCTCCATGGTATTTCATTGAGGGGATTTTGTCCGCCCTGCAAATTCTACTGAGGGGATTTTGTCCGCCTATATCAAAATGACCGAGGGGATTTTGTCCTAAGGGGATTACTCCTTTGGATTATTAGGGATTTGGGCCTGGAAGTGTTAATGGCCCCTTAAAGGTCAATTTTCATTAATTGATAATTGCTTTTTAGAAGAATGATGTATGCTTATGAATTAAGTTACAAAATAAAACATTTTCATGTGATGTAATTAAATTTTGAGCATTGCTGTCCATGCACTCACCATCCTCTGAATCAGAGATGTTTGATATGTGAGACACATGGAGAATCTGCTCACATTATAGCTTTTGAACTTCTTTATACTTCTAAAATATTGTTCTATAACATTCTAGACTAAATAATCTCATTTATATATGCATGTAAGTATATTAGACTTGAAAAAAAGCTTATATTTTTAAATATTTTCTGATGAAAAACAATTTCATTTTAGTGTAATGCATAAATCAGGGCTTTGATACTTATTGAATCTCTTTTCATAGATTTTGGCTACAATTTTTCTTGTGTCATCAAGCAAAAACACAGAATTAACATTTAATACTATTTGGATAAGATATAGGCATGATTTCCTACATAAATACCTGCCAAATTTATAGTGTTATATGAAATTTTTATGAGTTAGAACTGTTTTGCGGGTAACATTTTTGTCAATTTTTGTCATTTTTTTCTGCAACACGGTTCTAACTCAAAGATTTTCAAAAACAACATTTTGAACAAACATCACATAGATTTCATTTATAACGTATTATCTGCTATGGAAAAATAATTTCAGAAATGTTTCTTACTTAACAAAATTTTTCCTTGTAAAAAAATGAAATAGTTTTTTGCCTCTCCTGTAAAATTATGAAAAAGTGAGTTAGAACCGTGTTGCGGAAAACCCGCGATTTATTTAATTTAAAAATTGCCTTTAATGATTGGCCAGCAAGGGTATTTTGAGCTAACGCCAAAGAACCACCTGTTGTGAATACCAAACCCAAATATACGAACTTGTCGACGATTTCGATTTCACTGCCATTATATCTGAACACAAGATCGTTAGCTAGCCTACCCCCCCTTTCTAAAGACCATGACCTTAGTTTTGGAAGCATTAACAGACAGTTTCCATCTATCGCAGTACTGGTACAATAAATCAAGATTAGATTGCAACTCTTGAGAACTATTTGCAAATAAAACAATATCATCGGCATACAAAATCATAAAAAGTTTAAACATATAAATGTCGATCCCATTTGCACCATTAGCAGTGTACATATCTTCCAAATTGTTCAAGAACATAGAAAAAAGAAAGGGTGATAAACATTCACCTTGTCGGACACCTAGTGTACATTCAAAACTGTCACTTAATTCATTTAAGTACTTTACACGTGACTTAACGTTACCATATATGGATCTAATGATATTCAAAATTTTCCCCCTAACTACAAGTTTTATAAGTTTAAGCCATAAATTGTCCCTTGTTATGTAATCAAAGGCCTTCGAAAAATCTATAAAGGCACAAAAAAGCTTTTTGTCGTTATTTAGCATATGATTTATCAGACCGTGTAAGACATATATGTTATCTATGGTACCCATTTGACTTCTAAATCCTGCTTGAGCTTCAATGTATACATTATATTCCTCTGCCCACGAACAAAGCCTATTATTTAAGATACGAGTGAAAAGTTTTCCAAAGGTACTTAGTAATGTGATTCCCCTGTAATTATTTACTTCGTTTATACTGCCTTTCTTGTGTAATGGTATGACAAACCCTTCGGACCAAGAATCAGGGAAATAACCGATTTCAAGAATTTTATTAAAAAGGGGTAGCAAGTAAGGTACTAAAGTAGTTTTACCATGTATAAAAAACTCATTAAGATACAAATCAGGGCCAGCGGACTTGCCACTTTTCAATTGATTAATAGCTTTATTTACTTCATCTTGCGTAAAAGGTAAGTTCAATTCATCGAACATCACATCAAATTCGTCTTTTTCATAACGTTCTATAAAATGAAGAACATCTTCATCTGGGGTGAAAAATGGATCACTCGGATTATTGACACTCTTAAAATATTGTTCGAAAGAGTCAATTGGTATATTAGATGTTTTTATGCCACAAGACCTTTTCAGCATATTCCAATATAACTTTGCATTTTTCTGTTTTGCAGTGAGTAATTTTTGTGTTTCGTTTCTGTCATGTTGAAGTCTAGCGTTATTTACACATTTCTTATATTCTGATCGTTTATTTGTCATAATTGACCTGTTGAAATCTGATTTGTTGCTTCTATATCGATTTAAAGCCGAATGAAATGATTTTCGTTTTTCTTTACATTCTACATTATACCATTTATTTCTATTGTTATCAGTGTCATTAACATTTTTGTGTACTTCTTTCTTACTTGATTTAATGTTACGTTTAAAAAGAGGAGAAACAACTGCATCGATTACCATAGAAAATTCAGATAGACAAGAATCAATATCATTTTTACAAGAACATGAATCGATACTATTTTGTAACTCAACTAGTTTATCATGAGTATCATGCGACGCAAGTAGTTCCTTATACAGAGACTGCTTGTCTTTATCCCAAATATGGACATGTGTAATTTTCTCATTACTACTGATTTTATTATCGTTTCCACTCATATCTTTATTAAACGATAGGCTGAAATCAATTAAACAATGATCAGATAAAATATTAGGATCATGTACATGAAAAGAATCTATCCGAGACATAATATTCTGTGTTGTTATAACATAATCGACTACGCTCAAACCCCTGGCACCGACAAACGTGTAACGCCCTATACCTTTGTCACTGCCAGTCCGACCGTTAAGAATGCGAAAACCAGTCTGTTTGCATAGCTCTAGTAACATGGTACCGTTACTGTTTAAACGACCCTTATCCTGCGATATGCGAACTAAGCTACTATCGACAGAATAATTGTCGGGCAAAACACTGTTAATTGAAAAATTGTCATCTGGGACAAAATCTGGTAATTCAGAAGTGCATGAATTAAAATCACCACACAGAACAAAATTTAAACCATTATTATCATCAACATCAAGTGAAGAAATGAATTCGAGCAATCTGTCATATGTATGGACATCCATAAGATCTTGTCTACTGCTGTTTTCTGGAATAACATAGCATAAACATACAAATAAGTCATCAGATAGACCTAAAACAGTTTTACTAATTTTAATGCACAATATATCATCGGAGCTCTCAAACACTAAAGTGTCTTCAGTTACAAACTCGTTTCGAACATATACGATAACACCACCAGATGATCGTTTACTCCCTTGCTTATTTTCGGACCTGTGCAAAGCAAAAAATTCAAAATTTTCAACATATAAATCAGAAAACTCATTGGACCAAGTTTCTGTGAAAAGCACAATGTCATGGTTTTCAAAAACGTTTTTCAACTCAGGAGAGGATAGTTTATTCATACGTTTTGTACTTAAACCTTGTACGTTCAAGAGAGCACAACGTAGCGCGACCTTCTGGGTGTTTGACTAAGGGTTAACGGTCTGCTCAACCGAGACACCGTTTGTGCTATTTATAGTTTTTGGAAATCCCTCAGCATTCAGTGGTGTATTTTGGGCTTCGGGAAAAACACAATGTTTATTTTTAGTAACGCTCGCATTACGTTTGTACGGACGAGCGGATTCCGACCTTCTTTCTGACCGAGCTACTGCACGAGAAGTACGTGCCCTGCCACGCACGGGGGATTTATCAGTTGTACATGTAGTGTTTGTAGTATTCGAGTCACTGGTTTGTATGGAATTTTTGTGTGAACTAGAAGCAGTACCTGTGTTTGTGCCTATTTCACTAACTAGAGTTGAGGAGAATGACTGACTGTTTTCGTGTGGTAAATGAGCCGGCTCGGATTGGACTGAGATCGTATCGCTTATTTCATTTAACTTGGCACTGACTGTAATTTCACTGGATACTAACGACACAGACGGAACAGACGACACCGACGGAACGGACGGGCCGACGAATGGTGTATTATCACTAGTGCTAACTGTAATTTCACCAGGTGGCAACGAGACCGACTGCACAGACGGACCGACTAATGGTGTATCATTCTTTTTACTGACTGTAAATTCACTGGGCGGCAATGAAACTGACTGCACAGACGGACCGGCAAATTGAATATCATCAATTTTACTGAATGGCAACGACTCCGACAGCCCAGACGGATCGACAAATTGAGTATCATCCACTACACCTTGCATCATACTCCTGAAATGTAACAGAGGATTGGGACATGAATCCGGATCAGATCGCACTTGTTCACTCTGATTTGTGGGAACTTGTTCATGTACGTGTTCATATTGATTACTGTGGACCTGTGTGGATGTTGTGATAGGATCTACTGACATTGGAGTAAATAAATGTTCATTTGTGAATCTCTGTGGATTAGACTGTGATCGGATCGGATCTGAGTACGTGTGTACTTCCTGTGAGGCCAGTACGTACCTATTTCGATTGTCACTTTGTTGATGCTTTGCATGACCACTAATTTTGTCCACCAGATCTAACCTGCTTTTATTGATACTAGCCGACCACCCTACTAACTCATCCTTAACCAAACGACCATTTCTCAATAATTTGGCTGGATAGACAATTTGTACCCTAGCATCAGGATCATCTCTCCTCATTTGTTTGTATAGTGGCCAAAGACGGGATCGAGCCTCTTGTATTTCTTTTGGAAAGTCATAGTCAATAGAAATGCTAGTACCTCTTAACATGTTGGCTCTACTCATGATGTCTTCTGTATCACAGTAATCTAATAATAATAATATAAGTTTTCAGTTTCAACTCCCCAAAATGTGTGAAATTTCAATGACAGGTGTAAGAATATTTAAACACTAGGTGGCCTTTGGGCATAAACTGCTTTGTATAGGTGTGAACAGGTAAAAGGTGTGACTTACAGGTGCATGTTATTTTGTTTATATCCAAATCATTTATCATTTATACATCCAAAATAATCAAAAAGTAATCATAAAATAATCATGATTAATGGCATTTTTTCATCAGTAATTGATTAAATTATTAATCAAATAATCAGAAAAAAGCTAATTAATCGATTAATTCATGATTACTGGCATTTGTTAATCGATCAATAATCAATTAAATTACTAATTATGATTACCCTATGTCTGCTGACCAGGGCCCCTTCCCAATTATTGGAAGAAAAGCCCTGATTACCAGACGACATAATTTTACAATGGTCAAAATTCAAAGATCTTGCAGATTACAATTTAAACATTCATCCCAACCCAGTGGCAGATCCAAAGGAGGTTCGGGGGCCAGGGTGTCCAAAAACCCCCAAATGGGTTTTTCTACCCCCTAAATCATTTTGTACCCCCAGTTTTTGCAAGCAGCCTTCTATGTCTCTTATAGAGGGGTTACAAGGATGCTGTAAAAGTATGGTTTGTACCCCCAGATTTGAAAGTCGGTGGACACCCTGGGGGGCTTCAAACAAACACCATCTCTAGCCTGATCATTACATTTTCAAGCAGAAATTCAGTCAAAATTGTGTTATACTAGGAAAATTAACTCCATATTTGAATATTTGCACCCCCTACACAGAAATCTTGATTCTGCCGCTGCAACCCCCACTGAAAGGCAGCTGCTGCGAATACAGGCTTTCTGTAAAGGGGGTCAAATTTACAATAACGGGAGGAGGGGGGGAGGGGGTCATTTTCCGAGTATCATGCTATTTTGAGGGAAATTGCAAATGAAATAATCAGGCCAGAGAGGGGGGGATTCTTTTGAACCCCCCAACCCTCTCTGGATCCGCCACTGGGCACTATGTTTAAAACACTTCAAACCATGCAGTCCAGAGAACAAAACATCAATAGTTTTACCAAAGACATATGTTCTTATGAGTCGTTATTATATGATATATCATTGGTTTTCGAGGGTTTACAATGGACAAATGATCAATGATGACTCATTGTCCGAATTCAATGTTCTATCCGAATATGCATAAACTTCAATAAATAAGCTATCCAAGCTTCAAATTCTTATACTCATTCATCATTGCCACAAAAACTCACCCTATTTTAAACAAACAACTGCCAGCTTTAGGCATTGTTAGTTTGGAAAAGCATTTACAGCATTTCATTACGTCTCAAATCATTTGTTTCACTTTTTGTTGTTGTTGTAGCTAAAATGCAAGGGAGAAAACTAATCATTCACTTGTAAAAATCATAGGGGTTGTTTACCTTGTAACTCGAATAGTCGCATTGATTGATTGATTGATTGATTGATTGATTGATTGATTGATTGATTGATTGATTGATTGATTGATTGATTGATTGATTGATTGATCGATTGATTGATTGATCGATTGATTGATTGATCGATTGATTAATTGATCGATTGATTGTGTTTGAAAACAGGTCTTAACTACAAGCCACGAATTCCTGCTATTACAGTACTACCACAACATCATTGCAGAACCTCCAGCTGCCCACATAGGTTAAATTATCAGACCATTTCATGATTGTATGAGACAATTTGGTGTGAAGGAAGATTTGCCACGACCGGAGATCGGACCCGGGATTTCGTGAGTGATCAAGAGTCCGGTGCGCTATTTGTCGCCCTAGAAGAGAAAGGCTTTTGAAAACAATGTAGAAAATAAAGAAATCCACAATGTTTTCAGTGGCGGATCCAGGATTTCTGAAAGGGGGTTCGAATTTACAATTAGGGAGGTTCGTTTTCCTATTAATTAATAAACAATTTTGACTGAATTTCTGCATGAAAATGAAAGAATTAGGCTTCAGAGGGGGTTCATTTGAACCCACCGAACCCCCTCTGGATCCGCCACTGGTTTTCTACCCAAAAGACCAACAAATGTAAAATTCCTTTCATTTGAAATTGTGTATATTATAGCTAAGAAAGTAGACCCTTATATAAGCAAAAAGGGAAAGGCCAGTCATCAGAATTTTCTTCTTTTGTGGCATTTTGCCTCAATGTTTTCCTAAGCTGCTTGTTATAATAGGGACGTCAAAACAAGGACTTGTTTTGGACAGGGTTAACCAATTACCACATAACGACGTTTTTTAGCGCCCCTCAAGATTGATGCATAGGAAAACTTTCTGGGCAATGAAGACTGCTTGTGACAAGCAATTTCTTTATTTTCAATAATGTTTTCGACATAGTTTACAAAAAAAAATGTCATATATAGGCTATTCTTTCACATCAAATTGTCGTTTCCAACATCTTTGACTTTGAACAGGTCCAAATTTTGTTGGTTGGTACAGCATTAAATAATAATCTGATCAGAAATCATTAGTCGTATTAGTTGATTGAAGTTTTATCCGAGTTTTATCTCGGTAAACTCCGTGGGTTGTCGGAGTGACAGAATGATGGCCACCTTAATGACGTAATTAAGGCACATTTTCCATATTGTACGAGTTACTCTTGTCGACATTTGTGTCGTAAACTTTTAACAAGACCATCTGTAAAATTGACAACAACATTAACCCATTATTATACAGTGACTCCTTTTGACTCCCCACAAGAAAATGGTCTCGGAAAACAACGTGGAAAATGAAGAAATTGCTTTTGACAAGCAATTTCTTCATTTCCCACAATGTTTCCTACCCAAAAAGTCATACAATTTCCAAGTTTCATCACATTGAAAATGTCGTCTGCAACTTCTTTAAATTTGGATCAGTCCAAAATTTTGCCGTTTGGTAATGGGTTAATCTAGTTTAATCAAATCGTTCTGGTATGGACTATAGGGTTGTAGGTCTCGATGTAGCTTAATCAAACAGACTTAATGGGGAATGCTCCAGTTTTTCGGAACAATCGGTCATTACTGTAGTAAATTATATGTTTCGTACCAATATGTTTCGCTACCAAATTTTCAATAATATAACACATCATTACAATTTACCATTTTCGACGATAAAAGTGCATTTATTATGCGAATTTGATTTCCTCAAGATGGAAATCGATTATTTAGAGCAGGACAGTCGTAAGTGTGTATGCAGTTACCACAGTTTTGCGTCATTTTGTTAATGTGTAGCTGATAAGAATTGCTGTAATTCACTAATAAGTGCGCTTACCTATACATTTTCTTTTTGAATTATTACCAGAACATGTTGCTTAATACAATGAGGGAGTTTTGTCAAATTCTATTATGTAGAACTTGAAATATTTCCAAAAATATGCAAATTTTGACATAAAACACTCCAGCTTTCTTGATCTAACCGAACACGTGAGCATGCTGTTTTATACATTTATGCGTTTATAAAATCACATATTATGAGTTTTCTGTTCTTATAAATTGTAAGACGTTACTTTTAATCCGTTTTCGGGACTAAACTATGAATATACAGTATTTAATTGGCATTTTAGTGACCTTGGACAGGTGCAAGAAATTATGCATTTTTTCGCTGTAGGGTTATGTGATACGAATACCTATAAAATTCAAACAAGATCGCTGACCATCAATTTTTATTTTGTTTTTCAATTGGTAATAACATGTAATTTCAACATACAAAATATAAATAAATTCTATTATTGGGAAATATTTTTAGGAAACTGGAGCATTCCCCCTTAATGTTAAGTAGTTTAAATACTGCAATTCTTGTCGTGAGGGTTGGTCGATGGTACATATATTTAAGGTTTACAGACCCTGAAAAAAACCAGCACTTTCTAGCCATACGAAATGCATCAAAGTACACACACTTGTAAATACGCTTCACATAAGTTGATTCACCGTGCCGGATTTCAAAATTATGCTTCAAGAAGAAAATGATCAACAAAAATATCTTTAGTCTATATTCATATGCAAAGGAGGTAATTTTGAAATTGTTTGTCAAATATTTTCATAAGTATGCATTAATCCAAAATTCTAAACCGTACAAAATGCTTATGTTTGTATTTGGAATGGAAATGCACCACAGTTTACAATTATTTGCACTTTTTTAACTTTTCGACAACAACATTAATTTAGTTTGGTATCAATTCTGTCTTATAGAGAGATTATAGACTACATGCATGACGTCTTGCTTGGTCAAACTAAGATTAATGTTTACAATGTCAGTGTTATTATTGAGAAAAATAAACAATAAAAAACTGTAATTCTTTGTCTGGAAGGCTAGTCAATGGTATATGCATTAATGTCTATACTTTTTGTACAAAATACATGTACGTTCATCCTCGTGCAATTTGCTTCCCGCTTTATGCGATCTGGCTTCGTCTCAAGCTTTTGGGATGCTTTACTGACTTTTGCAGAAGCATCCATGGAATCAATAAATCTAAATCAAACGAGCCGGCCGTTTCCCAAATCGACGATAACTTGTTTATGAAATGAAGTTCGTGAAGTTGGCAGACCAGCAGAGTAGCAGAGTAGCAGAGTGAAGTTGGCAGACCAGCAGAGTAGCAGAGTAGCAGAGTGAAGTTGGCAGACCAGCAGAGTGGCAGAGTAGATGACAACTTAAATTTATTTCTTATAATGACTTGTATGATCTTAAAAAACGCTTTGAACAGTTGTTTTATGGTATAATCTTCCGAAATACACGAAAAAACAGTCACTTTATACTGATTTTGCAAATTGCATTTTCCCTCGGCACACTTGCAAATTAGTAGATTTCGTGCGTTTCTTTCATGAAAATGCGTTTTTGAGAGACAAGAAGGCTTTCTATCAACATTTTACCGAAAAAAATGCGAAAATTTTTCAACTCAGTTTTACTCTGCTACTCTGCTACTCTGCCAACTTCACGTTTCTAGCAGACTAGCAGAGTAGATGACAAATTGGATTTCTTTGATCTAATGACTTGTATGGTCGAAAAAACGCTTTTAACAGTTGTTTTATGGTATAATCTTCCGAAATACACGAAAATAATTTAATATTAGTTGATTTCATTAAAATCCGAGCGTTTTGATTGGCTAAAAATTTTTTTTCATAACTCCATGAAAAAAAAATTTGACATTTCCGGAACTTCTTTCGGAGTCAACAATATGGATAAATGGATGTGCCCTGTACAAATCGGCAT
>OY804606.1:20813282-20858282 GCA_963680895.1 Fragum sueziense
TTTAAAGTAAAACATTTTGGGAAAAGTTATTACACTCTTTTCCTCCCCTTTTAATTTTTTTCGAAACGAGATACGAGGTTTTGCATTTACAACGACGATATTCTAATAATTTTTCATTTATTCTCGACAAATTATATTACATTTTGCCTTAGAACATTGTAAGAAATAATATTTTTTTTCTTTTCCCTCAATAATTTCCATGCATTAGGTCATACCATTCATGTTTCCTATTTTCAGGATCATTTACTTAGTCGTGTGTAAACTCATTTACAATGGTTATATTTTCTAAACCAAAAAGCTACTTGGGAAATATTTAATGTATCCGCATTGTCATGGCTATAAACATAGAAACCCTTTTTTGCACTTCTTTTTTCAATATTCTGTCCAGATTTCATTCTTATAGAAATACCCAGCCTTGTAAATCAAACTTCTACATGGTATCACAGTATGTGATTTTGACAACTCACAAGTAGCGCTTTGCAAATTATCTGTCAAAATAATAATAATAATAATAATAATAATAATAATAATAATAATAATAATAATAATAATAATAATAATAATAATAATAATAATAAAATTAGACGGCCCTGGTGGTCTGGAAGCGATCCTGAGTGGTTTGTCTTTTTAAATGTCATTTCAAAAGTTTAGGACGCAAAAAAGTAAACACATGACTGCTTTTACAAGAATCATTTAACTTCACCAACCTGATTTAATATTTGAATGATTGATCATTATTTGTGGATATAACGAGGGCAAAAACAACTATTTTGACAAAGTCAAGGGCACATAACTCTGGATATAAGATTCAGATCAAGCTGCAAATTATAGGCATGTAAGATTGTATGTTAAGTAAGATTCTATTCAGTTTTTTTTTATTTATTGGTTAATAATTATGGTTGTTTGGGTGAAAATATAGCCGAAAATAGAAATTTTGTCAATTACAAGGGCACATAACTTATGAGGTGAAAATTAGATCAAGCTGAAAATTACACTCTGGCAATATCTTTCAGTTACCAACAATCTGTCAAGGTTTTGTCTTGACTGGTCAATATTTGTATTTACTAGAGTAAAAACAAAGTTAAGATAAAGCTGAACATGGCAAATTTGTCAATTTGAACGGCACATAACCCATGATGCAAAATTCATATCAAAGTGAAAATTATACAAAGGCAAGACCCTATAGTTTTTTTGTTTTGATTGGTCAGTATTTGTAGTTGCTAGAGTTAAAACATAGTCAAAGGGCCATTTTTGACAGTCAAGGGCAGATAACTCCAGACTCTTTTCTGCATTCAGAATTCTTAGAAGGAATCTGAGAGAGGGTTAAACAAGGATCATTCCTGTGAAGTTTGATTGAAATCCATCCAGTAGTTTTTTTTTTAAAGTTTATACGGCTATGAATAGATTTATTGGCTTAAGGTGGGTTCACACTGACGAATTTTCCTTATGAATCCTTACGAATTGGTCATTCGTAGGACATTCGCGAACATTCGTAAACAACTCGCTTGCATCCGTAAACAACTCGTAAGTATAAAATGCCTTCTTTCTCAATACCAGCTGCTGAATGATGACATGGAGATAATATCTTATTGTTTACAACCAAAAAATTGAAAAAAAGTAAAGAAATCGTGCATACGCATAGATTTCGTTTTGAGTGGTCCATTCGGAAGGCCTATCGTATTTTACACGTAAGTATTCGTAAACAACTCCTATGCATTCGTAAATAACTCGCAATAAATCGGTGACAATCTTAACGATTCGTGCTCATACGGGAAAACTTTTAGCATGTCACGCATTTTCTTACGAATGTTCGCGTATTAAAGGTTCCGTTATATTCATCCGTAAACGACTCTTAGTTAATCGCAAATCACACGTGCTTGCTTCACGAATGTATTCGGCAACTTTACGAATATAAACCATCCGAGATATCTAAAAATGTGCTCTAATGGTTTGAGATCCCAAGAATGATACTAAAACTGATCAGGCTCCGCAAAAGGCCTGCTGGGGGTTGTGTTTGATGGAGAAGCTCCAATAGGACAGTGGAGATTGTGTATATTATTGAATAGAAAATTTTGAACAAAAAGAACGAATTGCATTGCTGATTATCGCAGCAATTTCATCTTTTCTCTCAATATTTTCCAAAACTAGGGTTTTGTTTTTGGAAAGGCTTAATGGTTTTAATGAAAGTGTTGGTACAACCCAAGCCTATTTCGTTTGTTAGACATATTGTCTTGTCTAATGTCACATGTTCAATAACGAGGTTATATTTTCACAACAACAGAAAAATAATAACAAAGGACTTTCGTAACTAAGTCGGTAACACTCTAAATGATTCGTTAATAAACCGTAACCAGCCCGTAAACTAGTCGTAGAAATACGTAAACCGTCCGTAAGATTAACTCAAATCGTAAAATTTCGTGTCCTTATCGGCAATGTGATTACGAATGCCCAAATCGTAAGGAATCGTAGGAAAATTCGTCAATGTGAACCCACCTTTATCGGCTACCTGGGTCAAGTAGTCAATATACAATTTGCTCAAAAAGATAACAGTTATATTGAGGTACCCGTTTTTGATCGTGTTGGAATTGACGCATGGGAACAAGAACGGTGTTTTCCAAGGATAATCCGATAAGCCGATTGATTGCTGGCGTATACTAGTAATTTATTCAAAGCCTGTTGTCTTAAAGTGAGGCTCGTTAGCGGGTACAAGTGCTGACTATAATGGAATGAATTATATTAACAATTTCACAAACGACAAAATTTTGACTTTTTCAATTCAAATTCGACTGTAAATTACAAAATTGGTATAAATTCATATCAAAATTGTGTAATATTATGGCTCAGAGAATATTGAGGCAAAAGGAGAACATGATGATCATCAGTATTTTCTTCTTTTGTCTCAAGGTTTTCCCACACCTTTATTATAAGGGACGTCAAAACAAGGTCTTGTTTGGGAAATGGTTAAGATATTAAGAAATTAGAGCAATGTCTAATCTTTTTGCAAGAATGTTTCCAAGTCGCTACTTCTGTTACGGTTCTCAAGATCTCAAATTCATTGTGATGTAAAATTTGGTTTGCACGAATGAATACATTTTTAAGAATACATTAAGTAGAAAATGTTGAAAAAATATTTTAATCATGTTCAAAATATGCAGACAATGGTCATTATGTGAGCCATGAAAATGCGGACATAGTAACTGTTTTACAAAAAAAATCTTTCTTAAAACATACACGGCTTTCATATCGACACAAAATGTATATTTAAGCTCAGCCACCCTAAATCTTTTATGGAAACCTAGCAAACCTTTAACTAAATTACTTTCCTTCACAATTACGAAATAAGGGAAATTGTGTTTTAAATTTTAATACATATGACAAACGCGGATCCAGATAATTTTCCCAGGTGGGGCATCCAATTTTAAATCCCTTTTTTCGCCAAATCCCCCCCGCGGTAACCCCCCCCCCCCCCCGCCCCGTCTTGATTCGCATGCAGATTCATGTCATACTATGAAGGACTAGATATAACAACGGTTTGTCGTAGCACACAGGGGCAAAAGACGCAGCTTGTTTGGGACATAACCAGTAATCTTTTTGATAACCCCCTTTTTCGCCAAATTCCAGGGGGGGGGGGGGTCATGACACCCTATCCCCCCTCTGGATCCGCGCATGAATAACAAACAATGAAATATGCTATGTTCTATTTCCTAATATTGTCTGATACAAGATGAAATAAAAAAAAAATTCGAGAAAACATGCTCAACTTCAAAGGACTACTATCCAACGTTGAAGGGTATTCGATTGAAGTTCGCGTGAATTTCGTGCGATTTGAGCACGGTGCTCAGATTTGAGCATAAGAACGAACTTAACCCATTTGTGCCTAGCGTCCACTAAAGACGACACATGACTTTATCTGTAAGTATGTGCTTACCTATATGTTTATCTCTGGTTCTCATCATTTGTTTGTATTGATAATCCATTGATTAGCAGGGAAATGCTGATCCAAGTGCTCATTAGTGATAAAAGTATCAGTAAAAATAAATATTATAAGAGAAGGGAGTGATTTTACTGAGAAAAAAAGAGCATTGAAAATGGGCAGGGGAAAAAGTATTGTTTATTTCCGTTATTTTTTTATATTTCTTGTTTCATTATTATTCTGTAATGTTCCTCATCTGTGGGTAACTGCAGATACATTTTCCAGAGAAAAATAATATGTTTTCATAGTTTTATAGAAGAATATAATTTTGTCCACTAAAGTGGACGCTAGGACTGAGAGGGTGCCTGTAAATTATTTGTATAGTAACAACATATTTTTAATTTTATGCAGAAAATATACAGCAAACATGGTTGTATCTATGCTTGAAGATGAAGGAAAGATATATTAGCCCAATTGTGACCTTGAACTTTGTGACCCAAAAACAATAGGGCACCTCCTTGGGTCAAGGGCAACAACTGAGTAAATTTTTATGATCTTATGTCAACCGGTTCTCGACTTAGAGCACAGAAATTAATTTCAAACAAAGTCAAATTGTGACCTTGACCTTTGACTTTCGTGACCCCAAAACAATAGGCACCTCCTTGGGCCATAGGCAACAACTGTGTTAAGTTTCATGGTCCAAGGTCAATAGGTTCTTGACTTATAGCACAGAAACGGATTTTAATCAAAGTCCAATTGTGACCTTGACCTTTGACCTTCATGACCCAAAAACGTTAGGCACCTCCTTTGGTCATGGGCAACAACTGAGTAAAGTTTCATGACCCTAGGTCAAACGGTTTACGAGTTAGAGCAGGGAAACAAAAGAAAGTTTGTGGATGGGTGGATGGACGGATGGCCGGACAGACAGCCAAACATGGTGAAACCAAAATAACCCCTTTACTTCGTAGGCGGGTGTATAATTAACGAATTGTGCTTGTATATTTGCAAATTTCATGACGGAAACTTTAGTTTTAGGGGGAAATATAAGATAACTTACACGTACCCATTCGTGCCTAGCGTCCACTTAAGTGGACAAAAATGTTTTTGGACAAAATCCTAATTTTCCATTGAAATTTCACAAAATTTAAGCCTAACTTGTTGTTTTCACACGGTTTTCATTGTTTTCTCTGATTTTTTCCTAAAATAAAAATTCAGGCATAAATGGGTTAAGTATTTTCCAGAAACCGTTCCCTAATTGAAAAGGGTTGGCAAAACATTGAGGCAAAATAAAAAAAACGGCTTATTACCAGGAGTTACTCCTTTTCCCTCAGTATTTTCTATGTTACTTTGTACACAAATCCAATCTTTATCAACACCCATTTTGTCCTTTCCAGAATCTTTCGATTTGGACTAACTTATTTTTTGGTCATTTTATGCCGGAAAGGGTTAATCAATAAATTTAACATACCTGTTTCTTGGCTGTACTTGTGCCGTTCTTTATACTTCTTTTTTTGCTCCCGAACGTCTTTGACCATTTCTGTGAAATGTTGCATCTGTAACAGGAGATGGATAACATTTTAATTAGGAAAGTAAAATTTAATCATTAATGGCTAACATTATTTTTCAATTATAATGTGTAATTAATACTATTAATTGAATTTCATACAGTACTTTTGAGAAGAAAACTATTTAAAAAATATATGGGCTGGTGTACAGACAGACGTAAACAGTCATGGAAATGGCCCGCTGACAGGGCCGCTATTTAGACTAATATATAGTGTTAAATCTCTTTAGGAATTACAGTAATAAAGAAGTTGTTGATAAAAGAATTAATTAAAATCTTTAAACTTGAAGTATTAGCGAATTTTCATACTAATATCAAATTAGCAATTATTCACGGGGTATAACCTGAAGTTCGTAACTGCAGTTACTCACGTCCAATATGGCGGAGGGACAAAAAGGCGAGTTTTACAAGCATCGATTTCAGGCACTATGTCAATGCTTTTGATATATTTTTTGACGAACTCGATCAGTTATAACCCTGTTAACAATGTCACACTCTCTTTATTCTGACAAATTTATTTAGTAGGCCAATATCGGAGCTCGAAAAAATCGCATGAAGTGCGTAACTAATATACATGAAGTTAGTAACTGTGTCATTGCATTTCTTAAATGAAGTGCGTAACTTATTATAAATTCTATACGTGCAACTCTAGGTCTCGTGCTTTCCGTCATCCATATTAAAAAGGGGGAAAAGTTTTCGTTTTTGTTACCATTAGTCTTCCAGTCCACTGTCGGTAATCTTGAGTAAAAGGTGTAATTATTGGGAAAACATTTTGTTTTTCATAATTATACGGAAGTTTTGCTAAAATATCTTATCTTTGGTGTAAAGATACGGTGGTTACGAAGTTGTTCACACAGTACAGTTTATGACCTTTCCATGCGATTGTGATATGAGATAATTATGGGGACCCCTAATTATGTCCACTATTTGGGTCTGTACTGTGTCGATCAGTGATTGAAACCTGAAAAAGTGTGTTTTAATTTACCAAAAAGCTACGTATCGGTGATAAAGGAATTCTTTGTCTCCAGCGGTTATCTCCCTTGATGCTTCGATCCTGGGAAAGTTCTTTCCCGTGATAAAACTGCCGCCATTATGAAATATTAGGAAAAATGTCAACAAAGCGGTAAGCCTGCTATCGATACACTCATTTTGAGTTATGATAAGAGAGAAAGTGAAAAAAAGACTGCTTACTACATGGAAGGCAAAACATTGTGTGAAAAGGATAAATACTTGGTGCATCAAAATTGTTTGTCCTGCTTATCTCGAATCTCATCAGAGAAAACTCGGATTACCTTTTCGGGTAGGCAAATATATTGTTTCGTGTATAAATTCTTATTGATTGTTCATTATGTCGTTCAAAGGCTGCTGAATGACATAGTATTCTTTCTATGTAAGCGAAAAGTTGTCTAATAAAAAGCAAAACTCTTCGTACCCAAACCATTTCGTACCATAGTTAACTTTCGTTGTATGGTTTGGCCATTTCGTATAATATTTTGTACCATATGTTTATGATTATGTACAATCTTATTTTTTATTCAGTACCTTAATAACCTGATTGAATATTGAGCAGAGTTTTCCCTTGACTTTTGCTAGAGGGGGTCATTATTATGTCCCCCTTGTCTCAAATTACTGGCCTCGGGGGTCATGCCTATAGAATCAGTCGGGATGACGTCATAGCCTCACTTTCATTTTTTCATCGAGGGTACAACCTCGGTCTTTATCGTTACGGGATACCAACTTTGAGGCAGATTATTTCAAAAATCCATCGTTAAAATTCATAAACAAAACTCTTTCTTTAAAGAATGTGATTTAAACTTTCTAACTACCAACGCATTTTTAATAATCAGGCGTAGTCGTCGAGATATTAATGCTGAAAGTTGGTTATGCTTCAACGAAAAAGACCGAAGCTTTCACCTCCACCGAATGAGTGCAGGTCCGCTGACGACGTTTTTGATTGGCTGAAAGAATTGTGCCGACCGGGTCAATTGTCATTTTGTTTCTTCATGTCCCTGCTGATAATTTTTGGAGGGTCATTTGAGTTAAAACTGCGCCAAAACGCATAAATTTGTGCACAAGATTTAGATAAAAGTGTCGTGGGTACTCATTAGAATGGTCTCGTTGACATGATACAAATGAGTACCCACAACATAGGGTTTGAATTAATCATAAAAAATTTAGAATGTCTTCACCCCCTCATACTTGTTGCTCTGGTTAATCTATAGAGTCAATCAACTTTTGTCAAATGTCAGAAATTATATTGGCTGAGCCGGGGCTTGAACCTGTGTCCCCTGGGTTGTACATGTTAGACGCCAATATTACAAACTGAGCTAATCAGTCCAATTTGAAAGCTTAGCACTACAGATTATCATCATTACATATCTATAATTTTGGATTTTGATACAATTAGGATTTGTGTGTACAATACAGCACAGAAAAGAATATAGGAAAAAGAGTAAAATGTTTATCAGTATTTTGTTCTTTTGTCTCAATATTTTTCCAAAGCATTTCTAATAGGATGTGCTGAGCCGGCAGTATCGTCGGAGTCTATCAATCCAGGGGTCAAGATTTCAAAGCCCAGCTCCGAATGATTATCCATTCTGTCATTTGACAGTCACTAAAGTCATTTGTATCACACCAATGGGTCGGAATCTTCTATGTCAGAGAGCAGCTGAAGGCTCAGTTTGGAAATTGATAGTACCGGTATGAGAAATACCTGGTATTCATGGTTAGGTTCTCCAGCCACCACAATATGGCCATAGCACTTGAAACGGCCATAAACCCAAATAAATCAAACCTAAATGGGACATCAAAATAAGGCCTTGTTTGGGATTGGGCGATAAAGCATAAAATTTGGTTTTGATATCATCAGCAAGTAAATAAAATGACCCAAATTGGCAATTATTCAGTTTATTGTTGTTTGTTTGTTTGTGTCATTGTTTGTCACAACATTTCATAAATTAAGTTTTGGAAAATATTTAAAAGAAGAAAATGCTGCTACAGTTCAGCTTATCTGCATATTCTCCATTTCCCTCAATACTTAAGTCTTTCCAACATGTCAAAGAGAATTTTCATCCTTAAAGTGTGATACATGTATTACTTTCTAATCTGCAACTATATGAAAAAATCAAATTGACCATCTATTGGATTTGCTTGGAAAAATATAGCAAAATAAGCAAGATATTACTGCTTTTCAATGAAAACCTCGTAACTGCAGCTTAAAACAAGCTGCAATTATGAGGTTTTCGTTGAGTAGCGACAATATGTAAATATGGATTGAACTTATGTTTTTAGTGAATGTCTTTTCAGAAATGAAAACATCATTGAAATATGGATTCTGTTAATACTGTCCAGAGGTAAATATGACAGTGTATTGTTTTTGAGCTTTTGAGGAAAAAAGCTACTTGTAAATTGTTGCTAAATCAAATTTTAAAGTGACATAGGAGCACAATCATGTTTACCACTATATAGATCAGGGTTGAATTTCAACTAGCATGCTGTCAATTTGCTAGTCAAATATGAAAATTGCAATTGTTTTTTTCTGCAACAATTTCTTTTGCAACAAGATTTTTTTTGCAAGTGAAATGAATCAAGAGAAAATAAGATTTCATTGCAAATGCAATTTCTTTGTGGCATAATGGTGATATCATGATTGTTCATCATGTTTGACAGTTTTCTTGGTGTTAGTTTATCTTTGTGCTAGTGGTTTCAAAAGCCACTTGCAAAGTTTTGCTAGATCTAGTCAAATTTTTAGGGAAATTAAATTCTAGCCCTGACTTTTAGCCAATTTATGTTTTCTGCTTCTTGTATCACCTGCACCAATCAAGTTTATTTACATTTACACATTAAAAAGGGCATTCATGGCTTCAATTGAACTTTCAATATTTTTCTTGGTGAAATACACATTTCAATTTTGAAATATTGAGCGATAATGTCATTTTTATGTCCCTGTATTGAAATTGTCACTTGTGTCTGTCTGTTTCTTCATCAATCTGTCTGTCAATCAGTCTGTCCATCCGAAAACATTGGCCATTTCAGGGGCATTTATGTTTCACAAACACATCTTGTTTGATCTAGTCTTGCTTGTATATGCACATGAAGGCTTTTGTGACAAAAGGTGATTTGGTGCGTGCCAAAACCCCACTCACAATGCAAAGTCGTTTGTTTTGAGCTTCAACTGAGATTGGGCCGAGAACCGACAGCTCAGTCGGTAACATCGGAGTCTGGCAATCCAGGGGTTGCAAATTCAAACCCCGGCTGGGCCAGTATCCATTCTAACATGTGACAAAAGTCATTTGTCTCTCCTTAATGGATGTGAATCATCTATGTGAGACAGCAGCCTGAGGCTTGGTTTGGATATTGCTGTGGTACTGCAGAGAGAAATACTATAAACCCCTGGTTAGGTGCTCCAGCTGTTGCGATATGACCATAGCAGTTGAAAACAATGTAAAAACCCATTAAAACAAATCATCTATGATTGGGGTTTATTTGTTGCAAGGCATGTGACTGTCATTTCAACATAATTGTACCTTTCTATATGTTGCACAATGTAAAGGTTTTGAAAAACATTGAGAAAAAAGAAAAGAAATGGTTGTTAAAAACAATTTCTTCATTATTCACAATATTTTCTACCCAGAAAGACCACCTTAAACTGTTTTCTTCACCCTCTTTGTATTTGGACCAGTCTAAAATTTTGATGCCTGATGAATGATTGATTAATTTATGCATGCTTACAGCAACTGAGAAATACAAATTTTGAAATGCATCCCCTTTGTAATGACACATTTCTATAATTTGGTCAATTTAGAATGGTATTATAGTACTTGAATGCTATAAACCGTTTTCAACTGAAATTTGGGGTTTTATCTCTTTGCAGGTGACCACATAACCAGTTTATTGCTGTGAAAAATATCAAAACAGTGAAGTTCTAAAGAACAAAGGAACATTGAGAGTTTTCCAATTGTGGTCTATTGATACAAGATTGACTGTACATTGTACTTTGAAAAAAATTACCTGAATATGAATGTGTTGTTTTGTTATTCAGAGCAACAGATAAGATGGTTTATGGGTTTTCATATGCACTATTTCATAATTTGTTCATCAGAAACCCATGCTGTTGGTATTCAATAGAATCATCTCTTTGAGGCGGTTCAAATTAGTAACCACAACATTTGGTTTGGATTTGAAATTATAACAAATTAAGAATGGTTTCACCCCTCTTTTCTGTTGCTCTGGTTATTTAAATTCCAATACTTTCCCAAACATGAGCTGATTTTGACAACCTGGGTAGAAAATAGTTTTTTGAAACATTGAGAGAAAAGAAGAAAGTGCTTGTGAACAGCAAGTTCTCCTTTACTATCATTTTTTCAATATTTTGTGTAACATTAAAAGTTTACATTGTTTATGTCAATATTTCTTGTTGTTGTAACTCCTTTCAAATTTGGATGAACTTAAGGTAGTCCACCCCTAATGCGATTTGCACGTCATCAGAATTATGCGGGTGACGTTGCAAACATTTGGCAATGGAACTTTTCACCGCCAAATGTTTACGACTGAGTCCGAATAGCTTCGAATACGTATCGACGTCGCTCGAAATTATCCGATATTTTCTGAATCTCAAAATGGGCTCATTATGGAAACTCTACTTTAACGTTTGGCTTTTTGGAAAGGGTTACATGTAATGTTTCCTCAAAATATTCCTTTCCCAAACAGCAAATTTTTCAAAATTTCCATTTCAAAAGCTGCTGCAGACGACAAATGGACCTTGTTTAAGATAGAATTTGTATATAATATAGCACAGAAAATATTCAGACAAAAGGAGAAACTGCTGGTTATCAACAGTTTCTTCTTTTGTCTCAATGTTTTCCCAAGCTGTTTCTGTTAGGGACGTCAAAACCAGGTCTTGTTTGGGAAAGGGTTATATAATGCCCACTTTTCATGTACTTAAGTGTTTTGGAATACATTAAGAGAGAAGAAGAATATTCTGACCCTCTGGATTTACCCATCCAGAAACCCAAATCGCTCACTTTATTCAGAGCTACAGACAAGATGGGCAATGGATTTTCAATATGCAATATTTCAAAAGCTGTTCATCAAAATCCATGTTGTGGGTTGGCTACTCATTGGAAGAATCTCATGGAGACATTCAAATGAGTACCCGCAACACATGGTTTGGATTTGAAACATCAATTTTAGGATGGTTTCAACCCTTTCATCTGTTAGTCTGGTTATTTATTGAAAAGAATGTTCCATTTTTCTAACAGATGCATTCTTTTGTACAAGACCTGCGTGAGACAATTTTAGAGTGGTCATATTCGAAAACCTGCTGCAGACGACAAAATGGATGATGATCAAGCTTGGATTTGTGTACAATATAGCTGAGAAAATATTGAGACAAAAGGAGAAACTGTTGGTTATCAGCAGTTTCTTCTTTTGTCTCAATGTTTTCCCAAACCTTTTGTATTAGGGACATCAAAACTAGTTCTTGTTTGGGAAAGGGTTAACATATTTGCTTGTGGTCATATATTGGTATCAAATACTCTATCCGATTTGTCCACTTCCAAAACCACTAGTTATACAAAACTAATCTGCTAGAACCCTCCAGTCGATACGCTCTTATTCAGTTACTAACGTCATATTCACATAGTTACGAACTTCTTGACCTATTTTCAAGTAACAGTTACGCACTTCATCATGATTTTTGAAAGCTTTATTACAGCTTTTATACTGACCTAAACAATTAATTTTCGATTCAAACTCCTTTTGATATAAACAAACATCGTATTGGTGAAGAAATCGGAACGAATAACACACCCAGTTATACAAATAAAGCTTGAGAAATATTCCCCTAATTTTGAAGTCGCCATATTGGACGTAAGTAACTGCAGTTACGAACTTCAGGTTATACCCCGTGAATTATTGATAATACATTTTCACAATGGCATCAAATGCGGGACGACAAAGACCGCGTCAATAATTTTACGTCGGTGTAAATGCAAAACCTCGCATGTCGATTTTTGAGATTTTCAAAGTAAAACCTTGTGTGCCCAGTTAAGACAATTCTGGCAGGTTTTCAGATATTTTTACTAATCAGTAATAATGCTACAATATTTGTGAACAATATGTCCAAATTACAAGTGAAATCTTTAAGTTTGGGAAAAGTTAATACACTTTCTTCCTTCCCCTTTAAAATCTTCCGTAATCGAGATACGATGTTTTGCATTTACAACGACAATATCTGTATTTGAGCGGCATAAAGACTAATGGTCAGTAGCAATTCTTATCGGTTTCCAAGGAGATCGTCACTTTACCCGATCAACACTCTACAATACAAAGTGCGTGATAACCACTAGTCATTACGTACAATGTTTAGTGCAAAACTGATGTAAATGCACTGAAAGTAATATACAAATGAAATACATGTATTTTAACGTCAAGCTCTTGATAAAACTAAGCAATTTGTAAACCAATGCAAAACTGCTTTATGTGCATTATGGTTTCTTGTTTAAGTACATCGTTATGACAATCGAAAAAATAGAAACGCTAAAATAATACGAAAAACACGCTTAAATTTACAGTATACTGTGTGCGAGCATTCATGTTTATGTGCGTGCGTGTCTGAGTGCGTTTGTCAAATTATGTTATCATTTCAAAACTTTCGGAATTTAAAGTTATGATATTGTTACAGCAACAATCAGTGGTTTTTTTTTGTAAGCTGTAAGAAAATGTGTATTAGAAAAAGATTGTTTCTTGAACCATTATCAAACGAAATATTTTCATAAGAATGGGATTTCCAAGATCTTGCATTATAAATATTGAAATAATAGAAATTTGAACATTTCGAATTGTTATAGCAACACAATTATAATTCATAGCTATGATGTGAAAGACCCTTGTCTTCTAGAATGCGAAAAGTCCTTATTGTTCGGGTATTGGGTTAAAATGAAAAGGATTAGATTTGATTGAAGAAATATTTTAGGGGTACATTTCAATTTCGTTACAGTTTGGATTCGTTTAAACTATTCCATTTATAAACAACCCCCTGGGAAGTAAAAATCCGCATATGCGTAAGGACAGCACTTGTAATTTCCAATCCCCAAAAAAGTTTCTCGAACTTTTTTAACCCTTTCCCAAACAAGACATGGTTTTGACGTTCCTAATAGAATAGGCTTGGATAAACATTGAAACAAAAGACTTTTGTTTCAATATTTTCTATGCCATATTTTACACAAATTCTATCTTTAGTAACTTCCATTTTGTCATTTGTGGCAGTTTTTGAAGCTGATCATGCTAAAATTGTGCCGTTTGGGAAAGGGTTAAAACAAGTAACATATTTCGAATCTGTACATGGTGAATAGGGAAACAAGTGTAAAACAGTTTGCCAACATTAACCTTTCAAATTGATTACTGGTTATTTAAATAAATGTACAAAATTAGGAAACAAAAAATGTTATTAAAAGTAAAAGTAATTCTAAATTGATGAGAGACCCCAAATTGAATGTCTTTCTTGATAACCACCCTTGTAATGTTAAAGGCAAATAGAGTAACAAGAAAAAGTAACGGGAAAAGGTCATATTCTTGCTAAGAAAAAAAGTAACTATGTACATTTTTTGTGCTTGTTGTAGCCTCTTTATAAAAAATATAGAAATTTAAAATTGCCTCTTGTATTTGTGTACGCGAAACATATATCGTTGGTGGGGTGTCAAAACCTCGTAACTACAGCTTGAAAAAGCTGGAGTTGCGCGTTTTGACTCCCCACCGACGATATTGCATCTTGAAATATCAAACAACTAAAACACGCTTTGGAATCCAATATGTTTAAACAACATTTTAAAAGGAAATAGGAAATTACCTGGATGCGCTTCTTCTCCTTCTTTCTTTTCTTCATTTCTTCTATGTTGTAAACACCACCATGATACACAACGACCGTTGAAAAGACAGTGTCAAAGATCGGGTAAACTTTCAAGGCAATATACACACGCGTTACGCAACGAATCCTGTTATGACGTACAAAATGGGCCGAAAGTCTATATAGAGCGTGCACGCATAAAATATACGCGTCGACGCATAAAATTTTCGCGAGCTGTTGAAAATTTATGCGTCGACGCGTAAATTTTCAACTGCTCGCATAAATATACGCGTCGACGCGTATTTTATCTATTAACCAATCAGATCCTTCGTTTCATCCATCAATTTTATGGTATAAAGGGAAAGGTTTGTAACCGCATCTCCCATTGGCCAGCCTCGGTTTCACATTTTTTTACTACTGCTCGCGTAAAATTTACGCGTCGACGCATATTTTTTCAACTGCTCGCGTAAATTTTATGCATATACGCGTCGACACATAAAATTTATGCGTCGACGCGTATATTTTATGCGTGCACGCTCTATATAGACATTTGTCCCATTTAGTACGACATAGCAATATAGTGGCATCAGAAACGGGAACCAGTCTATAGTGTTAATTAACCCTTCACTTTAATCGGTACGCTAATTTATAGTTACGTACATGTATTTTTATCCATTCTCTAACAACCGGCTGCAGAAGTATTTTGTTATAAATTGTTGACTGAAACAGTACACAAATCTTTTCCCCAAATTGTTTTGAATTGTTTTATGCTGCATCCCTCAATTTGGACCAGTCTAAATATTACCGTTCGGGAACGGGTTAAGAATGTAATATATTTAAAAACATGTATGATTTGATTAAAATAATACAACAATAATCATGATGTAACTAATATATAGCTCGATACTGAGAGGCAAAATTAAGTATACACCCTAGTTCTTTTATGTTTTTGGAGAAACCGATTAATACATTGTGCACGTTTTTTAAACGCCGCCGAAGGTATTCGTCTATTGGATTCCCGTCTATTGATGTAACCTTCTTAGCCTATCCGTCCATCTATTTTTTCTTTCGATGCGACGGTTTTTCATAGCATACAGAGTAATCGAAAAGGGGAACTCAGGCCCATAATTGAACTTGTCCGAGAACTTATGATCCTACTTGTTTGGCCAAGTTTGATCAAGATTGCCTAATTTTTGTGGATGCTATAGTGTAAACACTCCAAATGTTGACGGACGGACGGACGGACGCCGGACAAAAAGTGACCACAATAACTCACCTCGAGCACTTAGGTCACTCGAAAAGGGGAACTTAATCACTTAATTAACGCAAGCCTATACGTTAACACATCCCCTACATTTATGAACGGATTTTGATAGAATTTTCACAGAAAAAGTCTGGTCACCTAGGCAAATGCGTACATTGTCGGTGTTTTTGCATATAACGGTGCGTTATGGCAAAATGGGACTTGATGCAAAGGGGTTATCATTGACGGATTTTGATAAAATTTGCATAGAATGTTCCTAGTCACCTGACTAAGTGAATTTAGAGTCGTGTCTCTATAATTATTATGCTGCGTAATAAAAAATGGGTCTTAATGCAAAAAAGTGGCATATTGATCGATTTCTACCAACCACCGAGAATTGTGTTAAAATGTTAGAGAAAATTTTACATTTGTGATTTGTTGCTATAAGGAATGAATAAATCAAATATGGATTAACGACAATATTTGAGGCTCCACTAAGTTTCACGTGCAAAGTTTAGATAATCGCCATGTGGCAAGAGTATGGGTAATCAAGCAATTGCAGATGAAAATTATTAACACTATGCTATTGGTTTATGGATAGAAATTTGTAATACAACATTTTTAGTCGGTATGATGGAAATTAAGAGAGATGTTGACAAATAAAAAGTGTATACTTTCTTTTGCCTCCCAGTATATTAATGTTCGACCCAGATAATTTAGTTGGTTTAATGACGTCCATGGCAGTGAAAACTTTCGAAACCATTGATAGGGACGACGTAAGCTTTCATAACCGGCTTTTTCGTATTTCCTATTTTGATATTCATGTTGAGTGACATTTAATTACAGACAAACACTTTTATTTTTTATACGGACCAGTGTTAATACTTTATTATCTGGGTAAGGTTTATGATGAAATCTACGGACTGATTCACACTTCGTTTTGTCAATTTGCTTGTTAAAAAGATAACGTTTATATTGGTTTTTGAAGATTGATAATGAATCTCTAATGGAGGTTGGTATTTCATTCCATACACCCATACTGAAGTATGAAAATGCTCTTTTTTGTAAGTTGTTGTAAATTTCGAGTTAACAATATCAGAACGAGCAGATGACCGTAAATTATAGATATTGTTATTCGAAAATGATTTATGTCTTTTACATACCTCACGATAAATGACCTGGCAGAGCAGCCCATGCTAATCGAATTGAGTGCTCTGCCAGGTCAATTCTTGTCCGCTATATATCCCGGCGAAAGGTTGTTGCGGCATTTGTAAATAAACATAGCAGTATGATTATTGCATCTGTTCTCAATATGAGGGGGGGGGGGGGGGTTTATCCGATCTTTAACCCCTTTTTTCGCCAAATTTCAGGGTGTCAGGCCTCCTGACGCCCCTCCTCTTAGATACATGTCATACCATGACGGACTAAATATAACAACGGTTTGTCGTGGCACACAGGGACAAAAGACGCAGCTTATTTGGGACATAACCAGTAATCTTTTTGATAACCCCCCTTTTTCGCCAAATTCCAGGGGGGGGGGGGGTCATGACCCCTTATCCCTCTCTGGATCCGCGTATGTTGAGGTACCCCACTGGTGACGACACGTGGAGATGAAAATGTTCCAGTACATTTTATAAATTGTTTTCTATCAGTTAGGTAGGATTTGAAAAGTAATAAGGTCTTGTTAGAGAAATGGTACAGCCTTAACTTATATAGAAAAATTTCATGATCAACCAAATCGAATGCTTTCTGTAAATCAACAAAAACCGAAACAACACATCTACCAGAATCCAGGTCTTTGTACCATTCATCAATCAGACGAATGTTTGACATGAATGTTTTGTTCGGAATCCTGATTGGTGTTTTGATATCAAATCAAATTCGTCTAGAAAAGGTATAAGTTGATTGGAAAGATGACGTTCATAAATCTTGGATATTGTTGTCAGTATGGAAATGGGGCGATAATTATTTGGGTCTTCTTTCTTACCCCATTTGTGAAGTGGTAGGAAAGATCCTTCTTTTAGTGAATTTGGGAAATTGCCATTAGCGATGCTGTTATTGATTATTCACGGGGTATAACCTGAAGTTCGTAACTGCAGTTACTCACGTCCAATATGGCGGAGGGACAAAAAGGCGAGTTTTACAAGCATCGATTTCAGGCACTATGTCAATGCTTTTGATATATTTTTTGACGAACTCGATCAGTTATAACCCTGTTAACAATGTCACACTCTCTTTATTCTGACAAATTTATTTAGTAGGCCAATATCGGAGCTCGAAAAAATCGCATGAAGTGCGTAACTAATATACATGAAGTTAGTAACTGTGTCATTGCATTTCTTAAATGAAGTGCGTAACTTATTATAAATTCTATACGTGCAACTCTAGGTCTCGTGCTTTCCGTCATCCATATTAAAAAGGGGGAAAAGTTTTCGTTTTTGTTACCATTAGTCTTCCAGTCCACTGTCGGTAATCTTGAGTAAAAGGTGTAATTATTGGGAAAACATTTTGTTTTTCATAATTATACGGAAGTTTTGCTAAAATATCTTATCTTTGGTGTAAAGATACGGTGGTTACGAAGTTGTTCACACAGTACAGTTTATGACCTTTCCATGCGATTGTGATATGAGATAATTATGGGGACCCCTAATTATGTCCACTATTTGGGTCTGTACTGTGTCGATCAGTGATTGAAACCTGAAAAAGTGTGTTTTAATTTACCAAAAAGCTACGTATCGGTGATAAAGGAATTCTTTGTCTCCAGCGGTTATCTCCCTTGATGCTTCGATCCTGGGAAAGTTCTTTCCCGTGATAAAACTGCCGCCATTATGAAATATTAGGAAAAATGTCAACAAAGCGGTAAGCCTGCTATCGATACACTCATTTTGAGTTATGATAAGAGAGAAA
Source organism: Fragum sueziense (assembly GCA_963680895.1). Classification (NCBI taxonomy): domain Eukaryota; kingdom Metazoa; phylum Mollusca; class Bivalvia; order Cardiida; family Cardiidae; genus Fragum; species Fragum sueziense. Next base: position 20,831,755 of record OY804606.1, read on the forward strand.
GTGAAAAAAAGACTGCTTACTACATGGAAGGCAAAACATTGTGTGAAAAGGATAAATACTTGGTGCATCAAAATTGTTTGTCCTGCTTATCTCGAATCTCATCAGAGAAAACTCGGATTACCTTTTCGGGTAGGCAAATATATTGTTTCGTGTATAAATTCTTATTGATTGTTCATTATGTCGTTCAAAGGCTGCTGAATGACATAGTATTCTTTCTATGTAAGCGAAAAGTTGTCTAATAAAAAGCAAAACTCTTCGTACCCAAACCATTTCGTACCATAGTTAACTTTCGTTGTATGGTTTGGCCATTTCGTATAATATTTTGTACCATATGTTTATGATTATGTACAATCTTATTTTTTATTCAGTACCTTAATAACCTGATTGAATATTGAGCAGAGTTTTCCCTTGACTTTTGCTAGAGGGGGTCATTATTATGTCCCCCTTGTCTCAAATTACTGGCCTCGGGGGTCATGCCTATAGAATCAGTCGGGATGACGTCATAGCCTCACTTTCATTTTTTCATCGAGGGTACAACCTCGGTCTTTATCGTTACGGGATACCAACTTTGAGGCAGATTATTTCAAAAATCCATCGTTAAAATTCATAAACAAAACTCTTTCTTTAAAGAATGTGATTTAAACTTTCTAACTACCAACGCATTTTTAATAATCAGGCGTAGTCGTCGAGATATTAATGCTGAAAGTTGGTTATGCTTCAACGAAAAAGACCGAAGCTTTCACCTCCACCGAATGAGTGCAGGTCCGCTGACGACGTTTTTGATTGGCTGAAAGAATTGTGCCGACCGGGTCAATTGTCATTTTGTTTCTTCATGTCCCTGCTGATAATTTTTGGAGGGTCATTTGAGTTAAAACTGCGCCAAAACGCATAAATTTGTGCACAAGATTTAGATAAAAGTGTCGTGGGTACTCATTAGAATGGTCTCGTTGACATGATACAAATGAGTACCCACAACATAGGGTTTGAATTAATCATAAAAAATTTAGAATGTCTTCACCCCCTCATACTTGTTGCTCTGGTTAATCTATAGAGTCAATCAACTTTTGTCAAATGTCAGAAATTATATTGGCTGAGCCGGGGCTTGAACCTGTGTCCCCTGGGTTGTACATGTTAGACGCCAATATTACAAACTGAGCTAATCAGTCCAATTTGAAAGCTTAGCACTACAGATTATCATCATTACATATCTATAATTTTGGATTTTGATACAATTAGGATTTGTGTGTACAATACAGCACAGAAAAGAATATAGGAAAAAGAGTAAAATGTTTATCAGTATTTTGTTCTTTTGTCTCAATATTTTTCCAAAGCATTTCTAATAGGATGTGCTGAGCCGGCAGTATCGTCGGAGTCTATCAATCCAGGGGTCAAGATTTCAAAGCCCAGCTCCGAATGATTATCCATTCTGTCATTTGACAGTCACTAAAGTCATTTGTATCACACCAATGGGTCGGAATCTTCTATGTCAGAGAGCAGCTGAAGGCTCAGTTTGGAAATTGATAGTACCGGTATGAGAAATACCTGGTATTCATGGTTAGGTTCTCCAGCCACCACAATATGGCCATAGCACTTGAAACGGCCATAAACCCAAATAAATCAAACCTAAATGGGACATCAAAATAAGGCCTTGTTTGGGATTGGGCGATAAAGCATAAAATTTGGTTTTGATATCATCAGCAAGTAAATAAAATGACCCAAATTGGCAATTATTCAGTTTATTGTTGTTTGTTTGTTTGTGTCATTGTTTGTCACAACATTTCATAAATTAAGTTTTGGAAAATATTTAAAAGAAGAAAATGCTGCTACAGTTCAGCTTATCTGCATATTCTCCATTTCCCTCAATACTTAAGTCTTTCCAACATGTCAAAGAGAATTTTCATCCTTAAAGTGTGATACATGTATTACTTTCTAATCTGCAACTATATGAAAAAATCAAATTGACCATCTATTGGATTTGCTTGGAAAAATATAGCAAAATAAGCAAGATATTACTGCTTTTCAATGAAAACCTCGTAACTGCAGCTTAAAACAAGCTGCAATTATGAGGTTTTCGTTGAGTAGCGACAATATGTAAATATGGATTGAACTTATGTTTTTAGTGAATGTCTTTTCAGAAATGAAAACATCATTGAAATATGGATTCTGTTAATACTGTCCAGAGGTAAATATGACAGTGTATTGTTTTTGAGCTTTTGAGGAAAAAAGCTACTTGTAAATTGTTGCTAAATCAAATTTTAAAGTGACATAGGAGCACAATCATGTTTACCACTATATAGATCAGGGTTGAATTTCAACTAGCATGCTGTCAATTTGCTAGTCAAATATGAAAATTGCAATTGTTTTTTTTCTGCAACAATTTCTTTTGCAACAAGATTTTTTTTGCAAGTGAAATGAATCAAGAGAAAATAAGATTTCATTGCAAATGCAATTTCTTTGTGGCATAATGGTGATATCATGATTGTTCATCATGTTTGACAGTTTTCTTGGTGTTAGTTTATCTTTGTGCTAGTGGTTTCAAAAGCCACTTGCAAAGTTTTGCTAGATCTAGTCAAATTTTTAGGGAAATTAAATTCTAGCCCTGACTTTTAGCCAATTTATGTTTTCTGCTTCTTGTATCACCTGCACCAATCAAGTTTATTTACATTTACACATTAAAAAGGGCATTCATGGCTTCAATTGAACTTTCAATATTTTTCTTGGTGAAATACACATTTCAATTTTGAAATATTGAGCGATAATGTCATTTTTATGTCCCTGTATTGAAATTGTCACTTGTGTCTGTCTGTTTCTTCATCAATCTGTCTGTCAATCAGTCTGTCCATCCGAAAACATTGGCCATTTCAGGGGCATTTATGTTTCACAAACACATCTTGTTTGATCTAGTCTTGCTTGTATATGCACATGAAGGCTTTTGTGACAAAAGGTGATTTGGTGCGTGCCAAAACCCCACTCACAATGCAAAGTCGTTTGTTTTGAGCTTCAACTGAGATTGGGCCGAGAACCGACAGCTCAGTCGGTAACATCGGAGTCTGGCAATCCAGGGGTTGCAAATTCAAACCCCGGCTGGGCCAGTATCCATTCTAACATGTGACAAAAGTCATTTGTCTCTCCTTAATGGATGTGAATCATCTATGTGAGACAGCAGCCTGAGGCTTGGTTTGGATATTGCTGTGGTACTGCAGAGAGAAATACTATAAACCCCTGGTTAGGTGCTCCAGCTGTTGCGATATGACCATAGCAGTTGAAAACAATGTAAAAACCCATTAAAACAAATCATCTATGATTGGGGTTTATTTGTTGCAAGGCATGTGACTGTCATTTCAACATAATTGTACCTTTCTATATGTTGCACAATGTAAAGGTTTTGAAAAACATTGAGAAAAAAGAAAAGAAATGGTTGTTAAAAACAATTTCTTCATTATTCACAATATTTTCTACCCAGAAAGACCACCTTAAACTGTTTTCTTCACCCTCTTTGTATTTGGACCAGTCTAAAATTTTGATGCCTGATGAATGATTGATTAATTTATGCATGCTTACAGCAACTGAGAAATACAAATTTTGAAATGCATCCCCTTTGTAATGACACATTTCTATAATTTGGTCAATTTAGAATGGTATTATAGTACTTGAATGCTATAAACCGTTTTCAACTGAAATTTGGGGTTTTATCTCTTTGCAGGTGACCACATAACCAGTTTATTGCTGTGAAAAATATCAAAACAGTGAAGTTCTAAAGAACAAAGGAACATTGAGAGTTTTCCAATTGTGGTCTATTGATACAAGATTGACTGTACATTGTACTTTGAAAAAAAATTACCTGAATATGAATGTGTTGTTTTGTTATTCAGAGCAACAGATAAGATGGTTTATGGGTTTTCATATGCACTATTTCATAATTTGTTCATCAGAAACCCATGCTGTTGGTATTCAATAGAATCATCTCTTTGAGGCGGTTCAAATTAGTAACCACAACATTTGGTTTGGATTTGAAATTATAACAAATTAAGAATGGTTTCACCCCTCTTTTCTGTTGCTCTGGTTATTTAAATTCCAATACTTTCCCAAACATGAGCTGATTTTGACAACCTGGGTAGAAAATAGTTTTTTGAAACATTGAGAGAAAAGAAGAAAGTGCTTGTGAACAGCAAGTTCTCCTTTACTATCATTTTTTCAATATTTTGTGTAACATTAAAAGTTTACATTGTTTATGTCAATATTTCTTGTTGTTGTAACTCCTTTCAAATTTGGATGAACTTAAGGTAGTCCACCCCTAATGCGATTTGCACGTCATCAGAATTATGCGGGTGACGTTGCAAACATTTGGCAATGGAACTTTTCACCGCCAAATGTTTACGACTGAGTCCGAATAGCTTCGAATACGTATCGACGTCGCTCGAAATTATCCGATATTTTCTGAATCTCAAAATGGGCTCATTATGGAAACTCTACTTTAACGTTTGGCTTTTTGGAAAGGGTTACATGTAATGTTTCCTCAAAATATTCCTTTCCCAAACAGCAAATTTTTCAAAATTTCCATTTCAAAAGCTGCTGCAGACGACAAATGGACCTTGTTTAAGATAGAATTTGTATATAATATAGCACAGAAAATATTCAGACAAAAGGAGAAACTGCTGGTTATCAACAGTTTCTTCTTTTGTCTCAATGTTTTCCCAAGCTGTTTCTGTTAGGGACGTCAAAACCAGGTCTTGTTTGGGAAAGGGTTATATAATGCCCACTTTTCATGTACTTAAGTGTTTTGGAATACATTAAGAGAGAAGAAGAATATTCTGACCCTCTGGATTTACCCATCCAGAAACCCAAATCGCTCACTTTATTCAGAGCTACAGACAAGATGGGCAATGGATTTTCAATATGCAATATTTCAAAAGCTGTTCATCAAAATCCATGTTGTGGGTTGGCTACTCATTGGAAGAATCTCATGGAGACATTCAAATGAGTACCCGCAACACATGGTTTGGATTTGAAACATCAATTTTAGGATGGTTTCAACCCTTTCATCTGTTAGTCTGGTTATTTATTGAAAAGAATGTTCCATTTTTCTAACAGATGCATTCTTTTGTACAAGACCTGCGTGAGACAATTTTAGAGTGGTCATATTCGAAAACCTGCTGCAGACGACAAAATGGATGATGATCAAGCTTGGATTTGTGTACAATATAGCTGAGAAAATATTGAGACAAAAGGAGAAACTGTTGGTTATCAGCAGTTTCTTCTTTTGTCTCAATGTTTTCCCAAACCTTTTGTATTAGGGACATCAAAACTAGTTCTTGTTTGGGAAAGGGTTAACATATTTGCTTGTGGTCATATATTGGTATCAAATACTCTATCCGATTTGTCCACTTCCAAAACCACTAGTTATACAAAACTAATCTGCTAGAACCCTCCAGTCGATACGCTCTTATTCAGTTACTAACGTCATATTCACATAGTTACGAACTTCTTGACCTATTTTCAAGTAACAGTTACGCACTTCATCATGATTTTTGAAAGCTTTATTACAGCTTTTATACTGACCTAAACAATTAATTTTCGATTCAAACTCCTTTTGATATAAACAAACATCGTATTGGTGAAGAAATCGGAACGAATAACACACCCAGTTATACAAATAAAGCTTGAGAAATATTCCCCTAATTTTGAAGTCGCCATATTGGACGTGAGTAACTGCAGTTACGAACTTCAGGTTATACCCCGTGATTATTGAAGTTAGGGTATGATTATATGGCAGAGTAGCAGAGTAAAACTGAGTTGAAAAATTTTCGCATTTTTTTCGGTAAAATGTTGATAGAAAGCCTTGTTGTCTCTCAAAAACGCATTTTCATGAAAGAAACGCACGAAATCTACTAATTTGCAAGTGTGCCGAGGGAAAATGCAATTTGCAAAATCAGTATAAAGTGACTGTTTTTTCGTGTATTTCGGAAGATTATACCATGAAACAACGGTAAAAAGCATTTTTTCGATCAAACAAGTCATTAGATCAAAGAAATCCAATTTGTCATCTACTCTGCTAGTCTGCTAGAAACGTGAAGTTGGCAGAGTAGCAGAGTAGCAGAGTAAAACTGAGTTGATAAATTTTCGAGTTTTTTTCGGTAAAATGTTGATAGAAAGCCTTGTTGTCTCTCAAAAACGCATTTTCATGAAAGAAACGCACGAAATCTACTAATTGGCAAGTGTGCCGAGGGAAAATGCAATTTGCAAAATCAGTATAAAGTGACTGTTTTTTCGTGTATTTCGGAAGATTATACCATAAAACAACGGTAAAAAGCATTTTTTCGATCAAACAAGTCATTATATCAAAGAAATCCAATTTGTCATCTACTCTGCTAGTCTGCTAGAAACGTGAAGTTTGCAGAGTGGCAGAGTAGCAGAGTAAAACTGAGTTGATAAATTTTCGAGTTTTTTTCGGTAAAATGTTGATAGAAAGCCTTGTTGTCTCTCAAAAACGCATTTTCATGAAAGAAACGCACGAAATCTACTAATTGGCAAGTGTGCCGAGGGAAAAATGCAAGTTGCAAAATCAATATAAAGTGACTGTTTTTTCGTGTATTTCGGAAGATTATACCATAAAACAACTGTTAAAAGCGTTTTTTCGACTATACAAGTCATTAGATCAAAGAAATCCAATTTGTCATCTACTCTGCTAGTCTGCTAGAAACGTGAAGTTGGCAGAGTAGCAGAGTAGCAGAGTAAAACTGAGTTGAAAAATTTTCGCATTTTTTTTTCGGTAAAATGTTGATAGAAAGCCTTCTTGTCTCTCAAAAACGCATTTTCATGAAAGAAACGCACGAAATCTACTAATTTGCAAGTGTGCCGAGGGAAAATGCAATTTGCAAAATCAGTATAAAGTGACTGTTTTTTCGTGTATTTCGGAAGATTATACCATAAAACAACTGTTCAAAGCGTTTTTTAAGATCATACAAGTCATTATAAGAAATAAATTTAAGTTGTCATCTACTCTGCCACTCTGCTGGTCTGCCAACTTCACTCTGCTACTCTGCTACTCTGCTGGTCTGCCAACTTCACTCTGCTACTCTGCTACTCTGCTGGTCTGCCAACTTCACTCTGCTACTCTGCTATTCTGCTAGTCTGCCAACTTCACTCTGCTACTCTGCTACTCTGCTGGAAACGTAAAGTTGGCAGACCCAGTAGAGTAGAACTGAGTTGAAAAAATGTTCGCGTTTTTTTTTTTTCAGTAAAATGTTGTTAGAAAACCGTCTTGCATCTCAAAAACGCATTTTCATGAAAGAAACACACGAAATCTACTAATTTGATAGAGAGACGACAGAAAATGCAAGTTTAAAAATCAATATAAAATGATTGTTTTTTCGTGTGTTTTAAAGGATCTTAACATAAAACAATTGTTTAAAGAATGTTTTCGGTCATTCAAGTCATTATAAGAAATTACTTCAAATTGTCACCTACTCTGCTACTCTGCTGGTCTGCCAACTTCACTCTGCTACTCTGCTACTCTGCTAGTCTGCCAACTTCACTCTGCTACTCTGCTACTCTGCTGGTCTGCCAACTTCACTCTGCTACTCTGCTACTCTGCTGGTCTGCCAACTTCACTCTGCTACTCTGCTGGTCTGCCAACTTCACTCTGCTACTCTGCTACTCTGCTGGTCTGCCAACTTCACGAACTCTATGAAATGGCAGATCAATCAGCGCTGCTTATTTTTCTTTTACAAACGAATCCACCGAACAAAAAGGAAAGGAGTCGGCGGATAATCACGTGATTCATCAAATTCAGAAAATCTTCAATAATTTTTGAACGGGACCAATTTGAATTTCACACATTAGATGGCCGGATGGATTTTTTAAAAATCAGCTGATAAAAAAGTTATTTAAGGGGGAATGCTCCAGTTTCCTAATTTTTTTCCCAATACTTTATTTATATTTTTTATGTTGGAATTACATGTTATTACCAATTGAAAAATAAAATAAAAATGGATGGTCAGCGATCTTGTTTGAATTTTATGTACATTCGTATCACATACCCCTACGTCGAAAAAATGCACTATTTCTTGCACCTGTCCAATGTCACTAAAATGCTAATGAAATACTGTATATTCACCGTTTAGTCCCGAAAACGGATTTAAAGTAACGTCTTACATTTAATAAGAACAGAAACCCCTAAATATGTGCTACTTTAAACGCGTAAATGTATAAAACAGCATATTCACGTGTTCGGTTAGATCAACGAAGCTTGAGTGTTTAATGTCAAAATTTGCATATTTTGGAAATATTTCAAGTTCTACATAATACACCCAAACACACTTTGAATTTTTAACCGTGACCTGTGTATGCATGAGAGCAAACAAAAGGTCACGTGGTCGTTTTACTATATAATTCATTGAGCGAGTCGTTATTTTCACGCGAGCATTTTTCAATTATTCTGCTTTAGTACTAAGAATATTTTATACAGTCATTTACGTTAATTATTAGAGTTTTGAGTTACAGAAATATTTTTGCAACTTTGATTGAAAAAAAAAGAGATTTTTTGGCTTGTAATCATTCGTACCCTGTCTCCGTCGCCCGTTACCACCATGCAAGTTCAGGATGAGCTACTGCATTTGAAAACCAAATAAAATCAATTTTGCAGAAGCATTTGAGCTCCTTAGTACTGTCAGAGTGTGAGCGGTAATATTTTGCATGTGTTTGTGCTCTAGATTAGAGCCAATAATGGACAGGTCACAGGATGTATTCCCAGCCTCGGAGCGTGGACAATAATTATAAATAAACTTATGGCTGAAATATTGTTGAGAGGTGTTAAATTAAAAAAGAAACGAAAAGAAAATTGTTTTAAACCTTTACCAAACAGGAAATGATAATGTTTTGACTGTCAAGGGCGGATCCAGGATTTTTTCAAGGGGGGGGGGGGTCTAGCCCATAAGATGGAAGATGGCTTTAAATTTGTGAATTGTGTAACGATACATGTATAGGCCTACTGTACTAACTTTGTATAGTCAAAATTCGATTTTCGGTCAATTCAAGGCGTGGTCCGGACCCCCTTCTAGATCCGCCCTTAACTGTGCTACAGAGATTGTTTCGAAAATCATTTCAAGAGACAAATTAATGAAATACTTTTAATCAGCAGTTTCCCCTTTTGCCTCAACGTTTTCTATACTTCTATGTACACACGCAAGGGTGGATCCAGGATTTTTTCGGGGGGGGGGGGTGTCCAAAACCAATTGCCAGGGAGGCGGAGGTCCACGCCCAAATGATGACTTAAATATGTTAAATTATGACGCTTTGATTATAGTCAACATTCAATTTTCGGCTTATTCCAGGGGGCGGGGCGAACATCCTGACCCCCCCCTCTAGATCCGCCCTTGCACATACGAAATCCTACTTTCAAGATGCCCATTCTGTTGTCTGCAAGAGCTTCCAAATTGAATCAGGTGCCGTTTAGAAAAGGGTTTTAAAAGCCGCTGTCAAACTTGAAAAGTCTAAATAATTTGTCGTTTGGGAAATGGGCTTTAAGAGCAATGCTTTTATTATCAAATTGATCTACCATAATGAATTATCTATCTACATAAGCCTTTCGGTACTGAGATTGTCATCTTCACACTGAAAATGGCATGTTTCGTACATTTTTTGTTGGGGAAAGGGGGTTAAATACATAAAAATGACAGTTGAACCTGGCGGCTAGGTCCTCAAAAGATCCGTGGATACTACGTTTTCGGAGGGTCAAAAATGCCTTAAAAGCCAGTAAAGACCATAATTGGAAGTCAGTCAATAATATCCCGTCGAGATTCACAGAGAAATCATCACAAAACGGAGTGTGATTCCTGTTAAACTTCTTCTTTCCTCCGTTCATTTCCATTGCACGTTGGATGCTTTGCTCTCAATTGGGTCAGAGCCTCGATCTGGCATTAAAAAGTGTTACTATTTTTAGTAACAAATTGGAAGTGTGTTTGGGTGTATAGAATTTGATAAAACTCCCTCATTGTATAAAACAACATGTCCTGGTAATAATTCAAAAAGACAATGTATAGGTCAGCGCACTTATTAGTGAATCACAGCAATTTTTATCAGCTACACATGAATAAAATGACGCAAACCAGTGATAACTGCATACACACTTACAACAGTCTTGCTCTAAATAATCGATTTCCATATTGAAGAAATCAGTTTCGCATAATAAATACACTTTTACCGTCGAAAATGGTAAATTGTAATGATGTGTTATATTATTGAAAATGTGGTAGCGAAACATATTGGTACGAAACATTTAATTTACTACAGTAAAGACCGAGTGTTCCTAAAAACTGGAGCATTCCCCCTTAAGATCAACCAAAACTTTGGTTGATCTTCAATTCCTAAAATTGTTGTATCACGTTATTATCCACCAACTATTGCAGAAGCATGGATTCAATAAATCTAAAATCAAACGAGCCGACCGTTTCCCAAATCGACGATAACTTGTTTATGAAACGGCAGATCAATCAGCGCTGCTTATTTTTCTATTACAAACGAATTAACCGAACAAAAGGAAAATAGAGGCTTACAGAAACAAACAAGGCCGATTCAGTGGAAAATGGCTTTCGGCTGAAATTGCTTGAAAATAAGATTATTGCTAAAAATGCAATTAATGCATCATATTAATGCATCCCTCGAACGGCAAATTGGACAACAATAGCGGCCAAAATAGCCCAGTAGAAATTGTGCAATAACTAATTCTGTGTCAGTTTTCAAGCGGTTTGTTGCATGTACCCTGCTTTGCGGAGCTATTGAAAAAGTGAAAGGATTCTACAAATCAGCTATCTGATGAATTAGCTCAGTAAGACTGGGTACATGAAACAACCCGCTTGAACACTGACACAGAAATAAGACTTACTTGAATCGGAGTTAATTTTGCCCTAGTTATCATCCATACCGTGAATAGGCATATTTCTGATAACCCGAATTAAGAGTTTTCAAATTTCTATCTGCAATAAGTTGTTGTTTGCTTGCTTGCTTGTAGCCTGTATAATATTGTTGTAATGCCGAAAAGTGCGAATGAATACTTTCCCAAACAAGACCTGGTTTTGAGGTCCCTAATAGAACAGGCTTGTGAAAACATTGAGACAAAAGAAGAAACTGCTGATAACCAGCAGTTTCTCCTTTTGTCTCAATATTTTCTGTGCCATATTTTACACAAATCATGTCTTTATTATCATCAATTTTGTCGTCTGCAGCAGCTTTCAAATTGGATCACACTAAAATTTTGTCGTTTTGGAAAGGGTTATATTAATAATATAAACATTTCAAAATGCATGTCTGTATGTCTATTTCATTTATTGCTTTTTCCATATAAATGTTAGGCTAACCACACAGGCAAATGATCAATGTTTCAACCATGGGATCGAACGTTCTCGTCCAGTTTCTCCATTTAGATGCGAATAACATGCTCTCTTAAAATTGTTCGTAGAAAACTGGGTAAGACCAAAAACACTTGAATTATGAAATCTAATCATTCCTATCACCAGACATGTTACAGTGGCCAATTTAAACAAAATGCGTGTGGATGATACGTCTTTTTTATGTAAAAATGAGTCCATTAGATTTCAATAGCCTACTTTTTTTTGCCGATAAGCCCAAAAAGGCGGGAAAATGCAAGTGACCGTAGGGCCCTATTAATAGCCAATCGAAGAGAAAATAATCAATGATCAAAGAATCGCCGACATGATAATAAATAATCTTCGGTTTACTGTTTGTAAAATAACAATACAGCCACAGAAACCATAACAAAACGTTCTTTTAAAGTGCGCATAATAAAACACGGGGTGGTCCGGCCAGTCCGGTATCGTCCCTAAAGGGTTACCGTAATTTATTAGCGTTGCTAATTTATCTGTAAACTTTCATCAAACGATTTCTTAATAAATCACCGATTTGACCCGCCTGGGTTTTTCGAGTTGGATCTGCATTTCGAATTAGCGAATGTGCAATACTGTCATCTTTTTTCTTGAAAGTATATTCAATTTAAAAATGCATGACTCTTTTTTGCAATACAGTTTGTAATCAATTCTTGTAGGCTACCTTTTACATTTCGCTGAATGACAAAGGTAAATTTGTCCATATTATATATTCAATTATTAAGAAATCCTGCTAGAATTATGGGAACTATGTATTCGGCATCAATGATAAGAGCAATAATTTTGTATTCGCTAAGCGAGAGTATGGTGCTATTCAGAGGCATCGTCATCTATGATGTCTTGAAAAGAGAAGCGTCTAAAATTGACAAAAAACAACAAGCAGTGAACGCATGTACGTCGTGCGCGCCTATAAATATTTCACTCACAGAACGCAAACAGTTTTCTACGTTTTTCGTGTTTTTTTCCACTGGGAGGTGAAACCTGATATCTACAATTCGTGGGAAATGGGCTTCCGAGCGGAAACACGGCAGTCAAAAACTTCTTTTTAATGTCATTTGTTCTTTACCCTTCACAGTATAATTATCTTTTTACATATCCTCTTTTGTGGATTTTGTACAGTTGTAACGCACCGGACGTGTTACCCAGCCTGCAGGGGTGGTAGTTCGATCCCCCGCCACTCCAATCTTGCGGGCAAGACTTTAAGCCATTACCAGACGAGAAAATTTTTAAACTGGTCCAATTTGAAAGCTGCTGCAGACGAAAAATGAATGTTGATAAACTAGTAAAGATAAGATTTGTGTATGATAGGCCTACAGCTCAGAAAATATTGAGACAAAAGTAGAACTGTTGGTTATCAGCAGTTTCTTCTTTTGTTTCAATGTTTTCACAATCCTTTTCAAAACCAGGTCTTGTTTGGGAGAGGGTTAAACCGAGGTCATGTTTCATGTGTCCTTAGATGTAGAACCTTAACGGTAACCTATTACCAAACGACAAAATTTTGGGTAGGTCCAAATTCAAAGATGTTGCAGACGACAATTCGAAATGAGTGATTTTTTTTTTACATTTTTTGATCGTTTTGTGTAGAATATGTGGGAAATGAAGAAATTGCTTGTCATAGGGGAGTAAAAAAGAGTCAATGTGTGGCAATGGGTTAAGACGTTTAAACTTAATTCAACTTACCATTGGCATGTTCCCTAGTACCCAGAAAATTACGGCGAAATTCATTCGATTGTACGAGACTAATAACATCCAATCAATTATTTGAAATATGAGTAAGAATTACGAAAAAATAGATTGAGATTCACCAATTAATCTTCAGATTTAGATATCTTGAGCCACAACCTAAGTAAGGACTTTTTGAATTTAGAAAAGAAGTTACATTATTTAATTTTCGCATTACCCATCAGCGGAAGCAGTTACGCAGTTGGAAGTACTTCACACTTATCGCTGTTTTCTGTTTGTCTTTGTAAAGTGGCCCCGCTGCCAGCCCCGAATTATCCCTTTCTCATAAGTTTTTGTCGTCACTCTCTCACACAATTTTTGAAAAAACATAGATAGAAAAGGGAAAAATGTTGATAACTAGCATTTTCTTCTTTATCCAAATGCTTTCAGTGCTATTTAAAACAAACTGCTTTTGGTACAAATTTTTTGTCGTCAAACTCCTTTGAAATTGGACTTTATAAAATATTTATCGTTTGGGGAAGGGTTAATCTTCCAGAAGAGGTGTTAAAGCTAACAGACCCCTGCCACCTACTTGTGAAAGTAGGGACACACTCTATTATTTTACTGCCACTGCCTGGATTGGCTATGTAAACGCTAACAGTATAGAATTCATCAGAATTGAGTACCTTTAGTCAGTAAAATGTAGGGGTGGGACAAGTAAAGCCGATTTTCACAGATCATTAATTGGTTAACAAGATAGAAACCTGTAAATCTTGTTTGACTGTTCGCACCTAATCTTATCGTATCTAATGTCTTAACCCTCATAAATTTTTCTGATTTCTTAGATTTTTTTTGGCGGGATTTGGTACTTCAAAAAACAAGAAACCCTTGTCCTGTCCATTGTATTTCCAACTCGGAACTATCTAAAAAAAAAAACAAAAACGGCTAGAATCGAAACTGTTAAAGATGTAGAAAAGGAGGAAAGTGCTATTCTTCAGCATTTTTAAAGACTTTCTTTTTCTCTGAAAATGTCAAGACCAGTTGGTTATTTGGATACGTTTAGAACACACTTATTATGTATATCAATATCTTAATTTAGAGAGACAAGATAGGCATCCCTACCGTTTTCGAAATTCGGGTTGTATTTAGGACATTGCCAATATTCGTGTCGTAAAAAATAACCGCGAAAATAACATTATTTGAGATGGACGAAACTTTGCTTCTTCTTTCATTATAGGTTCTCTCCTTCGTTGCAGCATAATTTTATGTTTTGGAGTTAATTAATTTTCCAACAACTAATTGCTATTCGACAACGATAATATCTATCCATTACCAAAATCGGTTGGGTTTAAGGACAGATCCTCCAGTTGTTACTGCGCAACTTACTGTGCATATCATAAATAACGAAATAAAGCTGTTTCAGTAATTGGCCTTTTTCAGCAAATGTATTTCTTACATTTAGTTAATGTTTGGTTGATAAATGACAAGACCCTTTTCGGTTATTTCAATTTTCTCTGTTTGGTCAATTAAAGTGTAATAGTACTCGGATGGTACATTTCGCTTTCTGTTACGCGTTCAAAATGTGGCGTTAGCGATAGGAAACGGAGCAACAAAAGCAAAGTGGTCTCTTAATGAGCTAGTCCGCTTCAGGTGGACACAAAAGATGACACGTTTTATTATCTAAAGCTGGTAATAAGGAAAAAATCGATAAAAGTAGTGAAACAATTTCGGACAGAGCTGTAAAAAGTAAACCAAATATTACTTATAACTAAGAAAAACGCTTGGTTTGATATATTTTTCTTTTTTTGTTTTTGTAGGTATGACCAAGCTCTATGTCTATACCAAAAAAAGAAAAAAAAAATTCTTACCGCTGGAATATTTTTTATTATCAGAAACGTTGCGAAAAAAGAGCAATTTCAGATACTTTTGAAAGAATGTTTGACTAAAAATTTCAAAATCATCACTAAATTTTCCCAAATTGATACTCATTTAGACAGAATAAAACATATTGAACACAATAAAGACTTATTTATGTAATCCTAGTCATTTCGAACACCTTTTTGTGGATACTTAAGTGACACCCCATTTTTGCAATTTTAGACAAGAGTAGTCTTCCTTGAAATTCAATAACTTTTTAATTCGCTTGGTGACCTATAGTTTTTATGTCATTTTTTTACTTCTCATATATTTAAATATCAGTACAGAAAAAATAAAAAAAATCTTACCGTGGGAAATAAATGGAGGATCTGTCCTTAAGACATTCTGCATTTTTCTGTAAATCCAGCTAGCATGCCGAAATCAGAATCATTACAATCATTATTGAGCTGACCGCGACAATTATACATTAACATTTCAACAGGGTTTTCATTCCTTATAATTATTTAAGGTTTAAAGACCCTAAAAAATCTACACTTTCTAGCCGTACGAAATGCATCAAATTTTACACACTTGTAAATACACTTCACATAAGTTGATTCACCGTGCCGGATTTCAAGATTATGCCTCAAGAAGAAAATAATTTACAAATATTATTTTACACTATATTTATATGCAAGGGAGGTAATTTTTAACAGTTTGTCAAATATTTTCATAGGCATGCATTAATTCAAAATTCTAAACCGTGCAAAACGCTTAATGTTTGTATTTGAAATGGAAATGTAACACAGTTTAGGAATTATTTCCACTTTTCAAATTTCGCCTCTGGCTCTTTGGTGCTTTTGAGGGGTCGGATACCTTAATGTCAGACGTTTCTTATGCTTTGCACGCAAGAAACACCAATAGTGCATGTTTGGGACGTTTGGGAACATTCATTTTCCAAAGACTAGACCTACCTATTCATTAGCAAAAATAAGTTGGTTTAGAAACATTATGTCATTACTGGTGTTGGGTAAAATCAACAAGCAATCTATAAGAGTCATTATTTAATCATCATCATTATCGTTGTTGTTGTAGCTGTCGAAGTGTTGCTGTTGTCATTATCATTGATAATGTTGTTGTAATTATCGATACTATGCAGCAACAAAATCTGGGTATTCAATTAAAACGTATGTGATCCGAAAATGTCAGAAATTGCTTTAGAATGAGCAATCATGTGTGGTAAAAGTTGTGAACAGATTAAACGAAATAAATTTGTAGACGATGAGCTTCGACAGATCCAGGATTTCGGTGAAAGGGCTTAAAACTTACAAATATGGGGGTTCGCTTCCCAAGTATTACAGAATTTAGACTGAATTTCGGCATGAAAATGAAATGAATAGACCACTGAGGGGGTTTGTTTGAACCCACGAACCTCTCTGCATCCGCCACCGATTTTAAAATAATTATGGTCACCAAAGTGTCGCATTTATCTTTTTTTTTTTTTTTTTTTTTTTTAAAGATTCTTTTGTAAGATTAAATTCAAGATAGATATTGGATGCAGTAGCAGACTGCAAATTGGATGTTAAAGAAAATGGCATATGTGCATTCACACTCACAAGGAAATGACGAAAAGAAGGAAACACTGGTCTTTGTATTCTTCAGCATTTTCTTCTTCTACAATCTTTTTTGTACATCATATTCTCTTATGAACGTCAAAACAATGAGAACATTTTGGGAAATTCGTAAATCAAAGAAATAAAAGTAACGAGAAATTAGACATTTTGAAAAATATCATAGTAATAAAGAACGAGAAAATTATTTAACTGATGAGAAATTGGTTACGAAATGGGAGACTATATATGAAAAAAATATTAGAAAAGAAATTACAAAGTTTTACTCTTGCCTCGAACATCGTGCTATACGTTAACGGATAAAGGGTTAAGTCTATAGCTATTAAGATGATTTGTTAGTAAACATGTATAAAGTATCTATTGCCGTGAAAGTAAATAAACAGTTAAAGTTGACGTTTAATTGATACTGTCATCCATTCACTAGTTATATCCGGGATTAGGGCCTGTCAAACACTTTGACACCATCACGGCCTTAATCCGCGATCATCTTCATGTCAATTCCCAAACAATTTTAGGGTGGTCCAAATTCAAAACTGCCGCAGACGACAAAATGGTTGTGGATAAACACAGGATTTGTGTATATTTTAGCACAGAAAATATTGAGACAAAAGGAGAAACTGCTGGTTATCAGCAGTTTCTTCTTTTGTCTCAATGTTTTCCCAAGGCATATCTATTAGGGACGTCAAAACCAGGTCTTGTTTGGGAAAGGGTTAAAATGGATGTCGTCATTCTGTCTATATGATTTCCTTACATTGAAATATTTCAGAAGATCTAATCGATACAATATTACTAGAATTTCTATTAAATTAATTTCATTAATGTTGGAATCATTAGAATTAGAGAAATACAAAATGCATATGATTATGATATTGGATTTCTGTAGCATACTTTAGCATTTTCACTCGAAATGGATTACCTACATTGCATGCTATTAATTCATGGCCAAAGGACTAAAATGAAAATAAAATTGATAAATTTAGTCACAAAGAATAATTATTGCAAAGCTTTAAAATGTCTCTCTTTTAAGCGAAAGTATGGCATTTGCAATAATCTATTAATTTACATAAATTTACGATCAAAAGTCGGATGAAAGAATTTACTGTTTTTAAGATGTGACTGACGTTTGTCTCTCTGAATGCTATTTTGTGGATATTGACATTTCGCTCAAAATTAATGTAACTATTTTGCCATGCAAATACCAAATGCAAGGAAAGCTGATACAATATTTTGTATGCATTGTACCGTTGAAACATCACGTTCGCTGCAGCGTATATTACTTTTATCTAGCTAAAGTGAAATGTGGGGAAATTAGGGGTAGATATGGACCCGTCTCATAATTTACGAGGAAAAATAATCGAGGCATATGAACAAGGGACCTATTTATTGCACGTGAGAAAATTATTGATTCTGGTCAACTTGCATAACTGCACAGGCTGCCCGATACAGAAACCTCACTTTAATGTCTTTGGTTTGTCAAAAAGCGACCATACATATTGTACTTTGTAATCCTAAATACTATATAAAAACGGATTCTGACGGTCAAAACAGAAAAGGATTTCTTATCACCATGTTTTACTTTTGAGCTCATTTCATTTCATGATAATTGTTTATCCTTCAAAATCCATGTTGGCATTTACATAATGCTCTCACAAATTGACCAGTATCAAATTCTTGCAGTGTAGAAAGGGGCTGAATTAGAAGGTGACCATTTGCGTGTTTGATCACTTTTTAGTGCCAAGATACAAAAATGATCAACCAAAAGAAAAAAGGCCCTAATTACTTTCACAGAAGGGACAATATGCCTTATCACTCCGCTCTCGCGCTACTTTCCGTCCAGAAACCCGACACCCCATTTGTCATGCGCACGCCAATCTCGAAACCTGATTGGCTCGTACGATGGAACCGTGATAAGCGATTACCTCGGAAACGTTCGCCGGCGGGCGATAAGCCCCGCCCCCTGCTACCTACTGGAAGCACTCGTATAAATACCCCTACCTTGGCTTTTCGAAAGCCGAATTTTTTCTCTCACGTTGTTCTTGACAAACCTGTGCTAAGAAAATCAGTGCCAAAAATCAGGCACGTGGATTTAAAATTAGAAACATTTGTTACGTTTTGGAACTTTTTGATGTTATCAGATGATCTCGTGTTTTTGATATAACATTTGTGGAAGTGATGTCTTAAAGAAAACAAGACAATACTTAATTCAGTACACATAACGTGTGCAGTTTGATACTGTAGACTTTACAGCAGTTACGAGTTCGAAAACTTTGAATCATTTTATTTTGCTTAATCTTCGTAAAAGTGACATGTTTGAGGTAGCAAGACAATAGTCGATTAGCTAAAAAAGTGGACCATTGTGTGGATCAAGCCAACGTTCCAGGCTTGAACGCCATTATAACTGTTTAATAGTGCTAAAGTTTCGGGATTTAAATTCCCGAGATTTGACCCGTGAAGATAAAGTGAGGACAGACTATGATTCCAGTGAACGATCGCAACTTCTTGGACATAAATCAGATGGAAAACCTGACACAGCTAACCAAGCATAACTTTCTGACAGAACCTACAGCCCAGCAGATCCAACAATACCACGCGCTGGCACAACACCAGTTCGAACTGAGCATTAAACAAGAACACCATGAACAACATGACTACAGTATGAGTGATGAAAGTGACACACAATCAATCAAAGGACAGTCGAATCCGAAAAAACGAAAATTAAGTAGGAGAAGTGAAAGTTTAGAAAACGTATCATCCCCGGACGGTTCGTTAAGTGAAGGTAGTGAGCCGAAAAAACGACGAAAAAGTCCACAGACAATGGAGGACCTTCAGACGCAGCGCTGTTTAGCCAATGTTCGTGAACGACAGAGGACTCAGTCTCTAAACGAAGCGTTCACGCAACTCAGGACTATTATTCCAACCCTTCCGTCAGACAAACTATCAAAAATACAGACTCTCAAACTCGCAACAAGATACATTGACTTTTTATACCAAGTTTTGAGGAACGACGAGGCACAACCAACAGATTCCAAAATGACGAGTTGTAACTATGTGGCCCATGAAAGACTGAGTTATGCGTTTTCTGTATGGCGGATGGAGGGGGCGTGGTCCTTACCCTCGCACTGACCCCCCCCCCCCCGTCCGATCCCTGGGATCTGTTCTGTGTATTCCATGTGTACAGTGAATGTATGAATAAACCCTTTCCCAAACAATTCTAGTGTGATCCACTTCAAAAACTGTCATAAATGACAAAAAGGGATGTTAGTAAAGATAGAATTTGTGTAAAATATGGCACAGAAAATATTGAGACAAAAGGAGAAACTGCTGGTTATCAGCAGTTTCTTCTTTTGTCTCAATGTTTCCCAAGCCTTATATATTAGGGACGTCAAAACCAGGTCTTGTTTGGGAAAGGGTTAAGTGTTTACTAAACAGCAGAAATCTAGACTGATCAGTTCAGAAAAAGAATTGCAAACACAATATTAAAGTTATAAATACTTGAAACTGTGAAAATTCTTTTACCAAAACAATACTTTCCTAATTCTTTCTTTTATGGTTATTGTCTGAACAAACTGAATTGATGTAAACCAAACATTTATTCATTGTTTCCTCTTTTGTCGCAATATTTTTCTGTGTCATACTGCATACACCTTTTCTGTATCACTATCACTAATCAGCTGTAACTTTTGAATTAGAACAGTCTAACGTTTTGCTGTTTGGTAAATGGTCAACATTCATTGATTGATAGTAGATTTATGTGCCTGTATGTATGCGATCATTATTGCATATTGTGTGCTCAAAACTCATTTCATAAAAGTCGAAAGAGGAATGCCTGGGCTGGAATTTGTGTAAAAAGAGAAATTTACTATTTAATGAATTTAATCAAGTGCTCTTATTTCATTTCGATTTCAGTTTTTTTTCTTGGAGCTGCATGTATGAGTGGCTATCAAAGAAAAATATGGCAAATCTGATACATTTATCTTTCACTCGTTTGCAGCAAAACCCTCGTTTTGATATCCCCAATGGAAAAAGATTTGGGAAATCATTGAGGCAAAAGTAGAAAATGCTGATAATGAAATGAGTATTTTGTACCTTTCCCTTCAATGTTTTTCTTTAACAGAAGAATACTAGGCTAGCTTTTTTGTTGTTAAAGAAATTGTTGATATCTTGTCAAAAATAATAATGGACTCAGAAAATGTTGTAATGATAATGTTCTGTTCAAAGTAAAATGGTATCTTTTGAAACATCTTTTCCCAATATCTGCAACGGTTTCACATTGAATGACCAATGTTCTGCACATTTTTTAAAGTGAAATACAGTTCAGAAAATGTAAATGGACGGAAGAAAAGAGAGGGTAGAAAATTATGGTTATCAGCATCTTTCTTTTTTCTCTTAATGTTTCCAATGCTGTTTTTATTACTTGTGCTAATCAAAACTTTGGATTGTTCACGAAAGAGTTAAGAAATTTCACCATTACAACATATTGACGCTTTTTGGCGGTCAACAAAATAACGGCTTTGGAAAACAATATGGAAAATGAAGGAATTGCTTGCAACAAGCAAGTCCTAAACTCCTTCATTTCCCACAATGTTTTCTATCGGGAATGGCCAAACAACTGTAAAAAATATTCACTTGAAATTGTTGTCTGTAACATCTTTGAATTTGGATTTGTCCAAAGGCATGCTGTTTGGAAATGGATTTACCATCTGTGAGAAAAATCAACATTTATTTCATTTCCATTCAAAAATTGGATCATAAAGGCAAAATAAAGTTTTATGGTTATAGTCGCATCTATCAGAATTTCCAGGAAAAGGGGCAAATTTTATGAACGAACGCTTTTTGACAGTTTCGAAATTTTCCCTAATGGAATAACCGTACTTATGACGCAGCTGTTCAGATTTTTTTCTTCTTTCAAATTATCTTGGCATTAATTTCATAGTAGAATGATTTCTTTTTGGTTACCAAGAAGACTTTTACATTTTCTGAAGATTTCAAAATGTATTTTTCTAAAGGTTTTGCTTAAACCCTTCCTAAACGAAAAAAGATTGCCCAATTTGAAAGCCCCTGTAGACGATAAAATTTATGCCCATAGAGAAAGGACTTGTACACATGAGCAGAAAATGTTGAGGCAAAAGAAGAAAGCAATATGGTATTTTCTTCTTTTGCTTCAATGTTTTCCCAAGTCTTGTTTTGCAAAGTGTTAATCAATACGAACTATTTCTTATTTCATTAAACGATGATATTCTTGTTAAAATCAAAATTTTACTTTTCAAAATCATGACTCCAAGGATTATTAGTGAAAATTAGAATTGATTTAATTTCAAAAGGATTATTAGTGAAAATAAGAATTGATTTAATTTCAAAACCGTTGCAGATAGCACTCTTATCATGAATTAAAAACGAAATGATTTGAATATATAAAAGAAAAGAAGAAACTGATGGTTAAACTAATTTTCTTTTTCTGTATGCTTTTAAAAAACTATCTTGTAAAAAGATGCCAAAACCAAGACATTCTTCGGAAAGAATTAGTAGAAATAAAACATTAACCCTTTCCCAAACGACAAAATTTTAGGGCGATCCGCTTCAAAAACTGTCACAAATAACAAAATGGGTGTTATCAAAGATAGGATTTGTGTAAAATATGACATGGAAAATATTGAGACAAAAGGAGAAACTGCTGGTTATCAGCAGTCTCTTCTTTTGTTTCAATGTTTTCCAAAGCCTTTCCTATTAGGTACGTCAAAACAAGGCCTTGTTTGGGAAAGGGTAAAACTGAACAGGGTGCCTTTTTAAAAATATTGTGTTCGAATGTATTTATCAATAAATAAGTTATGTTCATTTGTTAAATGTTTGTGCATATGTCAATTTTCAATTGTCCAAATGAAATATCTTAAAAATGATTTTGAATAAAACTATACTTTTTGCAAAATTCTGCTTTGACATTACTTTATCTTTCGAAGGGAAAACTCATTTCCACACATTACACCGTTTAACGCTCCACAATATCAAGGCTTTGGAAGACATTGTGGAAAATGAAGAAATTGCTTGTGACTAGCAATTTCTTCATTTCCCACAATGTTTTCTACCCCTTTCCCAAACAGCCAAGATTTCAGCCATTTTATTTTGAATGCCGCCATATGCGACAAAATGGGTGTCGATAAAGATAGGACTAGTGTACAAAATAGCATAGAAAATATTGAGGCAAAAAGAGAAATGCTGATTATCAGCATTTTCTTCTTTTGACTCCATGTTTTCCCAAGCCAATGCTATTCAGGACGTCAAAACCAGGTCTTGTTTGGGAGAGGGCTACACAGAAAGACAAAAATTGTACATGCGAAAGTGTCTTCTGCAACTGCTATGAATTTGGACTAGTCTAGGATGTTTTGCCATCTGGTGTGAGGTTATACAACAACATTCCCAAACGAGAGTTGCGTTTTAGTTCCTTATTCAATCCTTTCCCAAACAAAGTCGGGTTTTGATATCCCTAAAATAACAAGTATGGGTAAAACATTGACTCAAAAAGAGAAAATGCTCATAATCAGAATTTTCCCCCCTTTGTCTCAATATTTTCTATGCATAATTGTACACAAACATTTATTTAACCCATTACCACACAATGTCTCCTTTTGACTCCCCACAAGATTACGGCTTTGGAAAACATCGTGGAAAATGAAGAAATTGCTTGTGACAAGCAATTTCTTCATTTACCACAATGTTTTCTATGTAAAAAGACAAAAACAATCAAAATTTCATTCACTTTAAATTGTCGTCTGCATCATCTTTGAATTTGGACTAGTCTAAAACTTTACCGTTTGGTAATGGGTTAAATAACATCAATTTTGTCGTACACATGCGTTTTTAAAGTAGGAATGCCCATTTTCTTGTTTGGGAAAGACATAAAGAACTTAAAAACATTGGAGCAAGAGAAGAAAATACTAATGAATAGTATTTTCGCTTATTGATTTAGTATTGTTTCTTATATATTGTACAAAATCCTATGTTTACCAACATCTTTTTTGTCGTTTTCAACAGCAAACTGGAATGGTCTAATTTATTTACTGTTTGGGAAAGAGCAAACAACATACTAGGGTGGTCATGATATTGAAAGGAATTGTAGGCGACAAAACATGTGTTATTAAAAAGTCTAAGGGTTTTGTATATTATGGCATGGGAAGCATTGAGGCGAAATAAGAAAGTTCTGATTATCAGCATTTTCGCCTTTGTCCCAATGTTTCCCAAAAGTGTTCTATTATGACATCAAAACGTGTGCTTGTTTGCGAAATGGCTAGACCGTTTTCCAGACGACAGAATTTTAGGCTTGTCCAAAGAGAAAATGGTGACAAGACGATAAGCCTGTCATAAGAAATGCATGGTTATACGGAAACGTTGAGATAAATGACGATAACCGCAATTCATATGGGTTCATCCGGCTGATACATGTACAGTCGACACTCGATATGTCGACATCGGATAAGTCGAATTTTCGCTTAAGTCGAAGTTCAGATCTGGTCCCGTCCTCATCTATTGACATATTTTTTTTTTCAAAACAAAATAATTCGAACTGAATATAGCCATTGAAATACAGTAGGAAAAGGATAGAAATAGCTCGACACGGTCAAATATCAAATATCTCGAAACCGAACAAAATCGGACGAGTCGAACTCCGGATATGTCGAGATATTTTGATGGCCCCTCCTACTTCGACATAACGAGTGTCGACTGTATTTTCGACATTAAACTGGTTAACCCATTACCAAACGGCAAATTTTAGGCTAGTCTAAATTCAACGATGATACAGACGACAATTTCAAGTGAATAACATTTTGCATTTTTTTGTCTTTTTACATAGAAAACATTGTGGGAAATGAAAAACTTGCTTGTCACAAGCAATTTCTTCATTTTCCACGATGTTTTCCAAAGCCATTACCTTGTGGGGAGTCAATTCATTCATTTCCCGCAATGTTTCCCCCCCCCCCCCTCCCCCAATTTCATTCACTTATATTACAACTGTCGTCTGCAACATCTTTGAATTTGGACCAGTCTAAAATGTTAATCCTATCAAAACAACAAATCGTATCACAGACTTTCTTCCAAAATCTCGTAACTGCAGCATGTTTAAAGCCGTATAATTTTACGAGGTTTCTGAAAAAATCAACATGTTTTGGTGTCCATAAAATAACGGACGACAAATCATTTATCTACCAGAATCTCAGAAAACAAGGAAAATCAACGACATGTTTTGGTGTCCATAAAATAACGGACGACAAATCATTTATCTACCAGAATCTCAGAAAACAAAGAAAATCAACGACATGTTTTGGTGTCCATAAAATAACGGACGACAAATCATTTATCTACCAGAATCTCAGAAAACAAAGAAAA
This sequence comes from Fragum sueziense, assembly GCA_963680895.1. Lineage (NCBI taxonomy): Eukaryota > Metazoa > Mollusca > Bivalvia > Cardiida > Cardiidae > Fragum > Fragum sueziense. Next base: position 20,856,680 of record OY804606.1, read on the forward strand.
TCAACGACATGTTTTGGTGTCCATAAAATAACGGACGACAAATCATTATCTACCGGAATCTCAGAAAACAAAGAAAATCAACGACATGTTTTGGTGTCCATAAAATAACGGACGACAAATCATTTATCTACCAGAATCTCAGAAAACAAAGAAAATCAACGACATGTTTTGGTGTCCATAAAATAATGGACGACAAATCATTATCTACCAGAATCTCAGAAAACAACGGATTCATTTCTTGTAAACTGAGTTTTCCCACGTTATTACGGAACAATCATAATGTCCCAAAGTTAGAAACCGTTGCCTCGTCGCGTAAAAACGGGACTATTTTTTCAAACGACTTACTGTTGTATTATTAACCCTTTCCCAAACGGCGAAAATTTAGACTCTTCCAATTGAAAAGCTACTTCAGTGGACAAATAAATTCATATGGAAATTGTGTATATTATGGCCAAGAAAATATTTAGGCTAAAGGAGAAACTGCTGATTATCAGCAGTTTCTTCTTTTGTCTCAATGTTTTCCCAAGTCTTAATGTATTAGGGACGTCAAAACCAGGTCTTGTTTGGAATAGGGTTAAACTTGAAAGCCGTCATAGACGACAGAATTAATAAAACCTGAGATGGAACTTTAGTTAGTTATAGGTTAAAAAATCGACAACAACAACAACAACAACAACAACAGGATTGAAGAAACATGAAAATTGCTGGCATCGACAGGTCTTGAATATGGCTCCCTTAACCTTTCCCAAATAAGACATGGTTTTGACGACCCTAATAGGAAAGGCTTGAGAAAACATTGAAACAAACGAAGAAACTGCTGATAACCAGCAGTTTCTCCTTTTGTCTCAATATTTTCTTAGCTATAATGTACAAAAAACCTTTCTTTTTTAAAGTCCATTTTGTCGTCTGCAGCAACTTTCAAATTGGACTATTCTAAATTTGTTGTTTGGGAAACGGTTAGAAGCTAGAAGGGACCCTTTTCCAGATCCAGACTCATATATACCCATATTCCTGGGTTCCGGAATATATTTTAACCCTTTCCCAAACGGCAAAATTTAAGGATGATAAACTTCAAAAACTGCCACAAAAGACAAAATGGATGTTATCAAAGATAGAATTTGTGTAAAATATGGCACAGAAAATATTGAGACAAAAGGAGAAACTGCTGGTTATCAGCAGTTTCTTCTTTTGTTTCAATGTTTTCCAAAGCATTTTCTATTAGGGACGTCAAAAACATGTCTTGTTTGGGAAAGGGTTAAACCAATTCTCAGTCGCCACAAAATATAATTTCAAGATTTCACTCCCTAGGGTTTTTATGAGCAATTTTGATGTTACAGCAGGATTTTAACTTATCAACTAAATTTCGCTCCATGGCTATTTACTTTGAATTTACTTTAAATTCGTCTGTAATTTACTTTGAATTTACTTTAAATTGTTTATTTTGGGAGTCACACGAGATATATTCAAGGATTTCAGAGTTTTAGAGTGATTGAAGCCCTGGTTGCTTAAGCTAAGGATGGATGAAAACTTGGTTAAAACTTGAATGAAATCAACAAAAAAGAAACATACAAAATCCGGGTTTCAGGGAAGGAAACCCGTTGAA